>OX387432.1:36021294-36408600 GCA_947563755.1 Lochmaea crataegi | reverse complement strand
CTTTTCCTTTTCCTTTTCCTTTTCCTTTTCCTTTTCCTTTTCCTTTTCCCTTTTCCTTTTCCTTTTCCTTTTCCTTTTCCTTTTCCTTTTCCTTTTCCTTTTCCTTTTCCTTTTCCTTTTCCTTTTCCTTTTCCTTTTCCTTTTCCTTTTCCTTTTTCACTTTTTCCTTTTCCTTTTCCTTTTCCTTTTCCTTTTCCTTTTCCTTTTCCTTTTTCCTTTTCCTTTTCCTTTTCCTTTTCCTTTTCCTTTTCCTTTTCCTTTTCCTTTTCCTTTTTCCTTTTCCTTTTCCTTTTCCTTTTCCTTTTCCTTTTCCTTTTCCTTTTCCTTCTTCTCCTTTTTCCTTTTTTTTTTATTTGACGAATACTCCTAGTCTATACCTATCGAGTTGTGATGCCTTTTGGCCTAATTTGTATAATAAGATAACAATAATATTAAAATAAGAAATAAATTCCCTTGAAACTAATTTCAATAAATCATTAGAAAGTTGAAATATTACATAAATATGAGTAAGAAGGTCGACCGGTACGAAGTCAAGTTCAGAGCGTGAAATAAACATAAACATGTATTATTTGATAATTACTTACGGTGAACTTGACTCGTCGTATAAATATACAAGCGACAACCAGCAACACCACCAATTAAGAGGCCTATCCACACCTTTAATACCCAACATTAGAATCGACTCGTATTTCTACGACTAATGGAAAAAAAAGAATCGTTGATTGTTAATTTTGGTCGGCCGTCAAGATCGTATCGTAAAATAGAATAGCGGTGCATATTTTTTGCCACTCACTGTATTCCAAAAAAAAAATTACTAATTTTCCCCGATAATTCAATCAATTCTCATATTATATTTTCAAAATATTTTTCGTAGGAAAGAAATTGTCCTAGTTCAAGATGCCAGTACGGTTCTAGTGTAAAACTTCCGTCAAAGCTTCTTTCCTACAACTCTAATTTAAGGTCATGTCAATTTAGAAGCTTTACTGCCAAATTAGAATTTACACTCTCTAAAGTTGAAGAGATCTGCATATTAATGAAATGTTCTAGAAACGTGTATGAATTTTTAAAGTGCTCGAAAAGTTTTTCAAATACGATTTATTTATAAGACCTTTCAATTAAAATTAATTAGACCACGTAGATATTTTTAAACCCGAAACAAAAGTTTACATTTTTGTATTATTTTTTAAGTGTTAGAAGCATGGAAATTGGTCTGAAGCTGCTCGGATCTTCTGAACTGCCTCATTAAGAAATTTCCCAAATGCAAAAGATTCATTTTTATCCATAACCAGATCATTTAAAGCAGAATCAGGAAGGGATACTTCATAAATGCTCGAATAGAATCGTTGATCAATTGTGGAGTAGCTGATAGTAGCTCCTCTTGTAATATCACATTCTCCATTTCCGTTTCATCAAATGGATTTATGATCCATGGTGGTATTTCCATCGAGGAAGAGGAAGAGGAAGAGGAAGAGGAAGGAAGAGGAAGAGGAAGAGGAAGAGGAAGAGGAAGAGGAAGTAGAAGAGGAAGAGGAAGAGGAAGAGGAAGAGGAAGAGGAAGAGGAAGAGGAAGAGGAAGAGGAAGAGGAAGAGGAAGAGGAAGAGGAAGAGGAAGAGAAGAGGAAGAGGAAGAGAAGAGGAAGAGGAAGAGGAAGAGGAGAGGAAGAGGAAGAGGAAGAGGAAGAGGAAGAGGAAGAGGAAGAGGAAGAGGAAGAGGAAGAGAAGAGGAAGAGGAAGAGGAAGAGGAAGAGGAAGAGGAAGAGGAAGAGGAAGAGGAAGAGGAAGAGGAAGAGGAAGAGGAAGAGGAAGAGGAAGAGGAAGAGGAAGAGGAAGAGGAAGAGGAAGAGGAAGAGGAAGAGGAAGAGGAAGAGGAAGAGGAAGAGGAAGAGGAAGAGGAAGGAGAGGAAGAGGAAGAGGAAGAGGAAGAGGAAGAGGAAGAGGAAGAGGAAGAGGAAGAGGAAGGAGGGAAGAGGAAGAGGAAGTTTTTATTGAATTGAGGCTGTCCCCTTGTAATTGTAAGTTAATGTCATTAAATTGGTTTTAAAATCTGTCAAATACGGGATGTCTCCTTTCAAACTGATCAGGTTTTCTTTTAAATTTGGATTTTTACTTTCCAGAAACTGTAAAACTGATTCAAAAGGTGAGTATAATCTGGTTAAACATGCATCTTTTGACAACCAGCGTACTTCGGTATGTTAGAGTAATTGTTGGAAGTCTTCATCATTTGAGTGATAGATCGCACCTATCACTCAAATTTTTACTAAATGATCAATGAGCTAATAGAACATCTAAAGACTTTTCGGTCTACCAGACCTCGGAATATCCTTTACACTACCAGTTTATTAATCTCGTCACTGTAGATCTACTTATAGAAGAGAATTCAGGATTCAAAACGTTAAAAAGATGAACTTTTGTACCAGTTTTTACAATTTATACATAAATAATGATGTGGTTGGTACCATACTTTTCGGCAACGATGTATATTTTATACTTTTTATATTTTTGAAAATACATATCAGAAAGATGTTTTTGATGAGGGAAGCATTTCAACTTTCATGTCAATTTGTTTGTCAACTCAAAGGAATTATATTAAAAGAAATGAAGATCCTTTTTATTTCTCGTAGACATTTTATTTGATTGAACTTTCTGTTTATTACTCTGTAGTATATTTACAGAGGATAATAACATGAGACAAGGAAATATCCCCGTTTTTCTCTACCAGAAAATGTAGACGGAAATTGAGTTGCCTTTTCAGCTAAAAAGAACAATTTCGGTGTAAATAAAATATTTTTTTGAAAATGACACAATAATTGGGGCAGTAAGTATATTGGGGTGACATTCACTGAGACCTAAAATTTTCTATTGTGCCCCCTTACTTCTATTTAGTTCCAGAGGAAAGTCTCAGAGACTAGTATCTCCTTTAGTCCTATTTCCCAGAGGAGTTTTAGGATATCTGCAGGATTTAACTTAGGTGAATGTCCTTCTTCAATTCAGTAATCTCCTAGGAGTTGAGCAATTCGCAAATATGTGGATGGAGGTTTCTTCTTCCATGCCACACAATATACATTCTTCTTTCACCACTATTTTGAGGTTTTTCAGGTGCGACAATCTCCCGTTAGGATCCCTGTTAAAACTCTTAAAGCAGTTTTACTTTGACTTATGCATTCATTTGATCTCAACAGGTTGTAGTCCCCCAGAAGAATCTTTGATTGTCTAAGCCCTACTAGATCTTCCCAATGGTCAGATCTTCTCTTTTTTGGGCTTTGCCTATTTTTTTCAATATTACATTGGAGCTGATACCGCAAAAGGGTTCCGGCCCCCAAAAGGGTGTTTCAGTCCCCCTTTTTGCTAGTTCAGTTCCTTCTATTCCAGTGTGTCCTGGAATCCACAGTAAGGTGACTATATTGTTTTTCCAAAGTTCATTGAGTTTGCCTAGGCATTCCCACGCCATTTTGGAACTGATTACACATTAATGGATGCTTCACTATCCGACATTATGATTATCCTTTGCTAATGCTTTGTATTTCGAACTTTTCCTCGGCTATTATGATAATATCATCGGAATATCCTTGGCAGGATATACCGAGGTCAGTCGAACCACACAGGAGTTCGTCAACCGTCAGGCTCATATTAATGGGACATCCTCTGGTTGTACAGATGGAGACAATGTCTTTGCTCGTCCTCTTCTCTGCTACTCCAGTGTTGAGCAGTTCCGACATCCATTTGGATGTAGAGCTGTCTACACCTCTTCTATTTAATGCTCTTTTGACAGCCTCATCAGGAGCAATGTCAAAAGCTCCTTCTATATCCAAGGAGAGCAGTGAGTAAGATTATGCTTAATAAAACTTTTTGAATCCAACATTTTATTCGATATTTGACAGCGCTGACAGATGACATTTATAAACAAATTCCTTTCAATATAAAGCTTATTACTCTAATTCCAACAAAGTTTTGGTAAATAAGGGGTTGATAATAATAAATATATCGTTAAATAGTTATATCTGTATGGTAGTACTGCTAGTCACCACCAAATAAATTCTTCTTTTTTACTTTTGTTAAATCTATTTTAGGAGTGAGTACAGTTTGTTTCTCTCTGCTTTTTGAAGTAAAACTTCTTTACGCACGCTTGATTTGGGGAGTAAGCTGGTAAATGCGTGACGAGAGCATTACGAAAAGTGTGATTGAGTGAAGCGAACGAAAGTTGATAGGGAGATATGAGTTAGTAAAGATAGAAAGAGAGAGTAACGTTACTGATAATGAATCACGAAGGTAAGTGCGTATCTCATACTAGTTACTGGTGTGCATATGCTTTCTCCTTGTCTATTTTCTCCCTCTACTAATACGCGCTACTCTACTCTCGACATTGAGGCGCTGTCTTTTTCTTGCATCTTTCTCTCGCTCTCTCTTGCTCTCTCCATGTTACTCTTCCGTATTTCGGCCTCGCGTTTCTACAATTTATTTCAGCAAATTTTTAAAATAGGATCGAAGGAAGTTTTACTTCAGTTGTATAGTCTAAAGCACACTTATTTGTTTACGTTTGTCGTAGATTAGTTTATTGTTATTTTACACATAACCTCAAAATTATCAAGGACTGTTTTTGTGTTTGCAAACTCCCTTGTTTTTTAGTCTCTTGCTTTCATTTATCAAATCAATTTTTGCAGTGTACACCAGAGAAATGTCGTGGCTTTAACTTTAACATTTAATGAGGGCAGAACGTCATGGCATTTACGTTTTACTACCCAAATTATCTTGATTTAAGTGGTAATCTCGACATTATACCCAGATTATATCTTATTATTCTATACATATATTCAATCCAAAGTGATTATATCATAATCAATCATTATATTCGATACCAATTCAGAAAGCTACCGTTTATACTGATCGAAATTATTATTGGTTATGGTTCATACAGAGTGAATCAATTAAAAATCAACGAAGTAAATAATGTAGATACGTGACATTTTAGAGGTTATCAAATACGCTGTAGTTCCGTTTTGTTTGCGTTGAGAACGAAATTAACATCGACAGATGGCGTTAGCGATCGAGATCAAAATGGACGCAAGTTAAAGAGGACGAAAAGTGCCGAGTACTCGAAGCCTTTGACTGGTGGTGCCGAACTAATCAATCAATCATCACTCACCCTGTATAATAGATTTTTTTAAAGTAGTAACTTTATATCCCTAGGGCTCGATAAAGAACGTTCCTATAGAGCATAATTGTCGTAACATCAAATTTAAAAAAAAAATAGTACCTTTTCCAACGAATCTATTCATATCAATCTCACTAAAGGAAAGGATTGTGCGTAAACAATGTTACACAAGGGGGGGCCTGAGGGGTCTCAAGACGCCAATCAATGATCTGTTTTCCAATGCGAATGCGCGTCGCACCTGTTTCTAACGTAGCGCCCATTTCGCTTCGCGCCCACTGTGTGTTCGGCCACGGAGATGTGATCGTGGGTTGCCTATATATATATATATATATAGCTATATATTCCCGCGAGTTGCGAATGTTTCAAATACGAACTTGTTTATATATCAATTTTGTCTCGACAGTCGTTTTTAATGACGGTATGATTTAAAGGTAAGAATATTTTTGTTATTTTTTGAATTTTTTGGATTCGGCGCAACAGTTGATTTTATTCAAAATAGATGAATTTAGGGAAAATTTTGAATTTGTGACAAAAACTTTTTATATTTATAGAAATTTTTATGTATTTTGTGAGATTTTTTTAAAATTATTCTTTATTAGAGGTTAGATTTAATTTTATTAAATTTTATTTTTTTTTTGATTTTTAATTAGAAAAAAAATTTAAAATTAAAAAAATTATTCACTTTTTAAACAAACTTTTGAATTCTATTTTATGCTTGTGAAGAAATGTTTGTAAATATTGTGTTTACAGTATATAGAGTAGATTTTATGACTGGGATATGAATAATAATAATAATAATAATAATAATAAATCGAATTTATTGATAACAGAAAAAAATAAATACAGAAATATGGGGATTAACGTACAGTATGGTGATGGAAAAGCATGAAAAATATAATAACAAAAAAAACTCATATGAGTATATAAAGGATGTCCATTCCCCCTTACGAGTTTACTTTTTATTGGATATTAAAACAATTTAGGAATCGAAAATAGTATCAAAAAAATTTAATATGAAATTATTTCTACATGTACACAGCGTTTATATAAAATGGGTCAAAATGGCAAATAATTGTATTCCTTTTAATTTCAAATGTAGAAGGGACTACTGTATTAGGTCAGTCCCATTAATATGGGAAAAGTAGTAAGTTTTTTTAGTCCTAATTCCCGTAGGAATTTTAGGATATCTGCAGGATATTTAACTTAGGTTAATGTCCCTCATCTATCCAGTAATCTCCTAGGTGTTGAGCAATTCACAAATATGTGGATGGAGGCCACAGAATCTACATTCATCTTCCTCCACTATTTTGAGCTCTTCAGATGTCCATTTAGGCGACAATGTCCTGTTAGGATCCCTGTTGAAACTCTTAGTGCAGTTTTACTTTGACTTATACATTCATTTGATCTCAACATGTTGTAGTCACCCAGAAGAATCTTCGGTTGACTTAGATCTTTCCAATGGGCTCTTTTTTTCGGCTTTGCCTATTTCTTCCGATATTACATTGGAGCTGGTACCGCAAAAGGGTTCATTACCTTCTCTTCCAGTGTGTCCAGGAATCCATAGTAAGGTGACTATATTGTTCCCGCCTAGTTCATCGAATTTGAGTCATTCCCACACCATTTTGGAACTGATTACACAAAAGCTCAGTGCTTTAATAGCCATCCGACATAATAATTATTTGCCTTCTATATCCTTTATCAATATTGAACTGGGCACACTTTCTTATAGCGTGAATTTCCACTTGGAGATACTTGGAGTTTTTCCCAAGCTTCCAGAGTATTTGGTTCCTGGTCCGTACACTCCTAACCCAGTTTCTTCTATTGCTTTTGAGCCTTCTGTGTACCATTGAATTGCATTCTTTCCAAATCTGGTAATACTATTTGGAACCCATTCCTTCTTATTGCTCAATTCCGTTACGAATTTCTATGAAAAGCTTGTGGCATGTCCCAGGTTTTCTGATTTCTAAGAAGTGAGGAGGTGGTTTTTTTAATGATTCCCTTTCTACTCTCTCTCTCTATCTTGTTCTTTCTGCAACACTTTCCACTACCATATGTAGTGGTGTGAGGTTGAGGATCACTTCCATGACTGCCGTTGGGCATGTTCTCATTGCTCCTGTAATGCATACACAGGCTAGTCTTTGAATTTTGGAGAGGTTCTATAAGGCTCTATAAGTGATAATTGGTCTCACCATGCCAGTGTACATCAAGCTCAGGATTTTTGGGTTAAAACCCCAATTCCTCCCTTCCAGATTCCTGCACACCATTAGAGCCATTTTTGCTTTGTATATAATCGTGCTTGTTCCACAGCAGTTTACTGTATAGAGTGAAACCTAGATACTTGATACTCGCTCCCATCAAGTTTAATGGTTGTGAGGCTATCAAGATGGTTTTGGTGGTCAATCTTCCTGTTCAATCCCGTCTGCATCATCAAATTTGCAATTCCTCGTCCAACCAGTTTGACAAATTAATTTCGAAAAAGGTTAGTCATATTCATTGGTACCAATTAAAATTTTATAAAAAGCATATGCATTATAAATATATCTGATGTACATCTAAAATAAATTTCATAAATAATCAATAATTGGCTTTGATAAAACTTAAACAAGAGCTCACCTTAGATTTAAAATTTTTCTTCATGGAATTATAGGTTAAGTAACTGTATATGTGTAATTGTCTCGTTTCTTTTGTAGTATTAGTTGAATTTGAATTGATATTCATGTAAATATCATATAAAGGCAATCACAATTATTATTATTAAACTGTTTTGTTGAATTGATTTCCATTTTATTAGGTATAAACAACAATTTTTATTATATCTGTGCCAATATTCATTTGCTGTAAACTGAACTGTTTGCAACTCTCCACACTCAACATACATATCGACTGAGACATCTGCTTCCTATTTCAGGGTGATTTTAAAATAATAAGAAAGGTTTGTCCATAGGCGTCACAAAATTTCATTAATACACATTTATGTAATTAATATATTGGAAGATTTAATTTATAAAAAGTTCATAAACAATCTTAATAAATTTAAAAAAAATAGGAATTGATTCAAGACACATATATCTGTGAATAAACTCAGTGGATAATTTACTAGCGCCAGAACTCAAAGAGAGTCAGAGTTTTCTTGTTCCCGATTTTCATTTGAGCTAGCTGGAAAAAGGGCAAGTATAAAAATATTAAAAATTGTAATAAAAATTCAAAATTTAAAAATTGTTCATTTTGAACAACGATATGAGGCAGTGAGTCTACTTTTTGAATTTTAGAAAATTCCTACAACGTCATCTCTAACGACTTTATAATTCCCAATTAAATAAAAGATAATATTTAAACAGACTTAATTTACCGATAATTGTGTTTCAAAACGCGTAAAGTTAAGAGACAACCTTTTAACGAAAATTTATAAAATATATACCAATGTTTGTTATTCCCACTCGAAACTCTACTAAAAACTTATTACTTCCATTAAATAACGCGTCTCTTGTTGTTTTTATAATTCACCGAGTAATGTAATAACCCCAGTGTAACCATCCCAAAGTAAAAAGTTAAACTTGATGCTGATAAAGGTACAGAAGGGTTGAGTTTATATAAAAAAAAACGAAGTGTGGGTAGAGAAAGCAAAAAATTGTGTATAAAACGTGATGGTACAGTTTGGTCTTCGTCACACGTTATTCCGATTATTTCACCAGCTTTAACTTAGTAGGTTTAATTTTTCTGCTAGAATAACCTTATCCAATACCTCCATCAGCTGTTTTTTGACAAGATGTTCCTTATCCTGTTCTTTTTTTCCAGATGGAATGTTTTGGGTAGCTGAAGTTTTTCTCTGTGGTGGCTTCGCACCTAGGCTTTTTGAGGTGTTTGATGGCATCCTTTTCCGATCCTTGGTAGCTAAGTATTTCTTTCCTCTTTTGGAGTAAGAACCAGCAGATGATTTGAGCAGGGTGCGGATGGGCTGCTTAGGAGAAGCGCTTTTTTGTGCTTTCTTCCTTCTCTGGCATCGCTTATACTTTTGCATCAACAATGTTTTTTTTGGTTGTCCCGTCCAGGCTCAGTTCCAGTATTTCGACGCTCAACCTCAGGGTTTTCATTTTTTTTAGGGTTATCCATATTTGGTTCCACGATTAGCTATGGAAAGATGGTTTGCAACGACAAAGCCTCATGTGTTGTGGTAAGGCGTGGATTAGACCCTGCAGTCACTCAGCTCTCAGCAGGATACCTTCCACTTTAGCTTGGGTCTGATCTTTTAGTTGGCTTTTACGACAGACAGACCTTTCCAGGATTCAATTCTTTTGTCCCTGAATCCTCAGGTACTCTGGCAAATTATATTCCAGGTAATTCCCATGACCAATTCAAATTTGTTGAAATAGTGAATGTAAAAGTTTTTTTTACTTTTACCGCTGTCAATTATCAATTAATCAAAACAGAATTGAAAGTATTCTTTAACGCTTCCCTTTTCTATATAAATAAGAGAGAGCTCTTCTGTCTAGCCTCCCTTCCAGTATTTTGACGCTCAACCTCAGGGTGTTCAATTTTTTTAGTTTATCCATATTTGGTTCCACGATTAGCTATGGAAAGTTGGTTTGCAACGACAAAGCCCCATGTGTTGTGGTAAAGCGTGGATTAGACCCTGCAGTCACTCAGCTCTCAGCAGGATACCTTCCACTTTGGCTTGGGTCTGATCTTTTAGTCGGCAGACCTTACCAGGATTCCATTCTTTCACCCCTGAATCCTCAGGTACTCTTGCAAATTATCTTCAAGGTAACTTCCGCGACCGAATCCCGTCCAGCCCCAGTTCCAGTATTTCGACGCTCAACCTCAGGATTTTCATTTTTTTTAGGGTTATCCATATTTGGTTCCACGATTAGCTATGGAAAGATGGTTTGCAACGACAAAGGCCCAAGTGTTGTGGTAAAGAGTGGATTAGACCTTGTAGTCACTCAGCTCTCAGCAGGATACCTTCCACTTTAGCTTGGGTGTGATCTTTTAGTCATCTCTTACGACAGGCAGATCTTTCCAGGATTCAATTCTTCCACTCCTGAGTCCCCACTCTGGCAAATTATCTTCAAGGTAACTTCCGCGACCGAATCCCGTCCAGCCCCAGTTCCAGTATTTCGACGCTCAACCTCAGGATTTTCATTTTTTTTAGGGTTATCCATATTTGGTTCCACGATTAGCTATGGAAAGATGGTTTGCAACGACAAAGGCCCAAGTGTTGTGGTAAAGAGTGGATTAGACCTTGTAGTCACTCAGCTCTCAGCAGGATACCTTCCACTTTAGCTTGGGTGTGATCTTTTAGTCATCTCTTACGACAGGCAGATCTTTCCAGGATTCAATTCTTCCACTCCTGAGTCCCCACTCTGGCAAATTATCTTCAAGGTAACTTCCGCGACCAAATCCCATCCAGCCTCAGTTCCAGTATTTTGACGCTCAACCTCAGGGTTTTCATTTTTTTTAGGGTTATCCATATTTGGTTCCACGATTAGCTATGGAAAGATGGTTTGCAACGACAAAGGCCCAAGTGTTGTGGTAAAGAGTGGATTAGACCTTGTAGTCACTCAGCTCTCAGCAGGATACCTTCCACTTTAGCTTGGGTGTGATCTTTTAGTCGGCTCTTACGACAAGCAGATCTTTCCAGGATTCAATTCTTTTACTCCTGAATCCCCACTCTGGCAAATTATCTTCAAGGTAACTCCCACGACCAATTCAAATTTGTTCAAATAGTGAATGAAAAAGTTTTACTTGTGTACCTGTCAATTGTCAATTCTTTAACGCTTCGCTTTCCTATACAAATGAGTGAATGTTTCACACAATATTCTTCGTTTGTGTCATCTTTTACCACAAAACGGTAGTTCTAAAAATAATTTTTCGTTCTTTCAAATGCAAAGAAAAAAAGTGAAAAAGTCAAATCAATATCGTTCAGCAATAGCACCCTTTTTTATCGATATATACACAAATGTTTTAATGGAAAACACGCGTTATCAGCGGTATGTACACAAACTTAAAATGTATACTAGTAGTTTTTTTTTATATCATACGCGAGAGAGAGAAAGAGACCGATCAATAAAAGTATATTAAAACTTTTGTTCGTCGAACGAGGTATACAAAAAATTTTAGATAACATGTCGATTTCTGATTGTATTGTTTGATAGACAAAATAACATTGTAGATTATTGAATAACTATCTGTGATATAGTACATATCATACCAGGGAAATAAAAATTTTGAACAAACTAGTTTGGGCACCCTAGTAGACTAACCTCGTAAGTACTAACCTCGCTCGACTCGGCTTGACTATAGTTATCGCATTCCACTACAGAGCTGGGTCAACGCCCAGTTTGGGCCTTGGAGAATAGCCTAAAGGTCGAAACACACTTATCAGCACAGCACCTGACAAGCAACGTGGAGTGGTCAACTCGACGGTTGTGTATGGGCTCACTTAACGCATCGACACGGGATCAGCACCGCCGCGATACCCGACTATAGGCTTCATTTTATATTGTCAGAGATATTGTATTGGCACGTCGTCTGCAAAATATTATCTCTGAGAAATGTGTTGTGGTTGAGGCGTTGACGTGCCTTGTCGGGGCTGTGCTGATGTTGTTAGGTATGCGCGCTCACATTTAAATACACATAAGAAATAAAATCTGCTGGTGATGATCAGTCGCTGTTCCTATGAGGTGCTGATAAGTGTGTTTCGATCTTTATTCTACTTGTTTTTCTCGATGGTGAATTCCAAATAATGAAGCCTACAATGTGTCATGAGCGACCGGTCTATGATTTTTGGTCACTAAGTGTTTATATGATCGCTGACTGCTGTTGGAATGTATTGTTTTGTTATTGTAGGTGGCCTACGACTAGGGATGTGAAATTAATGGAAGAGAATCGATTAAATAAAAATCGATTTTTCTTTATTCAATATTAATCGATTTGTCAAAAATTGATTTTAATAAAAAAATTAATCGATTTCTGCGAAAAAATCGATGTTTTTGTATTATTTTAAAAAGTACATGCTTTTCATATTCTGATAATAAACCTAAGAGATTCATTCATTAACAATTTATCAGATTAAAAATCAAATAAAATTATATGAAAATTCTCTAAAATTTTGAAATATGGTCAAAAATGGTCGAAAATTGTCAATTATTGTCAAAAACTGTTAAAAATGGACAATTTTTGTTAAAAACTGTCAAAAACTGTCGAATACTGTCAAAAATTGTCTCTAATTGTCAAAAATTGTCAAAAACTGTCTAAAATTGTCAATAAATGTTAAAATTTTGAAAAATGGTCGATAACTGTCAAAAATTTTGGAAAAAATTGAAAAATGGTCAAAATGTTTTCAAAAATTGTCAAAAACTATCAAAAATGGACAATTACTGTCAAAATTGGTCAATAATTACAATTGTTAAAATTTTGAAAAATGGTCGATAATTGTTAAAAATGGTCAATAATTTTGAAAAATGGTCAAAAAGTTTTGAAAAATTGTCAAAAATGACCAATAATTGTCAAAAACTGTCAAAAATTGTCAATAAATGTTAAAATTTTTGAAAATTGGTCGATAATTGTCAAAAACTATCAAAAATGGTCAATAATTTTGAAAAATGGTAAAAAAATTTTGAAAAATTGTCAAAAATGACCAATAATTGTCAAAAACTATCAAAAATGGTCAAAAATGGACAATTATTGTCAAAATTGGTCAATAATTATAATTGTTAAAATATTGAAAAATGGTCGATAATTGTCAAAAACATCAAAAATGGTCAATCATTTTGAAAAATAATCAAAAATTTTTGAAAAATTGTCAAAAATGATCAATAATTGTCAAAAACTATCAAAAATGGTCAAAAATGGACAATTATCGTTAAAAATTGTCAAAATTTTGAAAAATAGCTGATAATTGTCAAAAATTATTGAAGTTTTTGAAAAATTGTCAAAAATTTGAAAAAATGGTCCAATATTGTCAAAAATTGTCAATAATTATCAAAAATTGTCAATAATTATCAAAAATGATCAATAATTATCAAAAATGGTCAATAATTTTGAAAAATTGTCAAAAACTATCAAAAATGGACAATTATTGTTAAAAATTGTCAAAAATTCTGAAAAATGGTCAAAAATGACCAATCATTGTCAAAAACTATCAAAAATGGTCAAAAACTGTCAAAAATGGACAATTATTGTTAAAAATTATCAAAATTTTGAAAAATAGCTGATAATTGTCAAAAATTATTAAAGTTTTTGAAAAATTGTCAAAAATTTTGAAATATGGTCAATAATTGTCAAAAATGGTCAAAAATGGTCCATAATTGTCAAAAATTGTCAATAATTATCAAAAATGGTCAATAATTATCAAAAATGGTCAATAATTATCAAAAATGGTCAATAATTTTGAAAAATGGTCTAAAATTTTGAAAAATTGTCAAAAATGGTTAAAAATTGTCAATTACTGTTAAAATCTGTTAAAAATGGACAATTATTGTCAAAAAATGTCAAAAATGGTTAAAAATTGTCATCATTTTGAAAAATGGTCAAAAATTATCAAAAATTTGGAAAAAGGGTAACTAATTTTGTAAAACAGTCAAAATGGTCAACAATTGTCAAAAATGGTCAATACTTGTTAAAATTTCGAAAAATGGTCAATAAATTGTCAAAATTTTGTGAAGTGGTCAATATTCATCAAAAGTTGTCAAAATTTTGAAAAATAGTCAATAAATAATACGAGCCGTTTCCGAAAATCGATTTAAACACGTAATTTATGAAATCAATTTACTAAAAATTGATTAATATTGCAATAAAAATCGATAACTAAAAATCGATTATAAAAAAAAATAATCGATTTATAGAAAAATCGATTATTTTTTAACATCCCTACCTACGAAAATCACTATAAAGTGGAAACAATAAAATTCTTGAAAATACAAAAGAAAGCAACTTGCCTTAAACTTAAAAAAATATAATTTTATTATTTAATAATTGCTGTTGTCTGTCTTGGGGGGTGATTACCAAACAATAATTGAATTAAGGAAATGAAAATAATTTTCTTTGTCAATGAATTCCAGAAAGAAAGCTTTGTTTTAGAAATTGTGTAATTGCGTTCTTTATCGCATTCTTCTTTGCATGATTCCGATGAAAAAATATTAAAATTTCGTGCTTATGAATTCATTAAACTTTCAAATGCTAAATTAAGCGAAATGAAGTAAACTAATTATGCATGAACTGGAAGTAATTTTAATGTTTTTATTCCATAAGAAGCTAAAAGTTTTCCCTAATATATTTATGCTGTTTATAGTAAAAGTTTCTTTAGAGAGCATAAAGAAAATCACTTTTCTCATTATCGCGTCCTGAACACTTAGATTTGATTCGTTCGTGTCGTAGTCTGACATTTACTCGGAATCAATCGAAAGATATAAAAAAATAATTCTCCAAAAAGCTTTTTCTCAAGATAGGAAGGAAAACATGAAAAAATGAAAGGAAGAAAAACCACTCGATAGGATCTATTGGATTGTGGTCTGGTCCCAATCGGAGGACGAATCAAATTTTACAAGCATTTATCATTCTCATAAAAAATGTTTGAGATTGAGTGAAGACGTTAATACGTTAATACTTTGGAAGTATTCGGGTGCTCTATTATTGTTTTTAAAACAATAACCTTTCTTTTGATGTCAAAATATACAGGAACAAAAGAAACATTTTGTGACATGATAAATGATGAAAATTCGTAAAATGATTAGGGGAGACCGGGGCTACAATTAACAAAAAATATATTTAGTTGTAGCTTAGAAATTATTCAACATTTATACTTGATTTTTAGGATACACGATGGTTGAAATCAGTATTGTGAAGCCTTTTGGCTCAATATAATAATATAATAATAAATATTTAAAATAAGAATTAAATTCCCTTGATCTTATTTCAACAAAACGTTCGAACATTTCATTATAATATAAATATAAATTAAGAAGGTTATTGAATAGAAAGTCAAGTTCAAGCGTGAAGTAAGACAAAACAGTAATATGTTTATTTGTTTTATTTGAACTTGACTGGTTATATAAATATGCATTCAATATTTATTATAGGAGAAGTTGATTTAGAATAAGTTAGGAAGAACATTCTATATAGTCGAATGGTCAGAGATCAGTAATCTTTAACCGTTAAATATAAGTATGCTATACGGCTAGGTACTTATGCAGATCATTAGCCATAGTAAGTAGTGTAATGTATTATAGTAAAGAAATCAAACATTTTTAATAATTTTTGATAATTTTTGACCATTTTTCAAAATGATGACAATTTTTAACCATTTTTGACAATAATTGTCCATTTTCAACAGTTTTTAACAATAATTGACAATTTTTCAAAATTTTAGACAATTTTTCAAAATTTTAGACCATTTTTCAACATTATTGACCATTTTTGATAATTATTGACAATTGTTGACAATTATGGACCATTTTTGACAATAATTATTTACCATATTCCAAAATGTTTGACAATTTTTCAAAAACTTCAACAATTATCAACTATTTTTCAAAATTGTCGAAAATTTTTAAAAATAATTGTCCATTTTTGACAGTTTTTGACAATTTTTGACCATCTTTGATAGTTTTTGACAATTATTGGCCATTTTTGACAATTTTTAACAATTTTTGACAATTTTTGACAATTTTTCAAAATTTTCGACCATTTTTCAAAATTATTGACCATTTTTGATAGTTTTGACAATTATCGACCATTTTCCAAAATTTTAACAATTTTTGACAATTATTGACAAATTTTGACAATAATTGTCCATTTTTGACAATTTTTGATGGTTTTTGACAATTATTGACCATTTTTGAAAATTTTTGACCATTTTAAATTTTTTTTTGAAATTTCTGACAATTGACCATTTTTGACCATTTTCCAAAATTTTTTTAAAGTTTTTGACAATTATCGTCCATTTTTGACAATTATTGACCATTTTTGACAATTTTTGATCAATTTTTGTTTTAATTTTTGACAATTATCGACCATTTTTCAAAATTTTAACAATTATTGACAATTTTTTACAGTTTTTGACAATTTTTGACAAAAATTGTCCATTTTTAACAGTTTTTGACAATAATTGACATTATTGTCCATGTTTGTCCATATTTCAAAATTTTTGACAATTTTCATATAATTTTATTTGATTTTTAACCTGATAAATTGTTAATGAATGAATCTCTTAGGTTTATTATCTGAATATGAAAATTGACAAATCGATTAATTTTGAATAAAGAAAAATCGATTTTTATTTAATCGATTATTTTCCATTAATCTCACAACCAACCCTAACCGATACTGTACCATTCAGGGTTGCCAACTATATGAAAATAAAATACGCCAATTTCTAAACAAAAAATCGCCCAAATCGCCCAAAATGTTTTTCTCTTTCGAAATAAGTTGTTTTACCATGTAATCATTAAAATGTTGATTTTTTGTTGTTGCCCAGATGGCACGAATAAAGTTTTAAAATTTTGTGGTTGCAGCTAATCTACTTTTGTGTTGGCAATGCTTGTAATTGCTACCAATCTAAATATATTCAGAAGAAACCAACATAAATTATGTAGGGACCCTAAATGTTACCACTATCCTAATATTTTGAAATTGACAGGTTGGTATTAAAAATAAGCAGAAATAATGGAAAATCGAAGATACTTTTTTTAATAAGTGCCTTCGCAACAAAAACGAAACTCTAAATTAATTTATTGTAACTTCAAAATTAAACATCAATATGTTCTTTTTCTGTATAGTTCATAGTTTTTCAACTTATGTGTTTTGACAACAGAAAAATTCATATAATTATTGATTTATATTAATTTTTTTCATTTATAAAGTATTTAACATCCAACAACCTGAACAGCCATCAAAAATGTCGGAACAAAATTGTCTGAATGTCATGTCAAATGTCAAAACCAGCTAGTTCTGTGATCTGTGTTTCAAGCTAAAGGTGGGATTACGATGAGCGTTAAAATAAAGGCGGATGAATGTCACGAACAATCCGACGTTGCCATTCGTATAAAAATCCATGACCATAAGACAATTGACGTCTGACAACGGACGCTTCCATTTTTTTTAACGCCACGAGGGACAACCCTTTCCGTTATCGACTCTCTTCGAGGAAAGACCTCCATTTTGTATCGCTTTCATACCTTTCCTATCTAGTTAATTTTGCTGTGGTAAGCACAGCCCCTAGGATATAATCCCTAGGCAAGGATATAACCCCAAGGCAAGGATATAACCCCAACCCTAGGACACAAGATACAGCCCTAGACCAAAATACCGCCCTGGACCAGGACACAGCTGCTAGGATACCGTTCAAATCAAGACTCTATCTAGGTACCTATCTTCTTCGAGATCTTTTGGCGATTCTTTTTTTAAGAAACCTTTTTATTATTAATTTTATTTAAATTCTATAAGGCGTTTCTACCTTTTCCGCCTTAGTTTTTTTAAATTCATTAGTATTTTTTATCGACGTCAAAAAGGTAGTGGCGCCCTCAATTTTTACAACCTTCCTATTATTCTTGTGTGATATAAACTTGGGGTCGAATCACCCTTGAGAGGAGTCTCTAGCCGGAGCGCTTCAAGTTGGCGCCTCTTACCGTTACAGTCTTAGAGAAATTTGCTTGTTAATAATATAGAGCTGAAATTCCGGCCAAGTACTCAGTCTACTAGAAAAAAAATTAACAAAGATGTAGAAATCTCAATTTCTAATTGAAATAATAAATGGAAAGTTTAATTTCAATAACATTGTTATGCACCCGTTTTTTGGGACATCCTGTATTTTAAGTTACTAACATCTCAGTATAATTATCTCCTATTGCTGTTTATGTGTAATATTCTTCTCATAGAATGTAAAAAAAAACCAGACACGTAAATTTGCAGTGAATTTACAAATAAATGTCGCCTTAAAGGTCTCAGTTTATACAATTCACAACACTTTAGGATCGTTACTAATGAGTGACTATCACGCAAACCTTTTTATTTATGAAACAATCTCAACTGAAAAATCTCGGAATTAAATAGAAACGGCACTAAATCCAGCCAGGTAGGTAGTAGTTAAGCGTTTTCACGAAAAATCATTAACACGCGAAAGAGTTTTGATGATATAATCGTCAATTATTGATCTGTGCTTTGAATTTGCCTCTTTATTCTGATTTGATAAAGTTTATTTGAAGTTTTTGTATCCGAGTTCAATATTTTTTCCCTCTAAATACACCGATATTATTGGCTATCGCTTTAGAAAGTCGAATAGGTCAGGTGCGCTACCAATAAAAAAAGATGAGCTTTTATATCCAATTTTTCCTCATTTCTATCCCAATGGGCTCGTTAAACTTCGGAAAATGTTGAAGAACAATTCGAAAGTTAATGGTTTCATCACGAGTTTTTTATAAGATAAGGGCTTTAGCTTAGCTAGTGGACATACTGAAGACATTTTCAACGTAAAACCATGAAATATTGAGGATTACTTTCAGGAGAATATTTTTTTATTATTTTCAATTTTTTTTTAAATGATGGAGCCATGGAACCACGACGAAGAGGTTGATAGAGGAGTACTGGTTAGAAAAGGATTGGTTACGTCAGCGAAGGAGATTCCAGTACGTGTCATAAACGTGAACTATTACCCAATTACCATCAAGAAGTCAACCAGAATTGGATCCTGCGTACCAGTGACATCCTGACAATTCTAATGACAGATTTGAACAGCTGGCCAATCCTTGAATCGAGCTGAGAAAAGGAGAATGAGAGAATTTCTCTTGCAGTATCCAGACCTTTTCGAACCAAAAGGAGGGAAAACTGGCAGGACAACAGCCGTCAAACACAAAATCTATACTGGTGATGCCAAGCCAATCAGACAAGCAGCTTGAAGACTACCACGAGCGAAGAGAGAGGAAGCTGAAAGAATAATTCAAGAGATAAAGGAAGAGAAAGTGATAGAACCGTCCAGTAGCCCTTGGGTATCTCCAGTAGTGCTCGTCAAGAAAGAGGATGGAACTACCAAACACAATTCACGGTACGTCTTCTACCTGGTAACAAAGAACGAATTTCAAGATCCATCCACCTACCGGAATATGTGGGAAGCCTTCGAGACCATGTGCTGGAATGCAACGTGAATAAACTAGCTATGCCTAAGATAGAGAGAAACCAGTTGGATTGGCGAGTCATCAGGAACATGATGGAAGTGATCTTCGAAGATATCGATGGCCACATATTAATCTGCAGCTATACTCCCCGTTATCAGTTTCCAATGAAGACAGTTCCCTGTTATTTCCATACGACCGGAAAGTGTAGAAATGGGTCCAGTTGCCGATTTAAACATCCAGTCCTGGCTACACAGAAGTTCCAGGAGGATCTTCCTGTTAAGGAGAGGGCAATGTTGCGAGGTCACCAACTCAAAGTTTTCGAATAAAAATTTTGGCGAATGCGCTTCTTTCGAGAACATTCTAGTAAATCGTTTTGTTTACGCATAAGATGGGCGTGGAAGTTCAATAATTTTCAAGAATTGATATACCTCTTATACCCTCTTATAACTTCTGAACGGCTTGACCGATTTGATCGCAGTTAGTGTCATTCAAAGGGACTTTACCAAACTTAGATTTCCTGTAAGTTGGAACCAATTCCGACTAGTAGATTTCAAGAAATTGCAGAAAAAGTGAAAAAAAAAGTCTTAAAAAAAGTGTTTTTTTTCATTTTTTCAAAATATCTCCTAATTGGCTGAACCGATCGACCTCAAAAACTAATCAGCTCTTAACCTTGAAAACCCGCATCGATAGCCACCAAGTGCATCAGACTCGGTTGATACGTTCGTGAGATATCGTTGTCGAAAAAAATCGAAAAATAGTGTTTTTTTTGTAATAACTCCTAAACGTTTCATCAGATCCATTTTTTTGATCTAAATTTTTTATATAGCTCAAAAAACTACATCGATTGCCGTCAACCGCGTGAAAATCGGTCAATTAATTCAAAAGTTATGGCAGTTTGAAAATTAAAAAAATCGTGTTTCATCGAACTTTGATAAGACTTGAGCTCGAAGAGCTCAAAAGCATCGAATAGCTTTATCTTTCAAAATAGCACAAAAATTAAATTTTTGAGCTCCAGGAGCTCAAAAACATCGCAACTAGCGACAAAATCGCATGCGTTTGAAAATTGAATTTAGCGGGAAGTTGCAGGGATGGCCTTTCGGGTCAACCGATTTCCAGATTTTTGGAGAATGTCTTCAAGTTAGCCCAAAAAACCCCAGAAAATCGTGATATTCATAATTATTGGTGAAAAGTATCCAAATTACGCAGAATCGTTGATTGATAAAGTCAACAAGTGTGGACGAGCATTCCCGCGAGTGTCGATGTGTGTAAATACGATCAAGCCTTTTCTACTGCAATCTCCTTGGAGTGAGACACTCTAGTCCCCCTTCCTCCAAAAAAAAACGAAAAACAGATCGAGATAAAGGGGAAAAACAAATGAAAGATTCGTTGGACAAATTTTTAACTAGAGATGGAGAACAATTACAACAATCGTCATCATTTTCACAAATTTCACCTGCAGAAACGTCATTTGTGTCCGAAACTATTCTGCAAAAAGACCAGCAGGAAAAACCAAGCAATTCCGTTTGAGAAGATGAAACAAAAGGAGAAAATATAAATTTGAAATCATCTTAAAATAATCATGTTTGTAAACCAGAATACTTAACAGACGCCATGCGAGAGTAGGTATTATATAAAAAATCCACCAAAATCAATAAATGGATCTTTGAAATAATCTTCTATTCGATACAGCGAAAGGTCAAAGCAAATCACAAGAAAATTAACTATTGCCTCCTTCTTGAAAGAAGAAATTTGCTGGATTATACTGAAATCAGCAACTTATTGTACCTACTGTTACGTCTGTAAATTATTTTCCAAGCAAACAACGCTAATGACAAAATGGACGAATGATCGGAAAAATGTAAGTACATACAAAATTGTCAGAGCGTGAAAACTCCACATTAACTCCATTAATGTTTATAACAAGATCTAAAATTGCCGGACGCATTGACGCTGAACTTGAAAAACAAATTATAAGTGAAAAACAATATTGGAGGGAAGTACTTAAACGTGTGGTAGCGACAATCGAATTTATTCCTTCATACTCTAGCGTTTCGTGGTAAAAATGAAGTGTTTCTTAGTTTAACCCTCCGTCGGGCGCAATGCATCTCTTAGATTCATGAGCGAGTTTTTTTCATTGCAATTTAATATTGTTTTAATAGACAACATTTTACAAAAATACATACAAGAGCATATTAATTAACAATTAGAAAAATGATGCTAAATCGGTGTTGACTGTATTGTATAGTCTTTGACGTCTCTCCATTCTAGTAAGGGACAAAAAATACCATAAGTGAGCGCAATGATACTTTCAAATTCATAATGTAATATAATTACTACTGTTGGATCATAAAAATGAATTCACTATTTACCTCTGTATTATATTTCTACTTCATGCAGAAAATATACCGAACGGGCGCAATGAATCTGTGAGATTAAAACACTCATTGCAAACTACACCTTTACACTAGAATAGCACGACTGTTGAATGCACACAACGTTAGGATAAGTTGCGCCGCCGCACTGCCCGCTAGTCTGCGTATTGGATGAAATACTATGAAATGAAATTTCACCGGTCTGAATCTGTGAGATTATATGCGCCCGACGAAAGGTTAAATGCGATCCCGTCTCTCTTTCTTTCTCATATTTACCGCCCAATCTTTTAGTATCAACGCCAATTCTTCTAAGCTTCTAAGCCTTATTCTACTTGTTTTTCACATGAAACTCGATGTTGAAAACGGCTTCCATCCAAAATAATGCAGCACAAGGTCACGAAAATTAAAAAAACTTTACGAAAGAACAGTTTGATGTTGACTCCTAATATACTGTCCCAATAAGTTTTTTGTTGACAAATACCATAAAAAAACAATCACACTGATATTATTGACAAATAATTCCATATCCGACCGATCCAATTTTTTTTTCTTTTGCCAATCCCGTCAAAATAACTGAATTGAATGATAAGATTAGAATCCATCAGTGTTTTTATGTATAAACTGTACGTGTCGAGGACGTTGCATAGTCTGCGTTTCGTATAAGATGAGTTTTCTTCTATAAACTTGGAAAAAGAAAAAACGTGATAAAGCAGATATTGCATACAGGGTGAATATAAACTGATGGATTCGACAGAAAAATTAAAGCAACCACTGCACAATAGAAAAATCAGTAGGCAGAGCACGCAATGAAAGTAATGCACGCAACATGTTCGTAATTAGTAATTATTTCAACTTTTAGTGGAATGAATCGTAAACAGAAGTACAATGCGTGACTAAAAATTAATCTTTGGTACCCTTTTTCGTTATAAAACTATTACTACACCTCATTATATTTGAAATTTAGATACAATTTGTGGTATTTCTGAACATGCTCCTAAGCAATATTGGAACACTCCATTTATATAGACGTTTTCACATCAGTGTCATTTTGATAGACTTCCCAATAAAACTGGGGATAGATATTAACAGATTGACAAGTTGACATTTAGACATGCAATACATTTTTCACTAAGCTTTCGTAGTTGATTTCCAATAAAGAGCTTACCTTGAAACTACGTGGTTTTGTCATACTACACAATTATTGAGTGAATACAGGTTTTTTAATAAATAATGGACTATAAACGTTTAAAAATATTGTTACGCGAGCTACTGCATTAATATGCTCACTTAGTGCCCCCAGTGAAATCCCCGTATGAGACGACTATGGCTCCTCCGCCCAATTTTCGAGAACCATCCAAAATACGAAACATCCAGAATACCCAGAGCATCCTCCAGAACGACGAGAGTGTTCTAGAACACGGCGCGCGAGTATAAATAGGCCACGAGCATCGCTGCAGTCAATTAGTCAGTAGGAAAGTAATCGCGCCTCGATAAAGTGTTTATTAAGTGACTCTCATATAAATTATAAGTCGTGTGTTTAGTATACTATATAAATTATTAAATAAGGACTGTATTACATATAAATCTGTAAATATAAATTAATTGTAAATATAAATTAGAATAAACGTTACAATATATATAATGACGAATACAGTTGGGCAGCCATTAAAGCATTGAGCTCTTGTTTAATCACGGCAAGGACTAAGCCAGGAGGGGTAATATATTAATTATGTTGATAAGAAATTATAATCATTTCATCTTTTTTACAACAACAATAACCTTTGAACTTAGTAGGAACTTTTTGATAAAGGTAAATAGAGTTTCCGGATACCCTGTATAGAGCAAATTCCAAACTCTAATATAAAATTGCAAATTTCATAGCAAACGTAACAGCTACAAAGTCAATATATATATCAAATAATAAAATAAACACCAACGCGTTTTCCACACTCCATCATCTTATATTCCAATGTTTCTTACACTTTGAAGAATCTCGTTTGAATATTTGAAAAGGGTCCAGAATAGTTTGCATACTTTTACACCTTTATTTATGTTTCCAGGTTAGAGAATTTCAATTGAAAACATCACCATGAGTTTCCTGAATACTCTACAGGAATACGTCAGTAACAGTGTTGCGGGATTGACTTTAAAAAGTCCAAAACGGTAAGTTTATTTTTAGCTTACGGTTAGTTATTATATTAAAAGGTCTCTTGCAATTTGACCACCTCTAGTATATTCATTTTAAAGTTAATGTAAAGACATTAAATTGGTACGCATAATTTTGTGAAGTTTGGTGTATAGTATTTTTAAACAAAGCAATAAATTAAAGATTTTGTACACAAGCTGGCAACGTAGCTCGGCCTAGCTAAGTGATGGCACGTCAGGCTAGAAGGACGCGACCGCGACGGGACGTTTCTAGAAAAGAGAAGACGCGAGCAGGTGATTCTCGTCTTTTTGAACGCCCGGTGAGCGGCGTTGCCACGGTTATACGGGAAACTTCTAGGAAGCGGATTTACCATTATATAAGCGCGTATTTAGTTAGAGTTAATTTAGTTTAGTAGAAACTATTGTAAAGATAAGTTCAGAAATCAAAGTTTATTGGTAAAAGTTGTACCAGGTGTTATTGGACGAACAGTTACCGATCTGTGTACCGATGAATAAATGATCTCCTCTAATAAATTATCCAATTTAAGAACCCTGATCACTTACATTTCTTTTATTACTTGATGTGTGTGAAAAATTTATTTTTATGGTAAATTTGAAAAAAAATGGCTGACTATATTTATCTGTATAATTTAATTGAATTAATTCAATAATAAGAATCTGCCATGTATTGAATAATGC
This sequence comes from Lochmaea crataegi, assembly GCA_947563755.1. Taxonomy (NCBI): domain Eukaryota; kingdom Metazoa; phylum Arthropoda; class Insecta; order Coleoptera; family Chrysomelidae; genus Lochmaea; species Lochmaea crataegi. The sequence continues at coordinate 36,384,130 of OX387432.1, read as the reverse complement.
AAACGCTATACTCGTTAAAATTAAATATACATATATAGAGTAATGGAGTTTAACTATAAAAGCAATCCTTTCAACTATCCATTCGCTTCGTTTGAAATTAATAGAGCATTGATTTCAATTATACAGGGTATTTAGATTGAGCGGTTTTGTTGAAAATAAAACTGAAGTTTGTTGTTTAGAGAATACCGGCAAACATTGAAATGATATTCTAATAAAAGTACCCATGGAAATTTATTGTTAGGGCAGGTGTTTTGCGCAAAATTTCATCGGATCATTATCCATAGAAGCAAATCTAGATGGTCCTAAGTATTTGAATTGTTGTAAATTGTTAAATAAACTTTTTAAACCATTATTGTATAAAAAGAATTACATTAAATCGGAGACAAATAATTGACAACCAACTTGTCGAAATGAGTTTTATACAATAAAGTGTAGTGAAAAAAAGACACTTTATGCATGTGTTGCATACACTATTTTTTCTACAATCAAGCAAATGGACTAAAATGGCGTCGATTTGAATGTTTATGATTGTCACGATGACAAAACGCTAAGTAAAATGACAGATGAGTGCAATCTGCAGAGCCATTAGCGGAAATATTTGAAATTAGCGTTAAAAAACTACTTTATCTCACCCTAATGTCACTTTATCTCACCCTAATGTCACTTTATCTCACTCTAATGTCACTTTTTTGAACTGTTTAACAAATACATATTTTATGTAAGAAAATCGATTAAAAAAACGCCACTTTTATTAATGATTGTAGAAAAAAGTCCATTTTCTAATTATTATCACTACATACTTAGCACTTTAGCTTTTTCATAGTTAAACGTGGCAATATCGAATGTTTTCGACCGCATTCCTCTCAGAGCTTCAGTTAAGGTTGCCAAACTATACTTTCTAAAAAATTTAAGAGATGTGAGTGAAGAGCAAAGTGAACGATTCCACCAAGATATTAAGGAGATGGAAAAAATACACCAGGGAAGATGGAGCGTCTCAATGATGGCACAGTACTGTTGGACGCTTCAGAGAGACCTTCCAGATGCTTCCCACAAGCGGAAATGTACCAAAAGGAGTTTCACAGGGAAAAAGAAATGTGTTTAGTGCTTACTAATGAAAGTAGTTTTGTTACGCTCACAATTTTGTTTGTTTGCAGTCTCGTGTAATAAACAATAAAAAGTTTAGTTTTATAAAACTTTTGTGCCTACATAGAAAAATTAATTCTTCGTTAGTTTAGTTTCATTACTATATTTCTTTGTATTTAAATAAATCGACCTATTAAACATTCTCTTTCCATCTATAGGTGATCAGTCATTTCAATTTTCTCGATTTCCTCTTATACTTTCTCTTCGCGAATAGAACCCTCCAAACAAGAGTCGTTCTCAGCATCAGGTAGAAGTAGGCCAGGGATTATTTTTCGAGATTTATTCGAAAAAACTCAGCTGCTACCCGCAATTTTCTACAAAAGTCGTGAAATACCGTGAAAGTTTCAATAGATTGACCCGCAGGAAAAATGTCGTACACTTAATCGAATTTTGTGTATATAATATAAAGCATCGTCTTTATATGTATTTTTTTTCATATTTTCAGGTTTTCTTTGACTCGTACCGACACAACTGAACCCTCGATATCGTCGAACTCTCGAAGTAACTCCGGAGATAGTAATACTCCGGGTTTTCCGAAAGTTATTCCTACTCCTGGAGCGGTTGCACCCATTCAACGTCGTAGAAGTACTTTGGAGTGTCCGATACCGACTCCTCCGCGTCGACCGGGTTCTTTTCGACAAAAATCACCTCGAGCTACTCCTGAAAGACAACTCACTTTTTGTTGTAGAAGGCAAAGCTGGCCGGAGATAGATCATCAAGTCTGTTCAGGGTGAGTTCATTGAAGATATTTTGTTGACAAGTAGTCTATTTGACCGGAAACTGTTTTAATAAAACTTTTATGTGGTGATGTTAAAAATTTTTATGTCTTCGAAAATATAATTAAGTCAAAGTTTTCCTTTTAAAAAGGATCGATATAAAAATAAAGTAAACTGCAAATATTTGTCGTTTCCTTCCATTTTATGAGTATACACATCGATGCAAAGCCTTTATTAATAGCAATTTTGTGTACTTGGGAGAACAAAGTAAATAACGCAGTTTTTAAAAAGAAAAATTGTTTCAATAAAATCACTAGTTGAAACATAGCATCAAAGATAATTTGTAATATGTAACCGTTTATAGCTTTTTAAAGATTATCGGTCGTACACAATGGGGCTTAAGTGGATAGGTTACGAGGGTTGCCTTTTATATTTTGTAAATAAGAAATATCCCTATATACGTGAAAGTTGTTAGCAAGTCGATAATCCTTATTATGTGAATCGGTAACCTGAGTTGAAGGTCTGGTGACACAAGAAATACCCATTTTTCAAAATTTTGACAATTTTTGACAATTTTTTCAAATTCTAACAATTATTGACCATTTTCGATAATTATATAATATAATAATATAATAATATATTATATATATAGTTTTGACAATTATTGATCATTTTTGACAATTTTCCGAAAATTTTGAACATTTTAGACCATTTTTCCAAATTTTAACAATTATTGACCATTTTTGACATTTTTTGAGCATTTTTGACAGGTTTTGACAATTATTGACCATTTTTGACAATTTTTCAAAAATTTTGACCATTTTTCAAAAAATTTGACAATTTTTAATAATTATTGACCATTTTTGACAGTTTTTTATAAATATTGACCATTTTTTCCAAATTTTGACAATTATTGGCCATTTTTCCAAATTTTTGACCATTTTTGAAAATATTTGGCAATTATAAACAATTTTTTCAAAATTTTGTCAGTTTTTGACAATTTTTGACGATTTTTCCAAATTATTGACAATTTTTGACCATATTTTAAAATGTTTAACAGTTTTTCAAAAACTTCAACAATTATTGACCATTTTTGAAAGTTCTTGACGAATTTTGACAATTATTAACCGTCTTTAACAATTATTGACAATTTTTGACATTTTTTCAAAAATTTCAACATATTTGGCAATTATTGACCATTTTTTTCAAAATTTTGACAATTTTTGGCCATTTTTCAAAATTTTAACAATTATTGATCATTTTTGACCATTTTTACAAATTTTAACAATTATTGACAATTTTTGACGAATTTTGATTGGTTTTGACAATTATTGACCGTCTTTGACAATTATTGACCATTTTTGACAGTTTTTGACCATTTTTGACCATTTTTGACAATTTTTGAAAATATTTGGCAATTATTAACCATTTTTTCAAAATTTTGACAATTTTTGACAATTTTTCACACCTATAGGTGTGCGAGCTCAGTGCGGCAAGAGAGATTGCGCACAGTCACTTGAATGAGTTATCGCGTGACGAACGCTTTTTCGTAACATCACACGTATCACGAGTTCACTAGCCTTCCCAAAAGTCCTATGTCGTGCAATAAGAAGCAAGCTTCAATTTAAATTTCATTGGATTAGTGGATTATTCAGAAATCTGTTGCTTAGCTTGTAGACCGGTTTCGGCTTATTTGCGCCTCATCAGTCCGAGAGTTAATCCCGGACTGAGTATGTCTCTATAATCACCAACTATACATACCTTCCAGTTACGGAAATGTAAAAGTTGCGACAAATACGCCAAAACCGGTCTACAAGCTATGTTGTTCCTTCAAGTTACAAACCAGAATGGTTGGTTTAAATCTTGTCGATTTACCAACCCCGTTTGACTTAGAAGTGTGATTCAATGTCTGTCGGGGCATGTAGCCCGGGAAGTGGTTGTTTCTTCTTCGTTGAACGGTCACTGTTTTTGAAAAATATTTTTCAAAACTTAGTTTGTAAAGCGTAGAATAATATAATTTATTCTTTGATATCTATATAATCTAATAATTAATTAGAATGAATCAGAGGGATTATAACTCAATTAGAAATGAATTGAATATGAATATGTTCATATACTATTTAATGTTATATGTTTATTTACGTGATGAACTTGACTCTCGATACCTGTCGGCCTCGTGGGTTTTATTTATGCATTTTTTAACGTTCAATGATTTTATTGAAAATAGTTTCAAGGGAATTTATTTCTTATTTTATTTTATGCCAAAAGGCATCACAAAGGTGAAACTATAACAGTCGTATCTTGCTGCAATGCGGAAGGTTTCCTTTTACCTCCCACCTGCATATTCAAAGATACTAATAAGAAATTAGAATTTGAAGTAGATATGCCACCAGGATCCGTTGTTTATATGTCAAAAAAGTTGGCATATATAAACACAGAGTTCGCCAAAGGAGCATTTTTTCGATCCGAAAGAAACTAATCATAGCAAAAAGTTATATATTTAGTTATATGAAAAAATATCGTGCTTAGGAAATATATGGAACCGGCACTGGCGTTACGAAAGAATATTTTATAGGTTAACAGTAATTTATAAAAATGTTATTTTATAATTAAAAGAGTTATTTCGCAACTGAAAAAGCTTGAAAATGTTTGTATAAAAGTAAAACAGTGAATTATAAAAGAATATTTGGTTTAAAACTACCATATTAGTATAAAAGAACAGTTTATGACCACGTGTTGAATTTAATTTCGTCTATCTCTGTAAAAAAAATAAAGAATGCATACGAAAATTATATCTGACAGTACTTTAGAAGAAGCTTATTAATTATAAATTATGATTTTGAACTTACCACAGCAAAATTCATAAGATAGGTACTTAAGATATGAAAGATAGCGAAAGATGATCTGTCCCTTTAGGCGGTCGATAACAGAATGGGGTGTTTCACGTGGCGTTGTGCAAAAAATGGCAGCGTCCGTTGGCAGACGTCAATTGTCTAACAGCCAGGGTTGAAGAGTTTGGGATCACAGAACTATAATTGGAAGTGGCTAATGAGACGACGAGCGCTAATTAAAAGGATTTATTCTGTAAAATCGAAACAGGTCGATAGACATGTTACAGTACTTATATAAATTAAGTTTAATACAGTGTGTGTGTTTCTTTAAATAAATAGATAGTAATTAGCCATAGTGTATATAATTTTATTCCACCGTTAAAAACTGTTTAAATAAATAACGAAAAACATTACAATAGTAATATAGAGTTAGCGGATCGTCTAATTTTCAACCATGCTTTAAAATTTACCAGCTGCTTACAGAATTGCTCCTTATATCGGTAAATGAAACATTTCAAACGAAAATTCCGACAAACACTAAACAATATTATTCCAGTCATCTACCTACGTGAAGTGAGGGCAATTTCCGCATATAGAAAAAAACCGTCAGCAGGTGAGTGAACACATAAATTGAATAGAAAACGAGAATAATGGGAATTGTAGAGTCAGCAGAACATTTGTTTTGAGAATGCACGTCACTTCTGCAAGAGGTGAAAACATTTCCAAAGGGTGATGCCGGTGATAAATAAAGTCACACTCAAAAGTTTCTTTTTGGACGGAATGCAGCGAGGTGGATAACATTTTACACAATCTAATTTGGTCAGCTCCACTAGGGGGAATTGTTGTTAGAGGATTTTACTTTAAAATCGCTTTTTAAACTTTTTATATATATTTTTTAGACTAAGAGAATATGTAGAACATAAATTGGAAGAAGAACAGGCAACAAACTGATGATAATGTATGTATAATAAGAAACCTAATAGAAAGAAAAAATGTTTGTAACATTTATTGACCTAAGAGCCTTCGACACAGTCGAACGAACAGAAATTTGGAGATGCTTGGATGAGATGGAAATACCTAGGGGACTAAAAGGGGCTATCAGAAGCACGTACGAGAACGTAAGGGCTAAAGTACTAATAGCAGGAATTAAATCAGAAGAGATTTTAATGAAGAAAGGGATAAAACAGGGGGATAGCTTAAGTTCGCTTTTATTTATATTAATAATGGATCAAATAACGAAGCGAATAAAAAACAAAATTGAGCAGTTGAACACGATAATTGGATACATTCAATACTATATGCAGATGATGTGGTGTATTGATAGCAAATACCAGAAATAAGATGCAGAAGAAATAGAAAACATGAAAATGGAAGTCAATACTAATAAAACTAAAGTGATGATCATAAATTGTAAACAAGAGGATCAAATTACTAATGAAAAAAAAAATGCGAAGACGAGACTCTGGAAAGAGCAACGACGTATGAATATCTGGAAGCTATATTGACAGAAGATGGGAAGATAGAAGCAGAAATAACTAATAGGGAGAATGAATCAACGAGACTGTACTACACACTAAATAAGATAATACTGGGACATAGAGATATTGATATAGAAGATAAAATGAAGATCCACAATATAATAACGATACCAATAATAATAACATATGCAAGTGAAAATTGGACACTGAGAAAGAAGGATGAACAAAATTGAGATGAAGCACCTAAGAAGGATAGCAGGGAAAACAAAGTGGGACAAATTTAGAAATGATAAGACAAATAACAAAACAAGAATCAATAATAAGAAAAATGAAGAGAAAACAACTAAATTGGTATGGACATATTGTAACGAGTTATTTTTTTTGCATTTTGCATTTTTTCCCGTAATATATATTATTTTACTACTAGGTTGTATATAACTCGTTACTTTACAACCCTTTCTACTACCGCATTGATTTTTTTTCGTTATTACCGTTGTATATTTTAGTGTAAGTCCGAGTTACGCCAATCCAAATTCTACTGTACACAATTTATTCATTTCCGATATTTAAATTTTTCAACTGAAGGGACGCTCGGTATATACACCATTTTAATTAAAGCCGAAGCCGTTTAGTATAGGTACAACTTTTTGTTGTAAGTAAATAAATTTCACGTTTAATTCCCTCACCACAACTACGGCCGAAAAATGTAACTAGGATTTTAAATATAAACTAGCGAACAATTGATAGAAGGTCTCTGATTCATTCCCTCTCTGATTCATTCCGGCACTCAATTATTCAGAAAAATTATTCTTTCGTGACTCTTCTCTCAACTTTCTTCCGATAACCGATAAACCGAAAAGTATTGTGAAAATTTAGTGCATTACGATTGTGTGTGGAAGCTGTATTTTATAAGATAAATTATTTTTACAAATAAACTGTGTATGCGAAACTTTCCGTACCGCCGCTTAATATTAAATTGTTAAATGTATGGTTTTGAAAATTTTCCGACCGGCTATTTTTTTCTTTTGTTGTTGAATTGAAATTGGTTTTTTTTTATTAGTTTCTTTTATATGGAAATAAAGATTTGTGAACTGTAATTTGATTTCGAATTTTATTTACATCGTTTATCATATATTAATTAACTGATATGAATTATTAGTGGATTCTCGAATTATTTTATGCTTTTGGTTCTCAGTAGTTTTATATTAAATTGATATCCAAGTGGATTATAATATTTTAATTTTATGCTAGTACAAATATTTTTACTCTGTGTGTCGATAGCTGGGTACCGTTTAACTCGTGGGAAATTTTTTTTTTTTCGGAATAATAGTTACCGGCTTTATTTAGATTCAAGGGTTAATCAGACTTGGAAGAGGCTTAGCCACAATTTGTTTGAGTCTTGCAGGCCGGTCTTGGTCTTGCACAACTCGATCTTGGTCTTGGTCTTGCAAGCCTTTAGCTGGTCTTGGTCATCACTAGACCAAATAAAGGAGACAGGGAATAAGAAAGGAAAAACTCTAGATGAAATGAAAAGATTAGCAAGAGATAGGAAAGAGTGGAAGCATTGGGTACAAGAGGAACCGGAATCCTCGTCCGACACCTGAAAAGGTAGAAGGAGAAGAGAAGAAGAAGAAGATGTTTTTTAGTTTAATCAGAGATAATCAATAAGAGTTTTATAGAAAAAGCACATAAAAATGTTTCGTCGCTCTTTACAAAAAATGACATTTTACGTACTAATTTTGTAATGTTGGGGTTTAAAGGTGTGGATAGGCCTCTTAATTGGTAGTGTTGCCGGCCACTCGGATGGTCATCTTAATGGAATAAAACAGCAACTTCTGGCACTGGGATAAGTTCTATTTATTAAACGACTGTACTACTACTACACACTACTTAAGATTACTAACTCCTTAGTTTCCCCTTAATAACGTCCTTATTCTTTTTTTTTTTTATAATTTCCACTTCCTTTTCAAAACATCTTACCAACCAATATTATTTAATATTTCGTGTCAGTACTTAAATTTTTACTTTGACATTTTCTTGACATATTTCTAAAAAATATTTATTTACACTATTACTATCTAAAATTCACAAATTATACAGAATCAGAGTATCATTACCACTGGTTAATAACTTTAGAAAATTTAATATTCAACTTATACGATTTACAATAGTGACATACAAACATTACCTTCCGATTGTATACCCTATTGACATTATATTCCAAATAAGTACCATTACTTAGGTACTGTAGTGCAACAAGAAGTCTGTTTTTGAAGAAATCGACGTTGTTTGAAATTTGAATAATAAACAATCGTTTTATTGTAAATTTCTCTAATACTGTTACAAAGTCACCAACTCAAAGCCGACCCTGTCACTCAACTATAAATTTTGGCGAATGCGCTTTCTTGAACACTCCAGGTAGGTCGTTTGGTTTGGGCGTATGAGGAGCATAGAAAATTCAAGAATTTTCGAGAATTGATAAAGACAATATATACGCGAGTTTTTTATTGAGTTGACAGTTAGTTAACAATAGAGTATAGAATTAGTTAGTTACAATGTAAAATTCGGCAACTGTGTAATATGTGCGTTTGTGAATAAAAAGAAGGTTAACTAGTTAACTCACCACTCAGTGGTATAAAAAACATCATCTTTTTAAATTTATTTTAATTCAATTAATAAAAGTACGAATAAAAAAACCCTTTTTTCTCATTCGACTACATTAATGAGAATAGACAACGAGTTTATAAAATATTCAGACTCAAACAGTCACCAAAAAGACATCTCACTGCGCCCTTGAGGGCGTGTAAATACAGAATAATGAATAGGGCAGCCTGTTGCATGGACTCACTATAAAATATTGAGTAGATACAGGCAGCAAACTGAAAATTTGAATACCTTAATGGATTTGTTAATTTTTTTAATTTGGATTGAAAAAAATACAAAGAACAAAAACGGTACGTAATATTAATAAAAAAATATTGACACTGTGTTTTCGTGAGGGTTCTTTTTTATCTCTTTATTGGCTATTATATAGAATCTCTAAAATCATACAACCATCATGATGTTTTCTATTTAATAATGATTAGAACGGAATAGGTACTTACTTTCAGAATGATTTTCATGCTCAATGCTGTCCAGTAATCATTTTGTTGTATTTTTTTGTACTTTCAGGAAATCAATGCTTTCTCATTTGTCCTATTTCTCAAAATGAGCATAATTGTTTCCGGCGTAAACGGAAGTAGCTGTACAAACTTGACATATGCAAAAACAAATTCAGCAGGTGTAGCTTATCGAGATTTTCTATCGTCTTCAGAAAGGGTTCCGATCACTTCAATTGTTTCTTTGCCATATATAAGGGAGGTTACTAAGATTTTTTCACAATACTTACAGAATGTTAAGTTTGCCTTTAAGAATGCATAAGTAGTGATATCTATTTATAATCCTTTAAAACTAATGTCAATTGTCCCGCCTTTTATACTTTTCACCTGTTCCAAACAGTTCTCGACTTTACGATCACATTTCTAGACTTTTAGAAGACAGTTCTAGATGATTGTAGATGTATGTTTTCTTCTTTTTCTTTATGGACCTCTACATATCCTCAGTACATGTTCTACGTAACAATATATTGGTCAAACCTCTCAAAAGTTTCCTAGTCGTGTATCTCTCCATAATAGAGATAGAAGATTGCTTCCAAAAAGATGCTAACCATGTTTCCTCTTTAGATCATATAATAGATTTTGAAGGGTTTAAGATCCTATCTCGTGAAAACAACCATTTTTGGAAATGGCTTTCATTTTTCAAGAGCATGGCCGTATTAATGAGAAAATAGACATTCAAAATTTAAGTAATCTCTACTCTCTCCTCTCAACTTTAGATAAGCATAATTTTCATAAACAAATTGATAACAATTCTAATAATATTTCTTCATAGCTCCGACCTAATTTTTGTACCTCCCTCGTCATCCATGAACTTGACATCTCATAGGAACAGTATCTCACAGGAACAGTATATCACAGGAACTCAGAGGAACTGTATATCCCTGGAATTTTATCTCATAGGAACTGTATCTCACAGGAACAGTACCTCTTAGGGACTGTATCTCATAGGAACAGTACCTCTCAGGGACTCTATCTCATAGGAATTGTATCTCATAGGAATTGTATCTCATAGGAATTGTATCTCATAGGAACAGTATCTCATAGGAACTGTATCTCATTGGAACAGTACCTCTTAGGGACTGTATCTCATAGGAACAGTACCTCTCAGGGACTCTATCTCATAGGAATTGTATCTCATAGGAATTGTATCTCATAGGAATTGTATCTCATAGGAATTGTATCTCATAGGAACAGTATCTCATAGGAACTGTATCTCATTGGAACTATCAGAAACTCACAATATCTCATAGGAACTCACAGGAACTGTATAGGCGATTCGGGTTAAGATTGCAGCGCCGCGGACGGTGACAGTTGAAATCTAGCTATGGGCCATTATCAGCCATTATATTTGTTTATTTAACTGTGTTTGCGTGTGTTGATCTAGTTAATGTGTTTATTTTTGGATTTGTGTTATTTTTTCTTTTTTAAAAATATCTCTTGTGGATTGACTTGATTTGGATTGTGTTCATATATCAATATAATTAGACATGAAGTTGAGCATAGTAGATTACATGAAATACAGTATTGATTCATTTTCAAATAATGAAACTTATGCAAATAAAACGAAAACTAACTGGAATACTGTTTCTTCTTTCCTCTCCATGTGTTCCTAGTATACTATTGTTTCCCAACTCTACTGTTAAAGTCTCCTAATACAAATATCTTCCCTTTTGCTTCTTCTGTTATTTCTGTCAGTTCCTCCCAGAATTTATTTTTAATTTCAGCTACGTCATCCTCGTTTAGCCCTTATATCACAATAATTTTGATCCATTAGCTCTACTGTCATTATTTGTTCTGTCCATCCTTTCCATTGGGTAATTTGTTTTGCTGTCCTTTTATGTATTAAACTTATTTGCTGCTCTCTGGTTTTCTGAGACTCCACTGTGCAATAAAACATGTCCGTGTTCTGTTAGCATCATCCATTCTCCTTTCTTTTTTGTTTCAGTTACCGCCAATATTTCAAGTCCTGTCTTTTCAAATTCTTCTTCCAGCTCTTTTTCTTTTCGTGATAAACTGATAAACATTCCACGTTCCTATTTTCCATATTGCTGTCGTTTTATCATTATTTGCCAATTTTTCAGTTTTATTAATTTTTTTTGTCTACTTTTACCACTTTCTTGTCCTTTTCCGTCGCTCTTTTCGTTATCGTTGGAGTTTCCTTGCTTAGTTTTTTGAATTTCCATCCTTGATTGTTGATAATTATTATGTTGTATCCAATTTTAACAGAATTTCCTTTCCCTCTTTCTTCCTGTCTTCTTTTTCCGATTAACCTCTCCTTTTCCATTTCCTTTACTGTCTTTTCTTCGTTGCCTGTTGCGTTTTTCAACTTATGCATGCTTTTCATAACATTTTCTTTATCTGCATAATTATCTGGTGAAATAGTTATTTGTGTATTTAGAGCGTAAAGTAACAGATTGCCGCTTAAGAAAGAATGTTGCCACGCGACGCGAAGCGGAGCGCGGCGATCTTTCGAAAGCGGCAATTTTACTTTACGCTCGAAAAACACACATAATTTTTTCTACAGTCGCCCTTTTAATAATTTCAACAGTTTTTTATATTATCTTAGGATATAATAGGAATGCTAGAATGATCGTCATTTTCGCTGTTCATCATGATTAACCTTAAAAGATCTACTGACTAGGGATGTTGAAAAATAATTGATTTTTATAGTAATATTAATCGATTTTTAGTAAATCGATAAATATATTATAAATTACGTGTTTAAATCGATTTTCGGAAACGGCCCGTATTATTTATTGACTATTTTAAAAAATGTTGACAACTTTCGACGATTATTGACCATTTCTCAAAATTTTGACAATTATTGACAATTTTTCAAAATTTTAACAATTATTGACCATTTTTGACAATTACTTGACCATTTTGACTGTTTTTAAAATTAGTGACCATTTTTCAAAATGATGACAATTTTTAACCATTTTCGACAGTTTTTGGCAATAATTGTCCAATTTTAACAGTTTTTAACAATAATTGACAATGTTTGATAGTTTTTGACCATTTTTTACAATTTTTCAAAATGCTTGACCATTTTTGATAGTTTCTGACAACTATCAACTATTTTTCAAAATTTTAACCATTATTTACCAATTTTTACAATAATTGTCCATTTTTGACAGTTTTTATAAATAATTGACAATTTTTAACCATTTTTCATAGTTTTTGAACATTTTTGACAATTTTTCAAAATTTTTGACAATTATCGACTATTTTTCAAAATTTTAACAATTTTTGACGATTATTCACCAATCTTGACAATAATTGTCCATTTTTTACAGTTTTTAAAAATAATTGACAATTTTTTACCATTCTTGATAGTTTCTGACCATTTTAGACAATTTTTCAAAATTATTGACCATTTTTGATAATTATTGACAATTTTCGATAATTATTGACAATTGTTGACAATTATGGACCATTTTTCCAAATTTTTGAATATTTTTGACAATTATCGACCATTTTTCAAAATTTTTGACAATTATTCATCAATTTCGACAATAATTGTCCATTTTTGACAATAATTGAAAATTTTTGAGCATTTTTAAAAAAAAATTTAAAATTTTTGACAATTGACGAATTTTTGACAATTTTTGAAAATGGTTGACCATTTTTCAAAACTTTTTGACAATTATTGACCATTTTTGATAAAAATTGTCCATTTTTAGTAATTTTTGACAATAATTGACAATTATTGACCATATTTCAACTTTTGACAATTTTCATATAATATTATTTGATTTTTAATCTGATAAATTGTTAATTATTCACCAATTGAGTTAAATCGGAGGGCGTGGTTTGATTAAATAAGCGAACGAAAAAGATTCCTTTTTTGCGCTAGAGCGTAAAGTAACAATCCTCGGCATTTGTTGACTTTACGATTTCATTTGAATATAGTAATTGGTCATTTTATGCGCAACTGTAGAAAAACATTTTTCCCCCAGTTTTTGTGCTGTTTCTATTTGCGTTTGGATGCCAATTTCATTGCACAACACATGTCTTTCTGAATCATTGGTGTCTATTTTTTTTCCTGTAACTATTACATTATTCCTTTTTATTTCTTTCTCCAACTATTCTATTTTCTTTTCCACTGTTTTAACTTATTCTTTTATTTCTTTATTTTCTTTTGCTAATTTCGCATTCTCCTGGTTTAACATTTTATTTTCTTCCCTAATTTTTTTTATTTCCTCTTTGATTTCAGTTTGTTCCTGACTACTTTCCTGCTGTTCTGATTTCATGTCTCAGATCATTTCTATTAATAAATCCAGACTTTTTGTATATCTTTTGTGGTGATCTTTTTCCACTGCTAGTAAATATATTTTCTTCCTCCCTGCTTCTTTTTCTTCTGTCCTCGTTCGTGGTATAATCATCGCTGTCTATGCTATTTGGATGTTGTCTCGCCTCAACGGCTCGGAAGATCTTCGCTCTTATCTATCCTTTTGCTTATTATGTTTGTTCGTTAATTTCTTCGAGAAATGCGATAATAAATCCACGTGCTTGTGTGGATTCTCGAGATTTAATATTTTTACTTTTTAATGATTTTATATTATGTCTGATATGTGTGATGAATTTATGGTTTTTAGAACTAAACCTTGGGACATTCTTGCCTTTTGCTCACGGTTTTTGAGGTTGCTTATTAAATGAGAAAATTACGTCTAGATACTCTTAAAAATTCACTATTTTTATTTTAGAGCTTCTATATGTGAATAGTGGTTGTTTTCCCTCTTATCTACATAAACGTTTAAAATTGGGATACGAGAACTGCTACATTAGTATTAAGTTTTGAACTTGAAAGACGTTTAAATTAAAAATAAATTTTCTTAGTGTATCTATCGCAATAATCCGTATGTCGGTCGAGTGCACTACCTACATATTTTATGGTCGATTCAACAGGCTGCCAACGTCCTTTATTTATTTGTTTAGGTATATTCGCTCTAGTCTAGTTCAAAGAATGCGACAAAGTAAAAAAAATTCCTCGTTCGATTACGTTCAGTTATTTCACGTTCAAATAAATAATTGATGTCTCGATAAAAAAAAAGGAAATTCAAATCGAACGGAAAACTCGAATATTTAGATTTTTGGAAACTCGTTTGATTTTTAACGGGAAAGTTCGGGCGTGTCGTTAACTCAGTTTGTTTTCGTATTTTTCTTTTTTTTAAATTCTTTTGTCTCAATGAACATCTGTTTCAGAAGAAATTTACCAAATTGGCTTAGTTTGTTTATTCAAATTCTCACTCAATGAATTTATGCATTAGTGAAGGTTTCGGTTTCTCAAGTGGAAACTTCATCCAAAATCAATTGCAAAGGCTTCGGCACGTGTTAATCTCCTTAACCCACTTTTTCCTTTGGTCTGTAGGTGCTTTAACTTCTGTCGGTGGCGCCACCACAGCTACTCATTTATTCTTATCAATTTTCATAATTCATATCCCTGGCGACGCAAATACCATAATTTTAGAAACCAATCCAGGAGGGAAGTACGACAGTTGAGAATATGACGAAAGATGTTCCTTCTTGAAATAAAAATCGACAGTTCTTGAATTTTCCCAACAAAAAAAAAGTAAATTTTTAAATTTTAAAACTCCAAATTGAACAATATAATGCGCCTACACCTTGAGTATTATTAAAACTTTCAAATTGTCCAAGTCTTCCCGTTTCCCTAAATTCTTTAGAAGGAATCCAATCTGAGAGATGCGAAAATTGATTTGGTCGAGCGAAGTTGAAATTAATGTTTTCAGAAATATTGATTAGATTGAAAGTAAAGAAAAAATTTCAAGTATTATGTTTTCGTCATAACATTCAAGATTATGTATACAGGACGTTCCAAGAAAAAAACTGGAATTGAACATTTGATTTTTCATGAAAATTTTATGCCAATATTTCTCATTTCAATCTTGAGTTATGAACTGTCAAATTGTTACACTCATGAGTGGGCAATTAAATTGTACCACTCTTGGATGCAAGTCCCGATGTCCAGCTATTGCTCAGGGGGTGGGTTTCGTACCCTTGAGCAGGTTTAACAAAGAGCTTAGATTTGAGATTAGCTTTATAGTTTTGATAAGATAAAAAAATTACAATGTTTAAGTCTTACAAAGGTTGAAATCTAACAAATTTCGATTTGGTTTACAGAATAAAACTGTTAAATTTTTAAAGAGCCTCTAATTTGGTGACTATTCAATTTATTTTCACTTATCTTTGGATTTTTTGAGCTATTCCTCCTTGGGTTCAGATTGGTATTAACTGTGTTTTCGGCCACACTTCCGTGGTCTTTGGGATATTATGGGTACTATTATTAGGGGATGAGCCTATCTCAGCTCACGGAGCTCCTTCAGGTTAGGACAACTTCTGGGTGCCAGAGGGTAAATGTGTCTAAAACACCACAAACGGGGAGAATCTGATATGACCCTAAGGAATACTAATTATAGCATTAGGCGAAAATGCTTGAACTTGTCCCAAACTTAGGCCATGTTACAAGTGAGCAAGAATGTAAATGTAAATATTTTAAGAAAAAATGAAGATTGATGAGATTGAACACAATTGTATGTTAAAGGTGAACTGAATGAATTGAGATTGAAAAAACTGTGTGTAAATCGACAATTTAAAATAAAGTAATTGTCAAAAATTGTCAAAATTTTGAAAAAATGGTTAATAATTGCCAAAAATTTGTAAAAATGATCAAAAATTGTCAAAAACTGTCAAAATTTCGAAAAAATCGTTAATAATTGCCAAATATTGTCAAAAATGGTCAATACCTAATTGTCAAAATTTTGAAAAATGTTTAAAATTGTCAAAAATGGTCAATAATTGTCAAAGACGGTCAATAATTGTCTAAACCAATGAAAATTCGTCAAAAATTGTCAAAAATGGTCTAAAAGGATCTATTATTGTTAAAATTTTGAAAAATGGTCAAAAATTGTCAAAATTTTGAAAAAGTGGTCAATAATTGCCAAATATGTTAAAATTTTTGAAAAATTGTCAAAAATGGTCAATAATTGTCAAAGACGGTCAATAATTGTCAAAATTCGTCAAAAACTGTCAAAAATGGTCAATAATTGTTAAAATTTTTGAAAAATGGTCAAAAATTTTTAAATATGTTCAAAAATTGTCAAGGATTTGGAAAAATCGTCAAAAATTGTCAAAAACTGTCAAAATGGTCAATAATTATTAAAAATTGCCAAAATCTTTGAAAAATGGCCAAATTTTTTTAAAAATTGTCAAAACTGGTCAATAATTATCAGAACCTGTCAAAAATGTTCGAAAATTTTTGAAAAATTGTCAAAAACTGTCAAAAATGGTCAATAATTGTCAAAAATTTTGAAAAATGTTAAAAATTTTAGAACAATTGTCAAAAATGGTCAATAATTGTAAAAGACGGTCAATAATAGTCAAAACCAATCAAAATTCGTCAAAAATTGTCAAAAATAGTCAAAAATTGTCAAAATTTTGAAAAATGGTTAATAATTGCCAAAAATTTGGAAAAATGATCAAAATTTGTCAAAAACTGTCAAAATTTCGAAAAAATGGTCAAAAATTGTCAATACCTAATTGTCAAAGTTTTGAAAAATGTTTAAAATTGTCAAAAATGGTCAATAATTGTCAAAGACGGTCAATAATTGTCTAAACCAATCAAAATTCGTCAAAAATTGTCAAAAATGGTCCAAAAAGATCTATTATTGCTAAAATTTTGAAAAATGGTCAAAAATTGTCAAAATTTTGAAAAAGTGGTCAATAATTGCCAAATATGTTAAAATTTTTATGGTCAAAGACGGTCAATAATTGTCAAAATTCGTCAAAAACTGTCAAAAATGGTCAATAATTGTTAAAATTTTTGAAAAATGGTCAAAAATTTTTAAGTATGGTCAAAAATTGTCAAGAATTTGGAAAAATCGTCAAAAACTTTCAAAATGGTAAATAATTATTAAAAATTGCCAAAATCTTTGAAAAATGGTCAAAATTCTTGAAAAATTGTCAAAACTGGTCAAAAGATGTCAGAACCTGTCAAAAATGCTCAAAAATTGTTAAAATTTGGGAAAATGGTCAAAATTTTTGAAAAATTGTCAAAAATGATCAATAATTGTCAAAACTGTCAAAATTGGTCAATAATTTTTAAAAATGGTAAATAATTATTAAAATTTGAAGTTGACAAATAAAAAAAATCTGATTGGTCGATTTACAGGAGCAAAAATTTGTTTAGTTTAATTTTCATTACCAGAACCAAGCTTCTATAAAATATGCCTCTTCTTCATATATAATTTCCATTTTCTTTGGACACATGCTTCTCGCTCAAAGTTAGAAGTTCTTCGAGTCTCTAAAAATCAAATTTATTTTCAAAACCCAACGCTTGGAATTATTTCACTAGAACTTACATATCTGTCTCTTTTTTATTAATATGTTATGATAAAGCTTTCTCACTTCTAAAAAAAAACAATATTTCAACATACCTGTTGAGTGTATTGCAAATTAAAAGCTAGAGGTGGGAACTAAATTTAAAAATAATAACTTGAAATAACGTGAATAGCTTTATTTATATTCTAAAAAAATCAGAAAAATTCCTATTAATCTTAAAACGTCGTTACGGACACGAACTGACCGTAACAAAATTTCAAGACACTCACGTTTTATCCTGCAAGAAAATACCTTAAAATAATTAGGTTTATTCATAATTTTTGGGACATAGACTAAGGACGAATCTGCCCTTAGCCTATGTCCCAATAGTTCTGAATCGCGTTGTATACCTTTTTTTCGGGTCAAGATGGGAAACTTATGTTCGAATGGGTTCCAAACAGTGTTGACTCTTCCCCAAGGGTATGCCTAACAACCAAACCCACCGTTACCCCTGAATTGGAATCACTACCCTAGCATACTTCGAAACAGGCAGCGCACACACAAAGGAAAATCATGAACACTCTGTAGGTATAAAAACAAAATTATTTCCAAAAATACAGTGGTTAATTCAAGTGATAACATTAAATATTTTTTATGCACCGTGTATGTCCTTTTCCCCAAGCTCTACAGCTTTAGCCTAATCTGAAAATGACATGACAAATACGACCTTTCTATTGGCTTACCTCCAAATCCCTTTTTATTCCGATATAATAAAAATAGAATCATCTATTTTAGTATATGTAAAAGTATGTTTTTTTTAATGTTTGGCCATTTTCACAAATCTACAGACCACCATAAATAACGGTGTATTGAACACTTAATTTTGAAGCGGAACTATCCATTCAGGAAGCATCCATATAAATAACTACCTTCCGATAGTTTACCACAGGAAACACTTATTATAGTTTGAATTATGATCGAGGAATGTCCGGTTCGTAATGGTCTTATAACTAATACCCTGCGTAACCATGATTCACTTGAAGGACTATTCATAGTAAAACTTCAAAAGTAAAAACGTTTATGAAATTTCCATTCGACGAAAATGAATTTTTCCTTCGGGTTCGATAAAAGAATTTTCGTTTGCCCATTTGTAAAAGTCCTTTGATTATACATATTTTTATTAAAAGAGGAAAATTCATTAAATTTTTAAATCGTAGTTCATGCGGTTGGTGTGTTCATGAATCTGTCAAGTGGAAATGTTTGTATTTCAACCACATATAAATTGAAATTGTCGACCGAATAGATTATTTACTTTTCTGACAAGTCCTCGTTAATTCTCGTTCGATAATGATGCATTTGTGGGTTTTATCAACAAAAACGGAATACATCACTTGATCATCGTTTGTTCAATTGAAATTATTTGCACCGTTTAATCATATTTTTGAGTCTACTATGAGATTCTGTATAGTTCAAGTAACCCTAAATTGCCGGACTGTCGTAAATTTCACGACCTGAGGGATGAAGGAAGGAAGGATGACTCGTCCTGTCCAGGCTTCACAGAAATTGTGGATATATCAAAAAAAGAGAATATCAATACAGCGATAAAACAAAGCGAAACCCAAACTGTAAAAATTGATTGCTTGTAACTGCAATTTTTGCAGTAGTCATCGTAATCCGCGTAATCTATTAATAATTTTCGAGTTTGCAGTTCAGTTTAGATAACCCGAATTCGAGTGTTTATTTAACCTAATAAAGCGATTCCGCCAACTATGGAGGTATTTTTGGTATTGCAGTTTCAAGAATTTCTAAAATGTTGAATATTTGAATATTGCACAGAGAGAAAGAGAGAGAGACAGAGAGGAGTTCATCACTACCGCAGTTTACGACCGAATGGAAAATAAAATTTGGCGTATGAAGAGTTGTAGGAAACAGGTGGTTACAACAGTGGCATAGAATTTTGTATTTTTTTGAGTCCAAAGGTGAATATATATATATATATATATATACACTGTATTCATTTAAAAAGGACCCACCCTCAATATTTCAGAAATGGGACATATTAGAAAGAAATGCCGAAACACGTCAACTTTTAACTTGAGGGGGATACTTTTTAGCGCTAATGTCATAAACGACAGATACCCCTTGAATTTTTTCAAATGGCATTTTAGGTATCAAGTCAAACCTCATTTAAAAGGTCTGGTGAAGCTCTATCCAATCATTTTGTTTTGCCTTTGATTCCAGCCTTCCATTGTTACTTAATCGTTGTTTAAAATTGGCTCTCTTTCAACTTTTCGTATCCCCCCGTGTTATGTTATGACAGAGAGACTCTTTAAAGAATAAAAAATTTGCAAATAGTGAAAAGACAACTGTTAACAAGAAATAACTGTTATTTAATCATGTGGACAAAGTGACCACCGTTAACATTCAGGCAATAAAAGTTGAAAGAGAGCCATTTTTCAACAACGATTAAATAACAATGGAAGGCTGGTATCAAAGGCAAAACAAAATGATTGGATAGAAATTCACCAGACCTTTTCAATGAGGTATAGCTTGATATCTAATGCCATTTGAAAAAATTCAAGGGGTATCTCCAGAAGGGAAGGGGTGAATTTGACGTTTATGGCATTAGCGCCAAAAAGTGTCCCCTTCAAGTTAAAAGTTGACGTGTTCCGGCATTTCTTTCCAATATGTCGCTTTTCTGAAATGTTAAGGTTGGGTCCTTTTCAAATGAACACAGTGTATATATATACATATATATTTGCATATATAATAAGAACCTTAATGTAATGTAAGGTGTTTTTAATTATGTACAAATTTAGCCCATTCCCGTTTATTTCCAGCCATTAACTTCGCTTCCGATTTAGTCGACGTTATTTCAGGATTTCTGCTACTGCATCATCCCAGGTTTTTCGTGGTCTCCCCCTTGGTCGCATTCCACATGTTTTTTTTGTTTGTCATATCATTTTTGCTTGTTGTTTATTTTTCATGTGTACTAAGTGGCCATAACATCTTAACTCCTTTCATCATTTCGAATTTTGTCCCTTCTTGTAATTCCCAATACTGCTCTCAGATACTTCATCTCAACCGCTTGTAATTTTCTTTTTGTCTCTCTCGTCTCTCTCTCCCATAAACTTTTAACACTGTACTTAATATCGTTATGCCTCTATAGTTTGAACAGTCTCTATTATCTCCTTTCTTATATAGAGGTAATAATATTCCCAATTCCCATTTATTCGGTATTCTTCTTTCAGTATAGATTTTATTCAGTAAAAGACTTAATTTTCCTATTCCTTTTTTTCCTAGATTTTTTAGCATTTCCGATGTAATTCCATCGTGACCTGCAGCTTTTCCTCTTTTTAGTGAGTTTATTGCTGCTTCAACTTCTATGTTAGTAATTTCTTCAATTTTATCTATTTCATATTGAATGTCTTCATCATGTATTTCCTCCGGCAGTTGGGTCGTTATTTCTGGGTTTAGAATCCCCTCAAAATATTCTTTCCATCTTTTCATAATATTTTCTTCTTCAGCTATTATTATTCCATCTTTTGTTTTTATATGTTTAACGCTTCCAACATATTACTTCCCTATATTATTTCTTTATTTTTGTCAAATAAGTGTAACTCCTTCCACAAAGTCTTTTGAACGAAGTCTATTAAAACTTGTGTTTTGTTGATAGATCTATAGCGAAATCCAATCTTAGATATAATTCTTACTAAACTTGTATAACTTTAGTCAATATTAGTGTCTTCTTTCAGACGTTGTTTCAATTATTTTACGGTAAGTATTTATTTCCTGTTTTTGATGTGAAAATTCTTCGGGATTCCTTTAAAAACAATAAAACTGGGTCCCGACTGTGAGAATTTATCTCTTCCACTCATTTCTGTGAAAAATTCTCATTATAGTAACCTGGAATACTGTACGTTGGACAAATACCAACTTTATGAATAAATTTCAAATTTTGGTGGACGTCAGTACGAGCATACGCCAAATTTTGAAATAATGATTTAGTTTTTTGCAAACACTTTGATGAAGTTACCCCTCCTCTGGAATTCATCCATCACTGGGTTCGTTACATTTGATGTGACAAAACAAAACAATAAAACAGTGTCCTGGCGCTAATATTTAATCGCTTTCGCTCATTCCTGGGAAATCCTTATAAATAAATTTCAAATTTTGGTGAATGCGCGGAAGACCATCCGCCAAATTTTTAAATTATACTTTGTTTTAGTGGATGCGTGAATGTGCGTCCGTCAAATTTTAAAATAATAATTTTATTTCCTGTATTGATGTGATAATTCTTCGGGATTCCTTTCAAAACAATGAAATTGTGTCCCGACTGTGATAATTTATCTCTTCCACTCATTCCTGTGAAAAATCCTCATTATAGTAACCTGGAACACTGTACGTTGGACAAATGCACGGAAAATCATTCGCCAAATTTTGAAATTATACTCTATTTTAGTGGATGAGAAAAAGTGTGTTCGCCAGATTTTAAAAAAATTATTTTATTTCCTCCATTTGATGTGACAATTATTCGGAATTCCTTTCGAAACAATAAAATTGTGTCCCGACTGTGAGAATTTATCTCTTCCACATGAAAAATTCTCATTATAGTAACCTGGAATACTGTACGTTGGATAAATACCAACTTTATGGGAAAATTTCAAATTTTGGTGGACGTCAGTACGAGCATTCGCCAAATTTTGAAATAATGATTTAGTTTTTTGCCCTCCCCCTCCTTTCAAATCACCCATCGCTGGGTCGTTACATTTGATGTAACAAAACAAAACAATAAAACTGTGTCCTGGCGCTAAGATTTAATCGCTTTCACTCATTCCTGGGAAATCCTTATGAATTTGTATCAAATTTTGGTGAATGCGCGGAATATCATTCGCCAAATTTTGAAATTATACTCTATTTTGGTGGATGCGCAAAAGTGCGCTCGCCAGATTTTCAAATAATAATTTTATTTCCTCTATTCGATGTGACAATTATTCGGGATTCCTTTCGAAACAATAAAACTGTGTCCCGACTGTGAGAATTTATCTCTTCCACTCATTCCTGTGAAAAATTCTCATTATAGTAACCTGGAACACTGTTCATCGGACGAATACCAACTATATGAATAAATTTCAAATTTTCGTTACCCCTCCTGTGTCCTGACGCTGAGATTTTATCGCTTTCACTCATTCCTGGGAAATCCCTATGAATAAATATCAAATTTTGGTAAATGCGATGAAGATCATTCGCCAAATTTTGAAATAATACTTTATTTTGGTGGATGCGCGAATGTGCGTTCGCCAGATTTTAAAATAATAAATTTATTTCTTGTATTTGATGTGAAAATTCTTCGGGATTCCTTTAAAAACAATAAAACTGTCCCGACTGTGAGAATTTTTCTCATCCACTCATTTCTGTGGAAAATTCTCATTATAGTAACCTGGAACAGTGTACGCTGGACAAATACCAACTTTATGGAAAAATTTCAAATTTTGGTGGACATGAGAACGAGCATTCGCCAAATTTTAAAATAATAATTTAGTTTTTTGCAAACACTTCGATGAAGTTACATTCGAAATTCACCCATTACCGGGTTCGTTACATTTGATGTGACAAAACAAAACAATAAAACTGTGTTCTGGCGCTAAGATTTAATCGCTTTCTCTCATTCCTGGGAAATCCTTATAAATAAATTTTAAATTTTGATGTATGCGCGGAATATCATTCGCCAAATTTTGAAATTATACTTTATTTTGTTGGATGCGCGAATGTGCGTTCACCAAATTTTAAAATAATAATTTTATTTGTTGCATTTGATGTGACAATTATTTGGGATTGCTTTCAAAACAGCAAAACTGTGTCCCGACTGTGAGAATTTATCTTTCCCACTCATTCCTGTGAAAAATTCTGATAATAGTAACCTGGAACACTGTATGCTGGACAAATACCAACTTTATGAATAAATTTCAAATTTTGGTGGACGTGAGTACGAGCATTCGCCAAATTTTGAAATAATAATTTAGTTTTTAGCAAACACTTTGATGAAGTTACCCCTCCTTTGAAATTCACCCATCACTGGGTCGTTACATTTGATATAACAAAATAAAACAATAAGACTGTGTCCTGGCGCTAAGATTTAATCGCTTTATGTGATTCCTGAGAAATTCTTATGAATAAATTTCAAATTTTGGTGAATGCGCGGAAGACGATTCGCCAAATTTTGAAATAATGCTTTATTTTGGTGAATGCGCGAAGGTGCGTTCGCCAGATTTTAAAATAATAAATTTATTTGCTGTATTTGATGTGAAAATTCTTCGGGTTTCCTTTAAGAACAATAAAACTGTCCTGACTGTGAGAGTTTTTCTCCTCCACTCATTCCTGTGAAAAATTCTCATTATAGTAACCTGGAATACTGTATGCTGGGCAAATACCAACTTTATGGAAACATTTTAAATTTTGGTGGACATGAGAACGAGCATTCGCCAAATTTTGAAATATTAATTTAGTTTTTTGCAAACACTTCGATGAAGTTACATTCAAAATTCACCCATTACCGGGTTCGTTACATTTGATGTAACAAAATAAAACAATAAAACTGTGTCCTGACGCTGAGATTTTATCGCTTTTACTCATTCCTGGGAAATCCTTATAAATAAATTTCAAATTTTGGTGTATGCGCGAAAGATCATTCGCCAAATTTTGAAATTATGCTTCATTTTGGTGGATGCGCGAAGGTGCGTTCGCCAAATTTTAAAATAATAATTTTATTACCTGTATTTGATGTGAAAATTCTTCGAGATTCCTTTAAAAACAATAAAACTGTGTCCCGACTGTTAGAAATTATCTCTTCCACTCATTCCTGTGAAAAATTCTCATTATAGTAACCTGGAATACTGTACGTTGGACTAATACCAACTTTATGGAAACATTTCAAATTTTGGTGGACGTGAGTACGAGTATTCGCTAAATTTTGAAATAATAATTTAGTTTTTTGCATACACTTTGATGAAGTTACCCCTCCTTTGAAATTCACCCATCACTGGGTGGTTACATTTGATGTAACAAAATAAAACAATAAAACTGTGTCCTGGCGCTAAGTTTTAATCGCTTTCACTCATTCCTGGGAAATCCCTATGAATATATATCAAATTTCGGTGAATGCAATGAAGATCATTTGCAAAATTTTGAAATTATACTCTATTTTGGTGGATGCGAAAAAGTGCGTTCGCCAGATTTTAACATAATAATTTTATTTCCTGTATTTGATGTGAAAATTCTCCGGGATTCCTTTAAAAACAATAAAATTGTGTCCCGACTGTGGAAATTTATCTCTTCCTCTTATTTCTGTGAAAAACTCTCATTATAGTAACCTGGAACACTTTACGTTGGACAAATACCAACTTTATGAAAAAATTTCAAATTTTGGTGGACGTGAGTACGACGAGCATTCACCAAATTCAGTTTTTTGCAAACAGTTTGATGAAGTTACCCCTCCTTTAAAATTCACCCATCACTGGGTCGTTACATTTGATGTAACAAAATAAAACAATAAAACTGTGTCCTGACGCTGACTTTATCGCTTTCGCTCATTCCTGGGAAATCCTAATAAATAAATTTAAAATTTTGGTGAATGCGCGGAAGGTCGTTCGCCAAATTTTGAAATTATACTTTATTTTGTTGGATGCGCGAAGGTGCGTTCGCCAAATTTTAAAATAATAATTTAATTTCCTCTATTTGATGTAACAGTTCTTCGGAATTTCTTTCAAAACGATAAAACTGTCCCGACCGTGAGAATTTATCGCTTCCACTCATTCCTGTGAAAGATCCTCATTATAATAACCTGGAACACTGTACGTTGGACAAAAACCAACTTTATAAATAAATTTCAAATTTTGGTGGATGCGAAAACATCCACCAAAATTTTAAATACTACTTTCGGTCTATCAAATTTCCCGTGAAAATAGTTAACTACAAATTAGTTTCCGT
Organism: Lochmaea crataegi; assembly: GCA_947563755.1. Lineage (NCBI taxonomy): Eukaryota > Metazoa > Arthropoda > Insecta > Coleoptera > Chrysomelidae > Lochmaea > Lochmaea crataegi. The sequence goes on along the minus strand of OX387432.1, from coordinate 36,358,481 downwards.
ATCTCGTTCCACACAAACATTAATCAAGTCATTCTGGACGTTTTTTTGCTGCATTTCCTCACCCAAAAAGACTTCGTTAACTACGAGAAAAATCGATTAAATTAAACAGTTTTGTTCTCTTAGGGAAACTTTTAAGGAAATTCCACTTTAATTAATCCTTTGCTGCATGACGTATTTTCCGTTTATGTAAATGAAACCGCTTAATATTTACTAGTTTCCTTTAATTGTTCGCTTAAGAGGTTTGCGTCTATATTATCATCTTGAAATATTTAATTTTTAGATGAAAAGTTGTTTTAACGCAATTCAAGATTTGTCTTAGTCATTCCCCGCAATTGCCATAACAGAAAAAGTTTATTTTGTTCATTCCTTTATCCCGTTAAATGGAAAACTTTCTAAGCTTCTTCACTGATGTCAAAATTCTTCTCAATCTGTCACAAGTGAATTATCTCTATTTTATATAACTCGACTACCATCTACAGCGCTAAAGGAAGTAAACGACAATTTTGTCTACAAAATATACAGGGTATACCAGTTAAAAAGTCTAAAATTATATTAAATTCCGTTTTAAAAAATTATTTTGAGCACGTCACTGGAATTATATTAAAGTTTTATAAAGTACCCCCTTCATCTAAAAAAAATAATTATACAGTTTTGAGACTTTTATTTATTTGTTTTTCCATTTTCTTTTGTTTTCGAGACACCTTCCAAGAGACTTCATTGGCTCTATTTTAATTAAGTATTTCTGTTATTTCAGGGTACACGAGATTGACGGTTCGTATTTCGAGAGTTTCACCGCACTAGCTTGGAAACAGGAAAACCAAAGACAAAGCATATTAAAATTAACCGAAACGTCTTCGTCAGATCCCCCGGCTCCGGAATCAGAGCTCGGAATCACACCGATTGACTACAATTCCTCTCAACATGAAAAGGACAAACTTTACGTCGAAATGCTCTACACCATTGCGAATACGGTAAGTTTAACAATCAATCTTCCAAACAAGAGCAACAAAGAAGCAATATTCATACAAATTTCCCTCAGAGATGGATTTGTCGAATTGAGTGGCCGGCATGATTCCCCGACTTGGCACCACTTGATTTTTGACATGCTCTGTATAGAGCTGATACAGCCTGTATATAATTCGTTATTTACTGTAAACTCAGTATTCGGATAAAAGCAAAAAGCTTGAAATACTGAAAATTCAAAACAAAATCTAAAAATATATCCACGCGAAGCCGTGTGGTAATTGATTTTCAAATTTTCCCACATTTCTGACAAATGATTATTTCCATAGTAGAGCATGTAACACGACACTGTATACTTTGTTTTCAGTGCTGGGCTCAAGAGCTCTCGACACGTGGTAGCTGGAAAAGCTCACTTTTTATTGCGACCTCAAGTAGAAAATCGTACAAAATAAACATCGGATGATGAAAATCACTCGACTTTCTTGTGGTTGTTTTTTTTAAATTGCGCCCATATCAGGTTTTTGGTTAATCGAAAACATTTAACCATCGATAGACTGGCATAGTGTAAAAAACCATTCGGGTGAAATATCTCTTGGAGCAAAATGTTAACTCGGGAAATAACAGTTTGAAATAAGCATGTCAGATTGTATCAGCAGGTGTTTAATAGAAACTGTCAGTTGTATTTCGGATTTCTATAAATATCGATTTATCAATCTCTTCGTTTAGTTTCATTTTGTTTTGAAATAAAACCGAGATAAATATACCGAGCGAATCATATTGATAGAGGTAAAATTAGTTTGAAATTTAGAGGATGTCCCAAAAAATATGGTATGTTAAAAGATGTTTTTTCTTGAGGAATATCCTGTATTTTATTGGATTTTCTGATAGTCAGTGCAAAATAAATTATAAGATACTTTAATGAGGATTTTTTATACCTAAATACAAATGTCGACTTTTCTTAAAATGTAAAGTTTTAGAGAAAAGTCAAATTAATCTGTAATATTGTGGTGGGCATACAAGTGAAGTTTTTGCTAATTTAATATTTGATGTTCGTAGAAAAAAGAAAGGTGAGCGGTCGTCGGACCGCCGACAGAAGCTTGCTTCTTATATTCAATAGAATAACCATTTTTTGTGAATTTTTCACCATTTTTCAAAAATTTTGACAATTTTAGACCATTTTTGACGAATTTTGACAATTATTGACCGTCTCTGACAATTATTAACCATTTTTGAAAATTTTTCGAAAAATTTTAACGTATTTGGCAATTATTGACTATTTTTTAAAAATTTTGACAATTTTTTCAAATTTTAATAATTATTGACCATTTTTGACAATTATTGATCATTTATGACAATTTTTCAAAAATGTTGACCATTTTAGACCATTTTCCCAAATTTTAACAATTATTGACCATTTTTGACAATTTTTGAGCATTTTTGATAGGTTCTGACAATTATCGACCATTTTTGACAATTTTTCAAAATTTTTGACCATTTTTAATAATTATTGACCATTTTTGACAGTTTTTTATAATTATTGACCATTTTTTCAAGATTTTGAGAATTTTTGACCGTTTTTCAAAAAATTTTACAATTATTGACCATTTTTCCAAATTTTTAACATTTTTTGAAAATATTTGGCAATTATTAACCATTTTTTAAAAATTTTGACAGTTTTTGACGATTTTTCCAAATTCTTGACAATTTTTGACCATATTTAAAAAATTTTAACAATTATTGACAGTTTTTGACAAATTTTGACAATTATTGACCGTCTCTGACAATTATTAACCATTTTTGACAATTTTTCAAAAATTTTAACATATTTGGCAATTATTGAGTATTTTTTCAAAATTTTGACAATTTTCTCAAATTTTAATAATTATTGACCATTTTTGACAATTATTGACCAATTTTGACAATTATTGATCATTTATGACAATTTTTCAAAATTGTTGACCATTTTAGACCATTTTCCCAAATTTTAACAATTATTGACCATTTTCGACAATTTTTGATAGGTTCTGACAATTATTGACCATTTTTGACAATTTTTCAAAAATTTGGACCATTTTTAATAATTATTGACCATTTTTGACAGTTTTTTATAATTATTGACCATTTTTTCAAGATTTTGAAAAATTTTTACCATTTTTCAAAAATTTTGACAATTATTGACCATTTTTTAAAATTTTTAACATTTTTTGAAAATATTTGGCAATTATTAACCATTTTTTCAAAATTTTGACAGTTTTTGACGATTTTTCCAAATTCTTGACAATTTTTGACCATATTTAAAATTTTTTAACAATTATTGACAGTTTTTGACGAATTTTGACAATTATTGACCGTCTTTGTCAAATATTGACCATTTTTGACAATTTTTCAAAAATTTTAACATATTTGGCAATTATTGACCATTTTTTCAAAATTTTGCTAATTTTTAACCATTTTTCAGAATTTTAACAATTATTGATCCTTTTGGACCATTTTTGGCAATTTTTGAAGAATTTTGATTGGATTTGACAACTATTGACCGTCTTTGACAATTATTAACCGTCTTTGACAATTATTGACCATTTTTGACAATTTTTCAAAAATTTTAAACATTTATCAAAATTTTTGACAATTATTGACCAATTTTTAGACAATTTTTGAAAATATTTGGCAATTATTAACCAATTTTTCAAAATTTTGACAGTTTTTGACTATTTTTGATCATTTTCCAAATTTTTGACCATATTTAAAAATTTTTGACAATTTTTCAAAAATTTTAATATATTTGGCAAGTATTAACCATTTTTTCGAAATTTTGACCATTTTTGAAAATTTTTGACGAATTTTGATTGGTTTTGACAATTATTGACCGTCTTTGACAATTATTGACCATTTTTCAAAAATTTTGAACATTTTTCAAAAAATTTTTGACAATTATTGAGCAGTTTTTGACAATTTTTGAAAATATTTAGCAATTATTAACCATTTTTTCAAAATTTTGACAGTTTTTGACTATTTTTGATCATCTTTCCAAATTTTTGACAATTTTTGAAAATATTTGGCAATTATTAACCATTTTTTCAAAATTTTGACAGTTTTTGACAATTTTTCCAAATTCTTGACAATTTTTGACCATATTTTTAGTGGCGTAACTAAGGAAAAATTTTAGTCGAAATAAATCTCATTAACGACAGAACTTATTACACATATTTATATAGGAACTTTTTTTTCCTAAAATCAGATTATTTTAAAAACACCCCATATAAGAAATATATATTTGAGTTCCACGCATCAGGCCCTTTCATTTAATATATAACACGGATTTTTTTTTCTAATTCGTCCCCCTAAAAAAATATACCCCCCACCCAGAATTAATCAAGGAACGTCGTATTTGGGTCACAAATATCCATGTGTGTACCAAATTTTGCTTAATCGGCTCAGTTTTTTCATTTGGACGTATAAAACCCCTAAAAACAACCCTTTCGAACTACCCTCACGATCTAATTGAAGGAAACGAGTCGCGTATATCGTTGGAAAATTAAAAAGTGTTTCTCAAAGCACTAATTTTCATATCAGTCTACACACACAATAGGAGTTAAATTACATTTTTCTTCTTTTTAACTGAACAAAATGTTTTTGTAAAAATTTAATTTTGTTATTTCGAATGGAAGCAAAAATAGTTATGACAATGGAAAGAATGCGGTTCCATTTGGAGTAATTTGAATGCCACAAAAGTGGGTATAACAAAGGGATGTTTTTTAAAATAAATATTTTAGACATTAAACAAGTCCTTTACCTACTTTTATGAAGGACTCTTCACTCTGACAAAAATGTTCAGTGACATTTTAGGTTGTCTCAATGTTTAGTTTATGAATTTTCTATCAAAATTCAGACTTGTTAATGGTCATTCGATATTCCCATATGAGTGTCTCGCCCAGTATATCTGTTGGAATTAATGGTAACTGTTCGATATATAATCGTATAAAATAATAAATAATTTTATCTAAGTTGTTACTGTCATAAGATGATTAATGTTGACACATGTAATTTTCACTAAAAATAAGTTGATGAAATAAAACAATTTGATTTGTTTAAATCTTCATTTTTTATTTTGAACTAACGTTCAAATTAAAATTAGTGACGCGTTTCGCTACACAGTAGCTTTTTCAAACAGTAGTTTTGACAATTTTTAGCAATTTTTCAAAAATTTTAACATATTTGGCAAATTTTTTCAAAATTTTGACAATTTTTTCAAATTTTAATAATTATTGGCCATTTTTGACAATTATTGACCAATTTTGACAGTTTTGACCATTATTGATCATTTTTGACAATTTTTCAAAAATTTTGTCCATTTTTGACATTTTTTCAAAAATTTTGACCATTTTTCAAAAATGTTGACCATTTTTCAAAAATGTTGACAATTTTTAATAAATATTGACCATTTTTGACAGTTTTTTATAATTATTGAGCATTTTTTCAAAATTTTTGACTATTTTTGACAATTTTTCAAAAAATTTGACCATCTTTCAAAAATTTTTGACAATTGGGCATTTTTCCAAATTTTGAAAATATTTGGCAGTTATTAACCGTTTTTTCAAAATTTTGACAGTTTTTGACAATTTTTGACGATTTTTGACGATTTTTCCAAATTCTTGACAATTTTTGACCATATTTAAAAGTTTTTGACAATTTTTCTCAAATTTTAACAATTATTGACCATTTTCGACAGTTTTTGACGAATTTTGACAATTATTGACCGTCTTTGACAATCTCTTTTACAATCTCTCAAAAAATTTTACATATTTGGCAATTATTGACCATTTTTTCAAAATTTTGACAATTTTTGACCATTTTTCAAAATTTTAACAATTATTGATGTTTTTGGACCATTTTTGACAATTTTTGACGAATTTTGATTGATTTTGACTATTATTGACCGTCTTTGACAATTATTGACCATTTTTGACAATTTTTCAAAAATTTTAAACATTTTTCAAAATGTTTGACAATTATTGACCATTTTTGACAGTTTTTGACAATTTTTCAAAAATTTCAACATATTTGGCAATTATTAACCATTTTTTCAAAATGTTGACAATTTTTGACCATTTTTGACCATTTTTCACACCTATAGGTGTGCGAGCTCAGTGCGGCAAGAGAGATTGCGCACAGTCGCTTGAATGAGTCATCGCGTGACGAACGCTTTTTCGTAACATCACTAGCCTTCCCAAAAGTCCTATGGCAGTTGAAAAATGCGCGAACAAAAAGTAACAGACACTGCTTGAATAAAGATAGATATATTGAGCGTACTACTCTCGTACGACCCTCGCACTTTGCTTCAACATAGTCGTAGCTACATGCCGGCTGCTGGGGTCTCAAAAAATACTTTTTAATTTTATTACTGAAAAGTGTTAATACTGTAACTGCAAGAAATCTACTTTTAGCTACGAGAAATATTTACAATAATATACAATTATTTGTTATAATTATTGGTATATTACCGGAATTGTGGGTTCATAAATAATCACTTATCTAATCTAATATAGTAATTATAACTAAACTATAAGCTAAAACCACACCTTCTATAAACTAACTACTGATAATAATTACTGTAACTAAAAACTACTATAATACTACTACGCCACTGGAATTATTGCGATATTAACCGTTTGCAGTCAAAACAGAGATTGGGGTCCTCCATTTCAGTGAGACTCGAACGATCGGATGTTCTACCGCGCATCTCAAAAGTCCAAAGTCCAAGTGCCAACTTACACTGGGCGAGTTATACCATAGAACTATAGTATTACTATTCAAATATTTTTGTTCCGATTTTTATTGTTGCTGTTAACTCTTATAACCTCACTGTACGAATTCATGCTGAAAGGGATGATACTTCTAATAGACCCAAGTCTCATCACAAGCGAAAACTCACAAAAAGGGATTTTTGTTGCCTTAGAGGGTAGTTACAGTTTCTATACAATTTTCTTTTTGTACAAAACTGGATTTTTTGTTCGATTTTCCACTCATTCACTTATTTCCCTGTTGGGGATTACTTCGATACATTTTCCTGAATAACATAAAATTTTTGAAGCTTGCTTCTTATTGCACGACATAGGACTTTTGATAAGAATGGTCAATAATTGTCACAAATTTTGAAAAATGTATAAAATTTTTTAAAAATTGTCGAAAATGGTCAATAATTGTCAAAGACGGTCAATAATTGTCAAAACCAATCAAAATTCGTCAAAAAATTGTCAAAAATGGTCCAAAAGGATCAATTATTGTTAAAATTTTGAAAAATGGTCAATATTTTGAAAAAATGGTCAAAAATTGTCAAAATTTTGAAAAAATGGTCAATAATTGCCAAATATGTTAAAATTTTTGAAAAATGGTCAATAATTGTCAAAGTCGGTCAAAAATGGTCAATAATTGTTAAAATTTTTGAAAAATTGTCATAAATTTTTAAATATGGTCAAAAATTGTCAAGAATTTGGAAAAATCGTCAAAAATTGTCAAAAACTGTTAATATTTTGAAAAATTGGTTAATAACTACCAAATATTTTCAAAAATTTGGAAAAATGGTCAATAGTTGTCAAAAATTATCAAAATTTTTGAAAAATGGTCAAATTTTTCGAAAAATTGTCAAAATTTTGAGAAAATGGTCAATAATTATAAAAAACTGTCAAAAATGGTCAATAATTATTAAAATTGTTTGAAAAATGGTCAAAATTTTTGAAAAATTGTCAAAAATGGTCAATAATTATCAGAACCTGTCAAAAATGCTCAAAAATTGTCAATAATTGTTAAAATTTGGAAAAATGGACTAAAATGGTCAAAATTTTTGAAAAATTGTCAAAACTGTCAAAATTGGTCAATAATTGTCAAAAATGATCAATAATTATTAAAATTCGGAAAAATTGTAAAAATTTTAAAAAATGGTCAATAATTGCCAAATACGTTAAAATATTTGAAAAATTGTCAATAATTGTCAAAGACGGTCAATAATTGTCAAAATTCGTCAAAAATGGTCAAAATTTTTGAAAAATGGTGAAAAGCTCACGAAAAATGGTCATTCTATTGTGCATAAGAAGCAAGCTTCTGTTCTTCTATTTGACATTTGAAAAGCGTAGTCTTCTCCTTTTCCGTGAAAAGCATCTTAAAAGAAATATACAGGTAGTGAGAGCGATTTTTGTTATTCATTTTGCTGATATCCGCTTTGTATACAAGTCCAACAATTTTTTAAGCAGGGTGTAACTTTAAAAAAGAAAGAGGGATACATTTCCTCCACTTCCCCCTCTAAAAATGCTGAAAATCAGTTAAATGTGTTTTTTTGGGACGAAAAATCGATTGGCGCAGTCAGTTTTTTTATCAAAATTATTCTTTCGCCTTCAAATTGAGTCATGAAATATTCGAAAAATGCATTTTCAATTTAAAAAGTCTTGTAAAAACCACGAAACTAAGAATATTGAACTGAAATTTCAGGAGAAAACTCTCAAAAGACCAATTTACTAGGCAAAAAAATTCACAAAACCATAACCGAAGAGTTCTCATTTTATGGATCGTCAAAGTAAAACTCCAAATTCTGGAACATTAGATAACGCGTAACTTCTACAATTCAACAGTTAGAACATTTTAATGATCACCAATCGATTTAGAGGGAGAATTTTACATAAATGAGTGGATTTTGAGTCGGTATTTTCAAGCATTGAGGAACTTGACCAAGAAAATGTAAAATCTCTAAATATTTCCTTTGTTCAAAATTTACAACAAAAATAAACTGCATAAATACCAAATTTTATGGAGTTATATTTAGCCTGTCTACATAATTATGGGTCACCTGGTATACCTGAATAAATTAATTAGAAGCAAAATAATCTACGTATTCTTTTTTTTTCAACCATAGGTTTTCCGTAAAATTTTAATAAATACTTGCTCGCAAAATTATAAAGCTTCTTTCGACATTTCATCGAAACCCACTTTTATCGTTATTGAAAAACACGTTTTGTCAATCTCAGGGATTTTAAAGTCCAACAATAGCGATGAACAAAAGATTTCCTAAAAATGTCTCGGGGAAAACAATTTCATCCTTCATTGTTTAGCAAAAAGTTTTCTTAAGAAAAATGTATACTCTCCAGACACAAGGGCTGACAAATATAAAATGACTTTAAAGCTCTACGATCTTGAGACTTCATTTTTAGATTGATCTTTGTTACTGACTGGTTTTTCATACCACCTGTATGGTATGTGAGAAAGAATGACTGAAGTAAGTTAAAGATAAAAGGAAAACTTGTATTTAATTTTCGCATGACTTGTCTGTAGCTTTTCGTGCCTATTAAGATATTAACATACTTACTACGATTTGACAGCTTTCTCCTTTGCTTATTAGTTTGCCGTAAATTTGGGGAATGTACTTTAATGAACTGTTTCGCCTATACCAGTCCTGGTGAGATTCAGAGAATTCTTTGCTACTCACCTTCATGTTTATTGCTGATTTTGCGACTTGTTATTGAAGCTACACGTTGTGCCTGATGCATCAATGGGTTGCCTCTTCAAATCATCCACTGTTAACTCCTTGACAAGCTTTCGACAGTCAGCCTGTGCCATTGGCTTATAGATGATTGATTGGTTTGGCATCACCAGTTACAGGCTTCGAGACCTCACCCTTTAGGCTTTTTGTTCTCTTGGTTGTACCATTTATGTAAGGAGACAAGTGGCTTATGTGTAGTTGACTATGAAGTAGTCTGTCCACTTCGTCTTGAATACTCCACTTCATATTGGTAGACGGTTTAATAGAACCTCCATTGCAATTGTGAACGTGGTTTCTATGGCACCCCTAACAGCCTTACAGCTTCAACTTGCAGTGTCTAGGCTTTCATTGATTTAGCAGCACTTGTTTGTGGCCAGTTTTTTCCAGACATTCTACTGCATCTATTGAGGGCAATGGTAGCTTTTTGTGTGGTCTTCTTGAAGGTGAGTGTTCCATGAAAGCCTTTGATCACAATTTACTTATTCCTTTTCTCCTCGCACTATTAGTTTTAGACCTGGTAGTGCTGTATTTTTTGTAAAGTTGATAGAAGAAAGTGGTGCCTATGGCACCCTTAAAGCCTTACAGCTTCAACTTGCAGTGTCTAGGCTTTCATTGTTTTAGCAGCCCTTGTTTGTAGCCAGTTTTTTCCAGATATTCTACTGCATCTGCTGATGGCAATGATAGCTTTTTGTGTGGTCTTCTTGAAAGTAAGTGTTCCATGAAAGCCTTTGATCACAATGTACTTATTCCTTTCCTCCTAGCACTATTAGTTTTAGACCTGGTAGTGCTGTATTTTTTGTAAAGTTGATAGAAGAAAGTGGTGCATATGCTTTGTCTTGAATACTCCACTTCATATTGGTGGACGGTTTAACAGAACCTCCATTGCAATTGTGAACGCGGATTCTATGGCACCCTTAAAGCCTTACAGCTTCAAGTTGCAGTGTCTAGGCTCTTATTGATTTAGCAGCACTTGTTTGTAGCCAGTTTTTTCCAGACATTCTACTGCATCTATTGAGGGCAATGGTAGCTTATTGTGTGGTCTTCTTGAATGTGAGTGTTCCATGAAAGCCTTTGATCATAATGTGCTTATTCCTTTTCTCCTAGCACTATTACTTTTAGACCTGGTAGTGCTGTATTTTTTGTAAAGTTGATAATGGAAAGTGGTTTCTATGGAACCCTTAACAGCCTTACAGCTTCAACTTGCAGTGTCTAGGCTTTCATTGATTTAGCAGCCCTTGTTTGTAGCCAGATTTATCCAGGCATTCTACTGCATCTGCTTATGGCAATAGTAGCTTTTTGTGTGGCCTTCCTGAAGGTGAGTGTTCCATGAGAGCCTTTGATCACAATGTACTTATTCCTTTCCTCTTAGCACTATTAGTGTTAGACCTGGTAGTGCTGTATTTTTTGTAAAGGTGATAATAGAAAGTGGTTTCTATGGCACCCTTAACAGTCTTACAGCTTCAACTTGCAGTGTCTAGGCTTTTATTGATTTAGCAGCACTTGTTTGTAGCCAGTTTTTTTCAGACATTCTACTGCATCTATTGAGGGCAATGGTAGCTTTTTGTCTGGTCTTCCTGAAGGTGAGTGTTCCATGAGTATTTTTGTAAAGTTGATAATAGAAAGTGGTTTCTATGGAAGCCTTAACAGCCTTACAGCTTCGACTTGCAGTATATAGGCTTCCATTGATTTAGCAGCACTTGTTTGTAGCCAGTTTTTTGCAGACATCCTACTGCATCTATTGAGGGCAATGATAGCTTTTTGTGTGGTCTTCCTGAAAGTAAGTGTTCCATGAAAGCCTTTGATCACAATGTACTTGTTCCTTTCCTCCTAGCACTATTAGTTCTAGACCTGGTAGCGCTGTATTTTTTGTAAAGTTGAACATAGAATGTGGTTTCTATGGCACCCTTAACAGCCTTACAGCTTCGACTTGCAGTTTCTAGGTATTCATTGATTTAGCAACCCTTGTTTGTAGCCAGATTTATCCAGACATTCTACTGCATCTGTTGATGGCAATGGTAGCTTTTTGTGAGATCTTCCTGAAGGTGAGTGTTCCATGAGGGCCTTTGATCACAATGTGCTCATTTCTTTCCTCCTAGCACTATTAGTTTTAGACCTGGTAGTGCTGTATTTATTGTAAAGTTTATAATAGAAAGTGGTTTCTATGGCACCCTTAACAGCCTTACAGCTTCAACTTGCAGTGTATAGGCTTTGATTGATTTAGCAGCCCTTGTTTTTAGCCAGTTTTTTCCAGACATTCTACTGCATCTATTGAGGCAATGGTAGTTTTTTGTGTGGTCTTCCTGAAGGTGAGTGTTCCATGGAAGCCTTTGATCACAATGTACTTATTCCTTTTCTCCTAGTACTATTGGTTTTAGACGTGGTAGTGCTGTATTTTTTGTAAAGTTGATAATTTTTGTATTCTGGTCAGTCTCTCTCTTGTATGCACCAATTATCAGCAGCAGAAATATCAACATTTTCTACATCGGAGTTCTAAAAGTTGATATTTTCTCTTATATGGAGGAGTTTATGTTTGTAAAGGTCGTAAAACATTCCATTTCACCTTGTGAACCCTTTTTATTCTCTGCAACCCTTTTGTTTGAACTACACTCTCTCGTGACACAATGCGAACAATTAATAATAAACGAGGTATCTTCCGTCCTAAGTCCCTTATGTAATTTTCTCATGGCATGCAGAAGGAAGTGATAGTCGGGGGGATGTTATTCAAAAATTTAACTAAGGGTCCCGTTGATGAAACAATGAAGAATTTCTCCAGTCCTAAATTCATAAAGATAGAACGTCGCTTTATTTTGCTTTTTAACTTTTTATTGTCCCATGTAAAAAAGGAAGACATTTTAAGGGTAATTTTAAATACTGTTAGGAACAGCGCCGTTATTTATGTAACTGGCGAATAGGGAAGAAAGAAAGGCTTATACTTTGACTTCCTCACCTCTTAGACCGTTAAGCTTCGATAGTAATCATATGTATGTTGGCACCGCTGAATAAAAAAAAGGCTGCTGAAAGCTGTAGGATGAAAGGCAGCATTTATGGAAACTTAACTTAGCAGTTGTCTCGACAAGAATGCCTTGAAAAGTTGTTTTCTGTCTTCGGCAATGAAGCACCACATCAGTCGATAATTTCTCGTTGGTATGGAGAATTTGATCATGGACAGTCTAATCTTAGCGACGATCCAAGAAGAGGTCACTCAGGAAAACGTCGATGCTGTCTGTATACGTAAGTTGATCTAAGAAGATCGTCAATACAAAGAAAAGTAAGAAAATTAGTTTCTCATTGGATGCCGCATCTATTGACGGAAGAACAGAAAGCAATTAGAATAAAGTGGTTTAAAGCAGGAAACTCAAAAAATATATACAGTTTTGTCAATAGTGATCAATCCTGGATTTACTCTTATGATCCCGAAAATAAACGTCTGTCGGCTATTTGGGCTATTTTAAACTTTCGTAGATTAACTTACTGTTCCAAGCTCTTTCACTATGTGTTTTCGGAGAAACAGCTGAGAAGGTTTTGTAATCTCGGCTAAACATATTTGGGATGTATAACTTTCCTCCCTTTTTATCCGATTAAAATTCCTTTGCACGAAGTTAAAAGGGCTTTAGTTGAATTAACCCCCATACATTGTTTACAAGGTTCGATAGACCATACTTTAGTGGAGAAAGTGTGCCACGTTTATATTACCAATAAGCAAAAAGTTTTCTTTTCAGATTTAAGTAATCCTATCTGTATTAGCTTCTATTATTTTACATAGGGCACTAGTTAAACTACACTATACTTACTCGTGAGATTTGGTCATCTTCAGTCAATATTTAATTTCTCACTTCAAAAGCCTATGATTCGTTAACGCAAAAGACTTTTTAATTCTTTTTCGGTTTAATATGAACTTATGTCAAAAACGAGTTTTGGTTATTAAATACAAGATGAGTTGAAACATTTTTGAAACCTCTGTGTATAAATAACACAATACTCTATATACTGAATCATGATGTTTTGTTCATTTTAACAATCCCAAAGCCAGTTTCATAAACATCCAATGAAATCTATGGAATTACGTGAGCTGCAAAACTAAATCCTTCATTTCAGCGGTATGAAGTTCAGACAGTTTTCAAAATCCACCAATTTTTATTTTTGCGCTCGAGGATTATGATGTAAAACCACCATAAATAACATAAATGTCTCCCATATTAATATAAAAATATATATTTACAACGCATTTATTGCATGAGGGGTCAGAATTGAGTTTTTGCAGAAAATTCAGGTCTTCAGTCGATATTTCCTTCAATTTAGCGACATTAACTCTTCCTCTTCCTCTTCCTCTTCCTCTTCCTCTTCCTCTTCCTCTTCCTCTTCCTCTTCCTCTTCCTCTTCCTCTTCCTCTTCCTCTTCCTCTTCCTCTTCCTCTTCCTCTTCCTCTTCCTCTTCCTCTTCCTCTTCCTCTTCCTCTTCCTCTTCCTCTTCCTCTTCCTCTTCCTCTTCCTCTTCCTCTTCCTCTTCCTCTTCCTCTTCCTCTTCCTCTTCCTCTTCCTCTTCCTCTTCCTCTTCCTCTTCCTCTTCCTCTTCCTCTTCCTCTTCCTCTTCCTCTTCCTCTTCCTCTTCCTCTTCCTCTTCCTCTTCCTCTTCCTCTTCCTCTTCCTCTTCCTCTTCCTCTTCCTCTTCCTCTTCCTCTTCCTCTTCCTCTTCCTCTTCCTCTTCCTCTTCCTCTTCCTCTTCCTCTTCCTCTTCCTCTTCCTCTTCCTCTTCCTCTTCCTCTTCCTCTTCCTCTTCCTCTTCCTCTTCCTCTTCCTCTTCCTCTTCCTCTTCCTCTTCCTCTTCCTCTTCCTCTTCCTCTTCCTCTTCCTCTTCCTCTTCCTCTTCCTCTTCCTCTTCCTCTTCCTCTTCCTCTTCCTCTTCCTCTTCCTCTTCCTCTTCCTCTTCCTCTTCCTCTTCCTCTTCCTCTTCCTCTTCCTCTTCCTCTTCCTCTTCCTCTTCCTCTTCCTCTTCCTCTTCCTCTTCCTCTTCCTCTTCCTCTTCCTCTTCCTCTTCATCCTCATCTTCCTCATCTTCCTCATCTTCCTCATCTTCCTCATCTTCCTCATCTTCCTCATCTTCCTCATCTTCCTCATCTTCCTCATCTTCCTCATCTTCCTCATCTTCCTCATCTTCCTCATCTTCCTCATCTTCCTCATCTTCCTCATCTTCCTCATCTTCCTCATCTTCCTCATCTTCCTCATCTTCCTCATCTTCCTCATCTTCCTCATCTTCCTCATCTTCCTCATCTTCCTCATCTTCCTCATCTTCCTCATCTTCCTCATCTTCCTCATCTTCCTCATCTTCCTCATCTTCCTCATCTTCCTCATCTTCCTCATCTTCCTCATCTTCCTCATCTTCCTCATCTTCCTCATCTTCCTCATCTTCCTCATCTTCCTCATCTTCCTCATCTTCCTCATCTTCCTCATCTTCCTCATCTTCATCCTCATCCTCATCCTCTGATTGACTTTTCACTTATGATTTATACATTTTTGTAGAGGAGAATCCAAAATTGCAATAATGTATAGGGTGTCCCATTTAAAAAATTGGGAGTGTCGATAATAGGAAGGAGGGGGTTAAAGTTATAACGTCTACATATGAGCAAAAAGACGTCCCCCTTTATATGATGTTCGACCTGTTTTTTCATTTTTTCATAAAAGTGACGCCTTCAGAATTATGTGGGGTTTTCATTGAAATGCTCTGTATATTAATAAACCATTTCATAGGAATGCTTCAATAAGCAGCCTTGTCATTTTGTAGGATTTCGGCTATAATTGGTAGAAAGTTTTCTTTAATTCTCTTCTGAAGGATAAAATCCTACCAACTACGTATCAGAATCAGAGTTGAGAATGCCCAGAATCTCCGAAATCGCCAAAGGAAAATTTATTGCCAGGCTTATACTCAAATTATTTAAAAAATCGTACACAATATAATTTTTTTTAGAATTATTGGGTTGTGGACGGAGGAAACTCGTTTCAAAATTTTCCTAAAAATTTTGTTTTACTTTTTATCCTTATTGTACTCTCCTTTTTCTAGTTCTCATTATTTTTTATATCTTCGTCTTATACTTTTACATTTGTTCCAAATATTAACTGAATGCTATATTCTTCTCCCCATCTATATCTTCTTTGTCGATATTTACTTTTTAACTTCTGGATTTAAATCTTTTATCCTCAGTTTTGTGACTGGAAAACACTTCGACAGAACATATAAATTCAATTGTCCTTTTTTTGGGAAGTTTTTATGGAAACCTTTTTGAGATTGCCTTTTTTCTGACAATAAAGATCCTGGAAAAAACATAATTATAGTAGAAAGTAGAAGGTAAAAGTAGCCATTTTGCATACAATAACTTTGACGTCTACGAACAGCGGTATTAGCCTGTCCTTATGGAAGATAGGCTGGAGATCGAATATTTAGAAAATATGAAGAACGACATAGCTTACCCATGTCTTTTGACAAAAGTAACTACTAGTGGAAAAAAGCTGGATAATATTTAGAAAATATGAGGAATGACATAGCTCACCTATTTGTGACAGAGAGGTGGGATAATATTTAGAAAGTATGAGGAACGACATATTTGTCATTTGAAAAGTACCTACCTAAACAAGTGCACTGAAAAGTGCTGACGTAAGCCGAATTGCACTAAAAAGTGCTGTTTGTAGATTGTTTACCGTCGGTGCTCCTCCTAACTTGGATCATCAGCTTACTACTCACCTAGTTGTAACTAAAAGACTGGATAACATTTAAAAAATATGAGGAACGACATAGCTTACCTATGTCTTTTGAATATAGTAAATAGCTTGCCTATATCTTTGGGAGATAGTAACTACTTGTAAAATACAGGTAGGATAATATTAAGAGAATATGAGGAATGACATAGCTTACCTATTCGTGACAGTGAGGTGGGATAATATTTAGAAAGTATGAGTAACGACATATTTAAGTCATTTGAGAAGTACCTACCGGATAGGAAGAAAAATGGTAAAAACACTCAAGAAAGAAATTTTTTTCTGGGTTTTTGGTTCTTTTCATAGCTAGATAGAATTGTTTCGGATACTGAAAAGTATCCTAAACAAATGCACTGAAAAGTGCTGTAGTAAGTCGAATTGCACTAAAAAGTGCTTTTTGTAGATTGTTTACTGTCGGTGCTCCTCCTAACTTGGATCATCAGCTTACTACTTACCTACTTGCAACCAAAAGACTGGATATTATTTAAAAAATATGAGGAACGACATAGCTTACTTATGTCTTTTGAAAATAGTAAATAGCTTGCCTATGTCTTTTGAAGATAGTAACTTGTAGAAGACAGGTTGGATAATATTTAGAGAATATGAGGAATGACATAGCTTACCTATTTGTGACAGAGAGGTGGGATGATATTTAGAAAGTATGAGGAACGACATATTTAAGTCAGATAGGAAGAGAAAGTGGAAAAATGCACAAGAAACAAATTTTTTTCTGGTTTTTTTCATACCTAGATGGAATTGTTTCGGATACTGAGAAGTATCCTTATCAAGTGTACTGAAAAGTACTGTTGTAAGTCGAATTGCACTAAAAAGTGCTTTTCTGTAGATTGTTTACCGTCGGTGCTCCTCCTAACTTGGATCATCAGCTTACTATTTACCTACTTTTAACTAGAAGACTGGATAACATTTAAAAAATATGAGGAACGACATAGCTTACTTATGTGTTTTGAAAATAGTAAATAGCTTGCCTATGTCTTTTGAAGATAGTAACTTGTAGAAGACAGGTTGGATTTAGAGAATATGAGGAATGACATAGCTTACCTGTTTGTAACATAGAGGTGGGATAATATTTAGAAAGTATGAGGAACGACATATTTAAGTCAGTACCTACCGGATAGGAAGAGAAAGTGGAAAAACACACAAAAAAGAAATTTTCTTCAGGTTTTTTTCATATCTAGATAGAATTGTTTCGGATGCTGAAAAGTATCCTTAACAAGTGTACTGAAAAGTACTGTTGTAAGTCGAATTTGCTTTTCTGTAGATTGTTTACCGTCGGTGCTCCTCCTAACTTGGATCATCAGCTTACTATTTACCTACTTGTAACTAAAAGACTGGATAGCATTTAAAAAATATGAGGAACGACATAGCTTACCTATGTCTTTTGAAGATAGTAAGTACTTGTAATATTGATAATATTAAAAAAATATGTAAAATGACAGCTTACTTATGTCTTAGCGAAATGTTCAGCATTTTTCAAAACCCTAGAAATCTCCATACAGTTAACCTTTATGATATTTGTAACCTTAATCACTGACAATGATATGTTTAAGTTTTAATTAAATCATGTTAGGTCATTTATCAGAGCTACAAAAAAAATTCGCAGATTTGTTATTGTTGCCTCTAGGGAAAGCCTTCCACTAAGGTCGATAATTGGGTCCCCAGATGGCTACGAGTCTCGAAGGTATAAAATTTGATTAAATATAATAGACGTATGTCAGTAGCTTCCATTATTTCCCTTATAATAGAAGCAGTATGATTTCAAACCTTGACCTTTTTACGTTTCAAATTATCTCTACAATTTTATATTATATTGCGTATTTATTAAAGGCAAAATTTATAGGAAAATGTAATTTATATGTTATGAGATGAGATATTAGGTTTCCTTTTGTAAACACTTTTAGATATCGTATCGTATTTCCAAGTTACTTCATACAAAATAATACAAAACTGCTGGATTTAACTTACAAAAAAAATTATAAATAAACTCCCCAAAAACACTTCTCTATTGGTAACAATTGTAATGGGTAGTTAATTATTTAGGTTAGAATTTATGCTTATTGTTAAATTATACGTTATTAAATTTAGTATCAATGTATTTGATTATAATTATGAAATATACCGATCAACCAGTTTTGTTATAAATAATTGTTATTCGATATAAGTAACAATTGCTAGATAAGCAGACACGCGCTGTATTGAAAGAATGTACCTATAGATTGGCAATTGTTGTTTTGGATTTTTGGTCGGAGAGTTCAAATTTAACATTTGTCGAAGAAAGATGTGTTTTATTTAAAGAATTAAATGAACCTAAACCGAATAATTTAACATTATTAGAAATCGTTATTCTTGAATTCAAGATCTGTCAATTTCTGCTTTTAAATGACAACAGATGAAGCGACGTGGTTCGAGAAAAACGAAATTGAGTGAGACCATTACAGTGGATCGTAGTTAGAGACCGCTAGTGTTGTTGTAATGACTCGACAAGGTGTAATCAACAACCGAATGGGATCAATGGGATAGAGTCAATTAAACGGGATAATAGTAGTTATTTAGAATCACGATCAGTTGTTAATGAACAGAGTGTGATAAACAATGAGCTTCAAATTAAACGATATTGAGTCTAAACTATGAAAAAAGATTCATTAATGAAAGAAAAACATTATTAATGGGACATATATGTAATATTAACATATTCTCTGGCGGCAGGAAATTGAAGCTGACACTACGGTATACTCTTTAACGTTGTTTTTGTGTTTCCAAGTAGGTTAAGCTTGTTTTTAAGATATTCCATATATAGTTGTTGGATATCTATCTCTTCCTGGTCTAAATAATTAACAAATCGGGACTTATCGAATCGAGCATCAGGGAGGAAAGCTTCAGGCTGTTATTAAGCTTTAAGTATGCCTTCTTACTGACTGACAAAGCTGAATGGGTTAATCAATAAGATCCTTGCGATTAACAGATGGGTGGTTTCGTAATTAACGATAAACATCCAGTGGCGTATCGAAGAATTGAAAATAACAGTTCAGTTCCTGAAATACGAGGTCTGACTATTGTATAACGAGACTACTTATTAGGGATGTTATCTGAGATCGATTAATCGAAGAATCGATTTTTTGGGCCACAAAAGTAGATTTCTTAAATCGATGTCTTTTACTGACTCGATCCAGTGAATCGATATTTTACTCTAGAAAATCGAAGTCCGATTATTGTTCCTGAAAAGCTTGGATATTATTCACTGGGAGTTGTAAACTGTAATTCTTTCCAACTTTTCAATGTAAAAATAACTAAGTAAAAAAAGTCTTTTTACGTTAATATAACTGTAATTGTTAAATTGGTTTAAAAATTATTATTATTATTCCTAAAATTTAATTCATATTCACATGAAAATTTTTGAGTAAATCGAAAAAAGATCGATGTTTGGGAAATCGATCTTTCGTACAGCGATTTTTCTATGAATCGATTTTTCGGAATTTGATTCGAATCGATTAAAAGATCGATCTTTTTTAGAGAGAATCGCCATCCCTACTACTTTCAATGTACTTCAATGTACTCCCCTCTCCACGCCACACACCGTTCCATTCGCATTTTCCATTGGCCAAAGCAATGCTGGAAGTCTTCTTTTGTAAAAGCATTTAGGAGCTCCAACGATTTTCCCTTCACCTCTTCCATCGACTGGAACCGGGTTTCTTTTAAGGCAAACTTGAACTTCGGAAACAGGAAGAAGTCACAGGGTGCTAAATCAGGCGTGTTGTTTTTCCACAACTCCGGCTATTTTTATGAACTCGCTCTCGCAGTCTATAATCTATAAGTAATAAATAGTGTGAACAGTTCAACTAACCTTTTTACACGAATCCTGAAGAAAATAAACACTGAGGGATCTTCGTAAGTAAATTAATTCAAATAAACCATACAGAAAATTCCATCAAGAAGCATGCTGAACTGGAGTTCTTCACAATTTGTTTTTGAGCACTTTCCAGGGCCCAGAACGGTCTACAAAAGGAAAGAAGTGATTTTTCATCTTTCGAACATAAGCACAAGAAAAAAGGGACTTTATAAACTTTATTTTAAATAAAAACTTACTTGTGTGTGTATATAAAAAGAACTACGATATTTAACTAGTCCAGATGCAAAGGTCTCGTCCATTTTCTTTTCCTATGAGCTTGTTAGAAACATATACCAATGTAAAGATATAAATGTATAATAAGTTGCATAATTGCATGTATTAGAAATAGTATTTCACTGGTATGAATGTTGTTGAGTGAAAGTTCATCGTAGTTAAGTTTTGTTTTCTCATTTGATGTGAGAAATAACGTACTTTTGATAATTTATGTTGACAAAAATTGATTTCCATTGAATAAACTAAATTGGAACCCATTCAGTCATCACGATGCAGTTAATGTCGAAATAACGATTAAAATTATTAGCAGACCTCGTATGACCAATAAACTTGGTTTCAATTAGCCCGACAGGCAATCTAAAACAATTAGGTGTGATTTCAATATAGAAAGCTTAATTTTCATCATTTTAAAATATTTCCATCGAAATCTCGACGATCCACTTATTTCTACAGTCTCAAAATAAATAAATGTCAATTAAAACGCTTTCAAGATATCGAAGAAATATTCCAATATAAAAAAGCACTTAATTACAGTTTCTTGTAAAATTCAGTAATTCGTGTTACCAATATATATGTATATATATATATATATATATATATATATATATATATATTTCACCTAATAAATCCATCTCACAAGACACTAAAAACACGATTTTGTGACATTTATTTGTAAGATAGACCTTAAAATCGAGTAAATCTGTGCTATATAGTGAAATACAGATGAATAGACTTGACACGTATTGTTGCAGGTGGGAGCGCCTGCCCCGGGAGGCCAATACGCACACTATAAAGAGGACCTTTATCTCTACGGTCAAAGGGCATTCAATATGCCTCCCGATCGACATTATCGAATGCTACACGTAGCCGGCGAGGAACAACCCCCCATAGTCGTCCTCAGCCTTATTGTCATAGAAGCCGAAGGATTAGAAGCCAAAGATGCCAATGGTAAGACAATCAAAAATAAAAATGTGAGTAAATTTAAATATTTTTTTCAGGTTTCAGTGATCCTTATTGCATGCTGGGTATCCAACCGATGGCAGCGCCAACATCTCCACAACCGTTAACCCCCAACCGAACGCTTTCCGATATTTGCGGTGGTATAACAGCCGACGGGCCATTATCGGCAAATCACGGGCCTGCTGGTAGCGAGAAGCTGAGGAAACACCACAGCTTCAAGCTGAGCTTTAAAAGGAAGGACGGTAGGGTGAGAGAGCATAGAGACAGCATCGGGGGTGCACTACCTGCTAAGTTTATCAGAGCGACGTCTGTCAAACCACATACGCTCAATCCAAAGTGGAATGAAAAATTTCGTTTGTGAGTATTGATTTGAATATGTTAATAGCTGCTTGAATATAAATATTATTGAGTCAAATTCTTCACTCAGCGACAGTTTGAATACGAGGGTTGTTTTTTATTTTTTGCATATTGAGCTGGGAAAAAACAGTAGATACGTTTTAAACCTGTCTTACCGGGTCATCAGTGACACATGATGTCATCTGTCATGTCATACAGCGTAAACTAAAGTTCGATTCTTCGGAGTATGATTAAACCATAGAACTAGAGAGATTATGTGTCGTCAACGTACCTTTCAAGTTCTAACATTGACATATGATGTGGAATGGTCGCCAACCAACTTTACTGGTGGGAGAAGAGACTTCTACTTTCACCTTAGGGCTTCGATAGAATTAAAAACTGGAACTGTTCATCTTAACGGCTTTCTAAGTAGGTGCTGTGGATGCTATATCCGGCTCGAAGGACCATTTGAACCAGTACGAACTTAGACGTGACTTAGACTTCTGTGTGACACAAACTACAATGGACTGAGTGATTTTCTTTATTTTACACCCTTTCATAATTCACCAACTATCTTACTTATTATAATATAACTAAACAAAAGTTAACAGGCAGAGAGGCCAGAACGGTGTGTGTACGGGGTCGGCGTATTGTGTGACTGTTTTTTAGGTTATGTGTCGTGCTGGTTGCGGGAAAACCGCGGAAGGTTCTGTATCCGTGGCTAATGCTCCGTTAACCGTGTTACAAATTGTAACAAACACTATTGTTTTTCAAAGTATTCTCCACGAAGAGAAATGTATTTTTGATGACAACCCCCGTATCACTTGAAATAATTTGATTTTTATGAACCCCTTCAACTTCAAATATGTCTCAAAGGAGAAAAATGGCAATATTAATTTAAGACGTGCCCAAATATAGTAAACTTTTTTTTCTCCGACTATACCCACCTGCTTTCTCTCAGATTTTATTTTATATTCGACATATTTAAAGTTGAAGATGCTGCCATTTGGAAAAGCCTATATTTAGCTATGGTCTTGTAGCGGCTTTCTCTTTACTACGGAAGCTTTCAAAAATCTCTCTTACAGCGAGAACAAAGCACCAAAGAGAATAAAGCGACTAAAGCACGCTTTTTAACAAACTACTTTAATTCGAAATCGATATTTAAAAAACAATATCACAATGCAGTTTAAGTACCGCTAAAGAAAAATCATTAAATACTGAGTGACTGTTGAGTGTTTTCAATTTTATTTAATTTCAGAAACTGAAAAAATATTAGTTGCTCGTAATAGAGCTCGTTATACTCCGGTTAAACAGGAAAAATTATTAAATTTCAATTAAATTGTTAAGTTGTACCAACAACTTCTCGTTTAACGGGAGTTCAGATGAACCATAGTCAAATTACAACATTTGTTGTCAGAAAAAACGAGATATTCTTTAAAAAAACCGATTTTTTCGATCTTTGACCTTGAATATATAAAGGCGCGTCCACACTATGGACATGCCAATTGACAAAGCCGATTCGATGTAGACACGTCCGTTGGCACGAGCCAATAAGCCAGCCGTGTGCCATTGAAATGTCGGTCTCCTTTAAAGGAAGCCAATGAGAATGGAGAGTGGGGACGTGCCAACCGCTGGCCTCTCACGGCTTCAGTTGTGATTCAGACCTTTGTTCAGTCTATCTGCTAGTAAGCACGTGCTTTCAAATGGAGTGGACGAACGAGACATTTATTAATTTGATAAATCTATATCAGGATCGTCCTGTTCTGTGAACATTGTGCAACCAAACTAAATGAATTCGAGAATTCCAGGATACTAGGGAGGTAGGGAAAATGAGGGGGATTAGGCCGGTAGAGAAGTGGGAAGTAGAGAAGGGGGGAGAAACAATGAAGTAAAGAAAACCCCAGGGATAGATGGTCTGAGTGGTGATATGATGACAATGGGGAGTACTTCTGGGAGCTATTCAACAGGGTGCTGAGGAAGGAAGAGTTTCCGGAAGGATGGAAGGTGATACTGGTGAATAAGGTGCGTAGAGAGGAGTATGAAGGCGCGCTAAGAGGAGCGATTGGGAATAGGAGAGATAGGATGGGGAGGTGAACTACTTCCTGACACATGTGTTCACTGGACATGGGTCGAGAGTAGGGTACCTCCACAAGATTGGGAAAAGAGAGACTGGAGTGTGCGAGAGAGGTGAAGTGGGGGATGATGTGGGGCATGTGTTTAGATGCTGGAGGAACGAGGAAGTGCTGAAGAAGTTGGAGAGGAAACTGGGGGAGGCGTTGTATTGGGAGAACTTGGTGGAGATAATGTTGAGGGGGAGCAGGAATGGATGGAGGTGAGTGGCGTAGTAAAGAGCATGATTAGGGGCAGAGAAGGACTCAATATGGCATGAGATGTAGGGGGGATAGTAGGGAGAAGACGAAGGTTGTAACTTAACTGGTAGATATAGCGATAAAAAGATAATTCTAGTGTTACTTACGGTATTCCTTCGACTAAGCTCTAGGTAAAACAATGGCCGTGGATTTTCGCCTAAATGTTGTATAACTCTTAGATAACAAAAATTTGTCTGGCATAATCAAGTTGCTAGTTGAATCAGGTTGATTGTAGAATGTAAAGTTGCTGCAATCTAAAAAGACACAGGAATTTTTAGAAGCTTCTACAAGCAACAAGTGCTGTCATCGAAAATAATTAATTTTGAAGGACATAGTCATCCCACAAACATTTCAAAGATGTGTATACACGACAATCATTATTAATTTATAAAAAGGTATTGACTTACTTAGAATTTCCTTCGACACAACTCACATTATAATTGTCTTTTTTAGACAATCAAGAGAACGCTTGTCTCCAAAATGGTTTCTTATTCAGCCAACTTATCTGCGCACATCATTTCTGACAATTTTCGGATATTTTAAATCTTTAACAATGCCCTCTCAGAAAAGATATGAGAACATAAGTAAGGAATCTAACGTGCGTCGACATTATAGTAAAATGCGTTCTTAGGCCTCGCTTGTCTCCAAAATGGTTTCTTATCCAGCCAACTTATCTGCACACATCATTTCTGACAATTTTCGGATGTTTTAAATCTTTAACAATGCCCTCTCAGAAAAGATATGAGAACATAAGTAAGGAATCTAACGTGCGTCGACATTATAGTTAAGTGCGTTCTTAGGCCTCGCCGTTAGATGACTCGAGAGGTACTAAAATAGGTAATTTATAAGCAAAAGGAATTATTTTGGGCAGAGAAACAGGATCTCCTGTTACAAGGTGTGAGCGGAGAGTGTGCGAGGGACCACCGCCCATCTCGAAGTATGCTAGGATAGTGATTCCGAGACGGGGGTAACGGTGAATTTGAGGTGGGTTTGGTTGGTAGGCATCCCCTTGGGGATGAGTCCAGCACTGTTTGAGTCCTAGACCCATTCGAACATGAGTTTCCCATCTCGACCCGAAAAATAAAAACTAAATGAATGTCATCACATATGTAGACGTTATTACAGTCGTTAGCTTTGCCAATTGTCATTGCCAACGGCAAATCGCGGCATAATGTGGATGCTCACACGTAGGCGACTTTTGAGAAATCATTTCTAATACCAAAATAACGATTTATACAAAAATTCAGTCTCTTTGACTGTATTATTCCAAATATAACAAAGATTTAACTGAGAATCGTTAGATATGTGTGAATTGCACGTTATATGAAGAATAAATATATTCTACGTTAATTCGAAAACGTTGAAATTTAAATTTAAAATTCGTGAAATCCTCGCTCGTTCGGTTTGAACAAGATTTGTATATATTGATTTTGATACTCTACATCGTAAATCTGAAGCTTTCAATTCCAATTAAAGTAAAGCAAAGCAGCTGCGTTTATTTCTGAGAGAAAAACGGCTTTAAAATATTCAAAAATCAACTAAAAGTAAATTTATATTTTTTAAATGATTCTGGTAAATACTTTAAGTATTATAACGATTCTATTTTACCCTCTGAGTGTCAATATTGTGTCACCTTGAAGAACGCGTAGCCGTTAATAGGAAAAAACAACCCCCAAAAAAGATCTAATATATATTCTAATACGGTTTGTGGTCTGAAAGTAAATTGTATTTAATGTAATTGGCTTTCAAGCTCTGGGAAACTAGGAGATATATATCGGCCTTCCTGCAATATTTTAATTAGGTATGTTTGGTTGCCTATCGTCCCTAGTGATCACTATCTGTTTTATCAACAGTAGAAACAGAAGATTTTTTTATTGGAAAAATTTTGAGTTACAAAAAGAAATTTTTATCGGTTTGAAGATTCCCAAAAAAAGTTGTTGAATCACTATCACCTATTAACCGTTATAACCACTGGAATAAAACGATAATATAATATTTGATTAGGCATTGAATTCCCTTTCAAATGATACCAAGTTTGTCAAAATCCATAAAGCGGAACAAAAGTTATAACAGTTTTATTGAGTCAGCTTCCCCACTCGCCCCTGTCAGTAATTTTACAAGATAGAGGAAAAAATACTGGAACAAACTTACGTAAAATTATCTAATGATTACGAATATTCAAATTTTGTGGTACAATAACGGTACATTTATTATAGAAAAATGATAGTTTCTGAGATACAGCGGGTTACAATACGAACAGAACAGCTAGAGTGTTGGATGTGCGCGAAGAAATAGAGTGAAAGTTAGAGCATGAACGCGTTTGCTCGCTGCAAAAGTAGCATACCAACAAAATAATCAAATACAAAGAGTAGGTACATGTACCCTCTAAACAGCCTTTTATACCTAATAATAATATATATTAATCTATTATTCTGACAAACTTTTACCGACAGCGCAACAAGAAGTTTGCTGACGCGCATACAATTCTCAACACTCTAGCTGTTCTGGTCGACCTAATCCTCTCTTTAATCAGACACCCGGTACAAAACATCGCTTAAAAGCAATGAAAATGGTGAAAATAATGAAGCTGCTTCTTGATTCAATTTATTCTGTTCCTGATAGGATTTTAAAGTTCATTTTCATTATAATACGTTGAAGTTATATGTTTTTTTTTGTATCGCCGAATGTCTACCTTCAGATATAAAGTTTTAATGGGAAATTATTACCATAAACATATAAATGAAAATTAATAGACCACTTTCAATGCAGATCTTTTTACGTATATAAACTTTATTTTACAGGATTTAAATTGAATTTATGTTTCTAAAATGATTAAACTGTCGTTGTATATCTTCTGTTTCATATACACGTGTCAATGGTCAATAATTGTTGAAAATTGTCAAAATTTTTGAAAAATGGTCAACATTTTTGAAAAATTGTCAAAAACTCAAAATTTTTAGAAAGTTGTCAAATATGGTCAATAATTATCAAAAATTGTCGAAAACTTTTGTTAAAAATGGTTAATAATTGTCAAAAATGGTCAATAATTGTCAAAACTTTTAGAAAAATGTCAAAAATTATTGAAAATTAGTCAATGATTGTCAAAAATGGTCAATAATTGTTAAAAATTATTAAAAATTTTGCAATATGGTCAATAATTGTTAAAAACTGTCAAAATTTTGAGAAAATGGTTAATAATTGTTCAATATTTTCAAAAACCGTCAAAATATTTGAAAAAATTGTCAAAAATTGTAAAAAAATTTGAAAAATGGTAAAAAATTGTCCAATTTTTGAAAAAAAAGTGGTCAATTGTCAAAATTTTGAAAAAATGGTCAAAATTATTGAAAAATTGTCAAAAACTTTCAAAAATGGACAATTATTGTCAAAATTCTGAAAAATAGCTGATAATTGTAAAAAATTGTTGTTTTTTGAAAAATTGTCAAAAATTTTGAAAAAATGCTCAAAAATAGTCAAAAATTTGAAAAAATGGTCATTAATTATAAAAAAACTGTCAAAAATGGTTAATAATTGTTGAAAATTGTCAAAATTTTTGAAAAATGGTCAAAATTTTTGAAAAATTGTCAAAAACTCAAAAGTTTTAGAAAATTGTCAAATATGGCAATGATTATCAAAAATTGCCGAAAACTTTTGTTAAAAATGGTTAATAATTGTCAAAAATGGTCAATAATTGTCAAAACTTTTAGAAAAATGTCAAAAATTATTAAAAATTAGTCAATGATTGTCAAAAATGGTCAATAATTGTTAAAAATTATTAAAAATTTTGGAATATGGTCAATAATTGTTAAAAACTGTCAAAATTTTGAGAAAATGGTTCATAATTGTTCAATATTTTCAAAAACCGTCAAAATAAGTTTTTTGAAAAATTGTCAAAAATTTTGAAAAAATGCTCAAAAATAGTCAAAAATTTGGAGAAATGGTCTATAATTGTCAACAATTGTCAAAATATTTGAAAAATTGTTAAAAATTTTCAAAATTGATCAATAATTGTCAAAAATGGTCAATAATTGTCGAAAAATGGTCAATAATTGTCAAAACTTTTATAAAAATTGTCAAAAATTTCGAAAAATTGTCAATAATTGTCAAAAATCGTTAAAAACTGTCAAAATATTTGGAAAATTGTAAAAAATTTTCAAAATAGATCAATAATTGTCGAAAAATGGTAAATAATTATCGAAAAATGGTCAATAATTGTCAAAAATTGTTAAAAACTGCCAAAATATTTGAAAAATTGTCAAAAATTTACGAAAAATGGTCAAAAATTTACGAAAAATTGTCAAAAATAGTTGATAATTGTCAAAATTGTTAAGTTTTTTGAAAAATTCTCAAAAATTTCAAAAAAATGGTCAAAAATTTGGAAAAATAGTCTATAATTGTCTATAATTGTCAATAATTGTCAATTATTTTGAAAAAATGGTCAAAAATTAGCAAAAATTGTTAAATATTGTGAATTATTGTTAAAAACTGTCAAAAATGGACATTTATTGTCAAAAACTGTCCAAAATGGTTAAAAATTGTCATTATTTTGAAAAATGGTCAAATATTATCAATAATTTTGGGAAAATTGTCAAAAATTCTCAAAATTGATCAAGAATTGTCAATAATTGTCAAAATTGATCAGTAATTGCTATTTGCTGGATAAATTGGTGAGGAGGTCGAGCCTCCTTAGCCTCCTTCGAGGAGCCGCCACTGCCCTCATCCCTCCTTATTCACCAGATCTTTCATTTGCTTGATTTCCCTGGCCTCCCCTATACGCAACCTACATTTTTGTTTGTTTATTAAGTAACTTTCGATGGGAATATTTAAGTTTAAGGTCGGAGAAGGCCTTTTTTTTTAAGAACTGAGGTATTTTTTTGAGAATGATAAAGAATCGTCGACGTATATGCCCGCTGCTTTTTGGTAATTTTCGACCAAATAACATAGCTTTCGATTTAGATGCATTTATAGAAGGACAGATCTTATTGGACAATTCAGATATGATACTATAAGGTCTCCATTTATTTTAAAATTTGTATCTTCAACATCAGTTTCTGAAAACTTTAAATACAACTGTGTCTCATGTATTTTAAATATTTTATAAAATTGGGAAGTGTAAATTGAGAATAATAATGGACTCAAAATAGATCCTTGAGGCACTCCTCTAGTAATTTGTAGAGCTCACCTAAACTAACTTTCTAAATAAGACTGCAACATTTTTATAGAGAATAAGAAGAGCGTGATTAATTTTATCAAAAGCTTTAGCAGTATCAGCACGCAAAGTTTATTGTCATCGATTGACCTTTAGATATTATCATCTTATATATCTGCATTATTTAGAAAATAAAAACTTTTTTGATTCGATCCAAAAGACAAACTGTTTTGTTTCAGTGACATAGATGACATCAGCGGTGACTCGTTACATTTAGATATATGGGACCACGATGACGAGAGTTCCGTACTAGAGGCTGTTAGCAAATTAAACGAAGTTCGAGGAGTTAGAGGGTTAGGAAGATTCTTCAAACAAGTTTGTCAATCTGCAAGACAAAGTTCACAAGATGATTTTCTAGGATGTGTAACAATACCATTACAAGTAAGTATTTTATAACTTTGTGTATCGAATAAATACAAAACCGTTTCTAGGGTATAGAGGGGGATCTAAAATGACTTGAGAGAGAACGCACCCCCCTCAACCCCCTATGCCCCACCTACAAAAATTTAAATGGCAACCCCCTACTTGTGATACGTCGTTAGAAAACCCGTAGAAAATGCTTTCCAGGGGTCTTAGTCATAATTATACAGGGTGTAACAATAAAGCAGAAAAATTTTACAACAAGAAATAATAATGAACCTAGACTTTTAAAAAATATTTGTTTTAGTGATGAGTGCACATTTTATCTAAATGTGTGTTTGTGAGAGAAAACGTGGCACGAAAATTACTCCATTTGCCACAGAATTTTGTAAATTGCTTTGTTAAATTTAGATAGTAACGTTGGACTCTTTCATCAAGAAATTTATTAATAAATCATAAATTATTCTATTAGCATTATTTAGGATGTGGCTAATATTTAGCGGAAGTTTATAATTCAACTTTATAAGTGACTCAATTAAACATTTAGATCTCACGACGTTATTAGAGCAACCAAAAAAGATGTGATTCAAATCACAATAAGAATATTCGTTACAACTACAGGATGATGATCTAATAATACCAAGTTTTGCAAGGTGTTCAGGAAATCTCCCGTGATTGGTTTTAAGTCTAAATATAGTTGCCATTAAAATTTTTGTAGGTGGGGTAGGTGGGGCATAGGGAGATGATGGAAGTGCGTTCTCTCTCATGTCATTTTAGTTCCCCCTCTCTACCCTAGAAACGGTTTTGGCATTTTTTTTAAATCTCTTTTCGTCCCAGCCCAGCCCATTTTTAAAATTGACACCCTGTAGATTACTGATTGGATCTCAAGCAATTTTTCGACCCCTATTAGTGAGCTTATTAAATAATCAAGAACAATAGATGGAATTTGATTCAGGTTTGATTAGATAGGAAGAGCTCGTGTTTGCATTCAAATTAAATTATTTTGAATATAGGAGGGTTGTCTTTTATATTTTGCATATAGATAGAGCTAGAAAAAATAACAGTAGATAACTTTTAATCCCTATTGTTTTTCAAAGAATTCTCCACGAAGAGAAATGCATTTTTGCATCCTTTGGAAGCAGTTATTCCACTCGCTTGTTGGTACATTCAAAATAGAGTTGCATTGACTGCATCTTCTGTGGACTGGAACAGTTCATTCCTAATTTTTGGAAAAGTAAAAAGTCGTTAGGACTTAGGTCGGAACTGTATGGGGGATGGTACAGCAACCGCATTGATTGATTAATTGATACGGCACCACCAGTCAGAGGCTTAGAGACCTCGGCACCTCAGCCTTTAGGCATTTTGTGCTCTTGGATATACCGTTTATGTGAAGAGAACAGTAGCTCAACGGTCTTTTTACTAGGCCTTTTCCTAGATCTACTGTGCCCCCTTTCTTCTTATTATTTCCTGAGGAAAGTTTCGAGAGATAGCTCATTTTTGACCATTTTTGACAATTATTGACCATTTTTTCAAAATTTTGGACAACTTTTGACTATTTTTTCAAATTTTAAGATTTATTGACCATTTTTGACAATTATTGACCTATTTTGACAGTTTTGACAATTATTGATCATTTTTGACAATTTTTCAAAAATTTTGACCATGTTAGACTATTTTTCCAAATTTTAACAATTATTGACCATTTTTGAGCATTTTTGACAGGTTCCGACAATTATTGACCATTTTTTAAAAAATTTACAATTTTTAACAATTATGGATCATTTTTGACAGTTTTTTATAATTATTGACCATTTTTTCAAAATTTTGACAATTTTTGACCATTTTTCAAAATTTTAACAATTATTGACCATTTTTGACAGTTTCTGACAAAAATTTAACAACTATTGACCATTTTTGACAGTTTCTGACAAAAATTTAACAATTATTGACCATTTTTGACAGTTTCTAACAATTATTGACAACTTTCAAAAATTTTGACAATTATTATAAAATTTTTCAAAATATTTAACAATTTTTGATCATTTTTCAAAATTTTAGCAATTACTGACCATTTTTTAAAATATTTAACAGTTTTTGACCATTTTTGACAATTTTTGAAAATTTTTGACAGATTCTGACAATTATTGACCATTTTTGACAATTTTTCAAAAATTTTGACCGTCTTTCAAAAATTTTGACAATTTTTAACAATTATTGACCATTTTTGAGTCTTTTATAATTATTGACCATTTTTCCAAATTTTTGACAATTTTTGAAAATATTTGGCAATTATTTACCATTTTTGACAGTTTCTAACAATTATTGACCATTTTTGACAACTTTCAAAAATTTTGACAATTATTGTAAATTTTTAAAAATATTTAACAATTTTTGATCATTTTTCAAAATTTTAACAATTACTGACCATTTTTTAAAATATTTAACAATTTTTGACAGTTTTTGACAATTTTTGACAGTTTTTGACAATTTTTGAAAATTTTTGACAGATTCTGACAATTATTGACCATTTTTGACAATTTTTCAAAATTTTTGACAATTTTTAACAATTATTGACCATTTTTGAGTCTTTTATAATTATTGACCATTTTTCCAAATTTTTGACAATTTTTGAAAATATTTGGCAATTATTGACCATTTTTGACAGTTTCTAACAATTATTGACCATTTTTGACAACTTTCAAAAATTTTGACAATTATTGTAAATTTTTAAAAATATTTAACAATTTTTGATCATTTTGTAAAATTTTAACAATTACTGACCATTTTTTAAAATATTTAACAATTTTTGACAATTTTTGACAGATTCTGACAATTATTGACCATTTTTGACAATTTTTCAAAAATTTTGACCGTCTTTCAAAAATTTTGACAATTTTTAACAATTATTGACCATTTTTAACAGTCTTTTATAATTATTGACCATTTTTTCAAAACTTTGGCAGTTTTTGACAATTTTTGACAATTATTGACCATTTTTCCAAATTTTTGACAATTTTTTAAAATATTTGGCAATTATTAACCATTTTTTAAAATTTTGACAGTTTTTGACAATAATTGACCATTTTTCCAAATTTTTGACAATTTTTGAAAATATTTGGCAATTATTAACCATTTTTTCAAAATTTTGACAGTTTTTGACAAATATTGACCATTTTTCCAAATTTTTTACAATTTTTGAAAATATTTGGCAATTATTGACCATTTTTGACAGTTTCTAACAACTATTGACCATTTTTGACAATTTTTCAAAAATTTTGACCGTCTTTCAAAAATTTTGACAATTTTTAACAATTATTGACCATTTTTGACAGTCTTTTATAATTATTGACCATTTTTTCAAAATTTTGGCAGTTTTTGACAATTATTGACCATTTTTCCAAATTTTTGA
Organism: Lochmaea crataegi; assembly: GCA_947563755.1. Taxonomy (NCBI): domain Eukaryota; kingdom Metazoa; phylum Arthropoda; class Insecta; order Coleoptera; family Chrysomelidae; genus Lochmaea; species Lochmaea crataegi. The sequence goes on along the minus strand of OX387432.1, from coordinate 36,325,467 downwards.
AGATTTTTTAAAATATTTGGCAATTATTAACCATTTTTTCAAAATTTTGACAGTTTTTGACAATTATTGACCATTTTTCCAAATTTTTGACAATTTTTGAAAATATTTGGCAAGTATTAACCATTTTTTCAAAATTTTGAAAGTTTTTGACAAATATTGACCATTTTTCCAAATTTTTTACAATTTTTGAAAATATTTGGCAATTATTGACCATTTTTGACAGTTTCTAACAATTATTGACCATTTTTGACAACTTTCAAAAATTTTGACAATTATTGTAAATTTTTAAAAATATTTAACAATTTTTGATCATTTTTCAAAATTTTAACAATTACTGACCATTTTTTAAAATATTCAACAATTTTTGACAGATTCTGACAATTATTGACCATTTTTGACAATTTTTCAAAAATTTTGACAATTTTTAACAATTATTGACCATTTTTGACAGTCTTTTATAATTATTGACCATTTTTTCAAAATTTTGGCAGTTTTTGACAAGTTTTGAAAATATTTGGCAATTATTAACCATTTTTTCAAAATTTTGACAGTTTTTGACAATTATTGACCATTTTTCCGAATTTTTGACAATTGTTGACCATATTTCAAAATTTTTGACAATTTTTCAAAAATTTTAACATATTTGGCAATTAGAGAGAGAGAGAGACGCGCGATACTCTCTCTCTTCCGACCGTTTGGGAATCCCTCGTGCAGGCGTGTATGAAAGAGAGAGAGAGCGAGAGAGAGGCGTGCCGCTGTGTAGCCTACGAAAGAGAGAAGAAGAAGGCGGCTGAGGAAGAGTGGAAGAGAGTTAGCGCAGCAGGCGGCCGAGAAAGAGACGAAGAATGAGTCATCGCGTGACGAACGCTTTTTCGTAACATCACACGTTTCACGAATTCACTAGCCTTCCCAAAAGTCATATGTCGTGCAATAAGAAGCAAGCTTCAATAGCAAAGTGAGGGGCTTTTATAAAAGGTTCATTGAATGTATTAGGGAGAAAAATGAGAAGCTGCTTGGGGCAAAAATCCTCCCTTGGATACTCTAGTCCTAGGAGTCTAAATCTCCAATGATACAGTGCTTCACATTCGAAGATAATGAGCTGACTTTATATTGATTTTCAATGACGTCAATTAGGTTTTATGTTGTATCAGCTATATACATTGAAAAAAAAAGTAATTTATTTCGTCCTGTATGTGGTGTTCCATTATTTTCGGTGATGATTCAACAAAATCGAGACCATTTCAACTTTTCGCGTTCGTTTTAAATAACATCGTTCCGTAAAAACCTCAGAGACCGAAACTCTGTGATTTGTTGGAGATAACCGCCGTCAAACTAAAAAGAAACTTCGAATGTAGGCTATAAGATCGTAGTGGTTACTTTTCTAAAGTTGACCACAGTAAATTCCAAGTAAGTATAAAAATATAATGGGAGAAAGAAAAAAGAATCGTCAAAAAAAAAAGCTCTGGAAGTGAATAATTTGTTTGTGTTAGACTCAGTTTATTAATCTTGTGGATTCTTTTACGAAAAAATCTAATAGAAGAAGCAGCTTGATGTAAATCTTTGTACCATTTCCCATATTATCAACTTCCATTCCAGAAGCTTCGTTATTATTTATTATGGGGTCAGCTCACTATTTACCCCCAGCTTTTTTGGGGGGCTATATTTAACAAAATATGGAACGGCACTAGAATTAAACATCTATTCTTAAACTTTCTTACCTCTTTGTATTTCTTTGTATTAATTTAACTTAACTCAACAAGTGTTCAATGTGTTGATGATTTTTCAAATCTCGAAATGTATACCACTGAAATTCTTAATTCCGTATTTTTTTCCAGAATTTTTCCATTTCCTTTTTCGATTGTATCAAATTTTTACGTCAAATTTAAAATCTGACAACATTGTAATCATAAAATTAGTTCGTTAGAGGTATGCGTTGTGTCATTTGTCATTGTATTGTCACTTGTCAATTGTATAGTAGCACAAATGTCGGTAAAATTAACAAAGGTTTTCAAGAATCCCGCGCCATGTTGTCATCTGATCACGGACAACCTTCAGAAAGATGGATGGAAATAGCATTTTTTACTGATTCAAATATAAATCGATAACGAAAGTTAATTGACCTTTTCCTTGGAGAGGTTGAGGAGAAAGGATGATAGGAAGGAGATAATGCAAACACGATGGGAGCAGGGGCAAAGAGACTGGGAAGGATGGAAGGAGGTTAGAGATAGGGACTGGGATAGTAAAAAGGGGGAGGGAATAGAGGTGAAGGTGGGAAATCCAATGATAGGAGATGAAAAGGTAAAGGTGGTATGGGTGACAGTGGAATGGGGAAGGGGATACAGAGGATGTTTAGGGATAGGTACCCGATACTAGCAGGAAAAGGAGAGGAAATAGAGTGGGTCAGGGAGGAGAGGGGTAAGGGTTAATGCAGAGGTATTGATCTGTTGGATGGAGGAATATTGTAGGGATGAGAGGAAAGTGTTCGAGATAATGAGCCGACTGTTTGGGGAAGTGGGAAGTGGGGACAGCATTGGGCTCCACAGGCTTGAGCAGATAGAGGTGAAGGTGCTGAGGAAGAAAGTGGCGTTGGTGAGAGGTGACGGAGAGGAGACTGAGAACAATTTATACAGATGGGGAAAAGTAAAAGGAGGGCAGGAATGGAGCGATAATCCTGAAGGATATAGGGGAAGTAGATCAGGAGGGGATTGAGAGGATTAAGAAGGGGTTGGGGGAAATGAAAGGGGAGTGGGTGGATAGACCCAGACTCTCAAGGAATAAGGGGTGATTCTAGAGGCAAAGAAGGGGGTTGAGGTGAGGGGAATTATGGGGAAGATGGGAAGGATGAAACAAGCTTGGGTAGTGGAAGCGGGGAGGGGAACAAAAACCATAAAAATGGTAGGGATAGACCCATGGATGGAAGATGAAGGGGCGAGGGAGAAAATAAAGAAATTGATTGGGAAAGGGACAAAGGTGATTAAAGTGGTAAGGGAGAGGAACGGGATGAAAATGGCGGTGGTGAGGGCGGAATGGGAAAAAGCGGAAGAAATACAGGGAAAAGAGGAGATTAGATTGGGGTCGAACAGGGTAAGTATAATAGAGGGTAGAGAGGATGGCAGATGATTGAATAGAGCTTTACCAGACCTTTTAAATTAGGTGCGACTTGCCATTTAAAAAAATTTAAGGAGTATCTATAGTAGGGAGGGGGTGAATCTGACGTTTATGACAGCGCTAAAAAGTGTCTCCCTCAAGTTAAAAGTTGACGTGCTTTGGTATTTTTTTCTAAAATATTAAGGGTGGTTCCTTTTCAAATGAACACAGTGTATTAAAAGAACGAGTAAAAAATGGATTCAAAATATTAAATGCGATCCGAATTTGCAATTTAATCCTTTTTCAATTTATCTCAAGCAATATATGTGTATTTTTTTATATTCACCTTCACCTGTCGCATAAAGTTAAGCCGCTAATATAAAAAGCCATCAAGCTTCGTATTTCCTACATTATTTTAACATTACAACATCCATTTCAATTAAATTAAGCAGCTTCGTTGAAAATTTTCTGAATGTTTCATTTTTCCGCAATATATGCGATATTCCATTCGTTCTATATATTTTTTTTTTGCAAGGAAAAAGAAAACGGCATTATTATTATGATAAGATGAAATTTAAATATTAAGAAAGCCGAGAATAAAGTGGAGAAAGTAGAGAAGTTTATGGCCAAGTGTTGTAGGTGACGCTTTTCAAATTTTTATATTCTTATTTTAGAGAAAATTGTAGGCGTTGTGAGAGGTGTGTTTTAGATATGCGGTGAAACGTGGTTAAGAAATATAAAAATGTGGAGGTTTTTTTTTTCGATACATCCTCGCTGGTTCTACGAAATTACATCTCATAAATATTGTAATGTTTTTCTTATTTATTTGAATATACAGTCTTTCTCAATTCTCGAAGGTTCTTGATTTTACCACGCTCCTCATATGCGTAAACAAAACGACCTTCTTAGAAGTTTCTAGAATGCGCATTCGCCGAAATTTATAGTTCAGTGACAGGGACGGCTTTGAGAGGTTTTATGTGATTGAAAAATTGTTTTTGGCTGTTCGTATATACTTTGAAAAAATAACGCACTCTAAACTATTATTTTGGTGTAGTACTTCAGACCAACTACACAATTCTTGGTACTAACTTTATATTTACTCTGATCTAGCTTCACATAACAGTTTCGAGTCAACAAATGACAAAAACTATAGAAAAATCAATTCTGCAATCAACAAAAAAACACCAATTTATGGAGTTTTCTAAAGTCCCAAATTACAAACTGTCGCAAATAACGTTGTTGCAAAAAGTAGTAGATATATTGAAGGAATATGAAAAAGAGGAATGCAGATAATTATAAAGAATATGCAGTTAATTCAGTTTGGAATTCAACTTCGATTCAAGAAAAATTTCAGTGAATACAATATTAAATTTGATCCTTTTGCCTACATAACTTTTAAATAAGCTGGTGAAGCAAGAAATAATAAACGGAAAGAATTACAAGCTATTCCAGAGAAAAGTATGTTCTGTAACATTGAACAAAAAAAAATTACTAAAAATGGCAAAATTGTATGTGAGAAATTTTCATCTACAGATCGAATACAAGCAAATTTTAATACCGAAACTATATATTTTCAGTTTAAACCATCCGGTCCCAAAGCAATCATTACAAATGACACTCTCAATACAAAACACACACACATACGATCCTCATTTCGGGTCTATTCATTTAAATTTTGACACTTTCTTTTACACGGTTTTCGCCTGCCTCTCTACTCGATCGCTTCTACAAAGAACCGTCATTATTGCCGTCGGTTCTCTTTCACTCTACTCACTTTTAGAGTCAATAAAGGACAAAACCCATTTTTCCACATCATTATACGTCTATCTACAACGTTAAAGTTTCGAATTGAAGGTAAAAAATGGTATTTTCTTCAAAAGAAATATTTTTATAGTATCCTTTAAAAAACACTTGAAATATGCAAAAATAGTGACCGTGCGACATTTTCTGTTGGTGAATTTGAGATCCTATAATCCTATAGAAGCTAAATCAGGACTCGGAGGAATTCATACAACCTTTACAACTACTGAAAATTCCTCCAGTCAAACTAGTAGCCTTTATAGAAGATACGAAGCTTCTGGAATGGAAGTAGATAATATGGGAAATAGTACAAAGATTCAGTTCAAGTGCCTGGGATGATGAGCACAATCCAAACGAATGAATGAATGGCCTAAATCGACGAAGAGAGTGATATATTTTGTGTTATCTAACAAATTATTGCTCAAAATTTTTAAGAAATGCACTGCTATATAATCAAATCCACACTATTATAAAGAGAGACATTGGGTAAATTATCCTCCGGTATATAGTCCAAAAAGGGAAAAAGAAGAATATGCAACCATGTTGATTTATTTAGCGCTCTCTGGAGACGGCCTGAGGTCGCAAATTCTTACAGCAAACGACAGAATAGTTTTTGGCTGTTTTTTCGTTCTCTTAACTTTCTAGCCCCACATCTCGAAAACGCGAATTTTCTCAGATAAGAGCTACATGGCAAATTAAAGCTTAGTCTTTTAGCTAAAATCGAGGAAATTTTAAAGAAAATTTTATCAGTAGTTTTCGAGAAAATACCCAAAGAGTTTCAATCCCCCATATTTTTAAGAAGCGCACTGCTATATAATCAAAACCACACTATTATAAAGAGAGACATTGGGTAAATTATCCTCCAGTATATAGTCCAAAAATGGGAAAAGAAGAATATGCAACCATGTTGACTTATCTAGCGTCCTCTAGTGTCTGAGCTCGCAGATTCTTACAGCAAATGACAGAATATTTTTTTGGCCGTTTTTTCGTTCTCTTAACTTTCTAGAACCACATCTCGAAAACGCGAATTTTCTCAGATATGAGCTACACGGCAAATTAAAGCTTAGTCTTTTAGCTAAAATCGAGGAAATTTTGAAGGAAATTCTATAAGTAGTTTTCGAGAAAATACCCAAAGAGTTTCAATCCCCCATATTTATAAGAAACGCACTGCTATATAATCAAATCCACATTATTATAAAGAGAGACATTGGGTAAATTATCCTCCAGTATATAGTCCAAAAAAGGAAAAAGAAGATTATGCAATCATGTTGACTTATCTAGCGTCCTCTAGTGTCTGAGCTCGCAGATTCTTACAGCAAATGACAGAATATATTTTTGGCCGTTTTTTCGCTCTCTTAACTTTCTAGAACCACATCTCGAAAACGCGAATTTTCTCAGATATGAGCTGGACGGTAAATTAAAGCTTAGTCTTTTAGCTAGAATCGAGGAAATTTTAAAGAAAATTTTACCAGTAGTTTTCTAGAAAATACCCAAAGAGTTTCAATCCCCCATATTTTTAAGAAACGCACTGCTATATAATCAAATCCACACTATTATAAAGAGAGACATTGGGTAAATTATCCTCCAGTATATAGTCCAAAAAAGGAAAAAGAAGATTATGCAACCATGTTGACTTATCTAGCGTCCTCTAGTGTCTGAGCTCGCAGATTCTTACAGCAAATGACAGAATATTTTTTTGGCCGTTTTTTCGTTCTCTTAACTTTCTAGAACCACATCTCGAAAACGCGAATTTTCTCAGATATGAGCTACACGGCAAATTAAAGCTTAGTCTTTTAGCTAAAATCGAGGAAATTTTGAAGGAAATTCTATAAGTAGTTTTCGAGAAAATACCCAAAGAGTTTCAATCCCCCATATTTATAAGAAACGCACTGCTATATAATCAAATCCACATTATTATAAAGAGAGACATTGGGTAAATTATCCTCCAGTATATAGTCCAAAAAAGGAAAAAGAAGATTATGCAATCATGTTGACTTATCTAGCGTCCTCTAGTGTCTGAGCTCGCAGATTCTTACAGCAAATGACAGAATATATTTTTGGCCGTTTTTTCGCTCTCTTAACTTTCTAGAACCACATCTCGAAAACGCGAATTTTCTCAGATATGAGCTGGACGGTAAATTAAAGCTTAGTCTTTTAGCTAGAATCGAGGAAATTTTAAAGAAAATTTTACCAGTAGTTTTCGAGAAAATACCCAAAGAGTTTCAATCCCCCATATTTTTAAGAAACGCACTGCTATATAATCAAATCCACACTATTATAAAGAGAGACATTGGGTAAATTATCCTCCAGTATATAGTCCAAAAAAGGAAAAAGAAGATTATGCAACCATGTTGACTTATCTAGCGTCCTCTAGTGTCTGAGCTCGCAGATTCTTACAGCAAAGGACAGAATATTTTTTTGGCCGTTTTTTCATTCTCTTAACTTTCTAGCACCACATCTCGAAAACGCGAATTTTCTCAGATATGAGCTACACGGCAAATTAAAGCTTAGTCTTTTAGCTAAAATCGAGGAAATTTTGAAGGAAATTCTATAAGTAGTTTTCGAGAAAATACCCAAAGAGTTTCAATCCCCCATATTTATAAGAAACGCACTGCTATATAATCAAATCCACATTATTATAAAGAGAGACATTGGGTAAATTATCCTCCAGTATATAGTCCAAAAAAGGAAAAAGAAGATTATGCAATCATGTTGACTTATCTAGCGTCCTCTAGTGTCTGAGCTCGCAGATTCTTACAGCAAATGACAGAATATATTTTTGGCCGTTTTTTCGCTCTCTTAACTTTCTAGAACCACATCTCGAAAACGCGAATTTTCTCAGATATGAGCTGGACGGTAAATTAAAGCTTAGTCTTTTAGCTAGAATCGAGGAAATTTTAAAGAAAATTTTACCAGTAGTTTTCGAGAAAATACCCAAAGAGTTTCAATCCCCCATATTTTTAAGAAACGCACTGCTATATAATCAAATCCACACTATTATAAAGAGAGACATTGGGTAAATTATCCTCCAGTATATAGTCCAAAAAAGGAAAAAGAAGATTATGCAACCATGTTGACTTATCTAGCGTCCTCTAGTGTCTGAGCTCGCAGATTCTTACAGCAAAGGACAGAATATTTTTTTGGCCGTTTTTTCATTCTCTTAACTTTCTAGCACCACATCTCGAAAACGCGAATTTTCTCAAATTAAAGCTTAGTCTTTTAGCTAAAATCGAGGAAATTTTGAAGAAAATTCTATCAGTAGTTTTCGAGAAAATACCCAAAGAGTTTCAATCCCCCATATTTTTAAGAAACGCACTGCTATATAATCAAATCCACACTATTATAAAGAGAGACATTGGGTAAATTATCCTCCAGTATATAGTCCAAAAAAGGAAAAAGAAGAATATGCAAACATGTTGACTTATCTAGCGTCCTCTAGTGTCTGAGCTCGCAGATTCTTACAGCAAATGACAGAATATTTTTTTGGCCGTTTTTTCGTCCTCTTAACTTTCTAGCACCACATATCGAAAACGCGAATTTTCTCAGATATGAGCTAGACGGCAAATTAAAGCTTAATCTTTTAGCTAAAATCGAGGAAATTTTAAAGCAAATTTTATCAGTAGTTTTCGAGAAAATACCCAAAGTGTTTCAATCCCCCATATTTTTAAGAAACGGACTGCTATATAATCAAAACCACACTATTATGAAGACAGACATTGGGTAAATTATCCCCCAGTTTATAGTCCAAAAAAGGAAAAAGAAGACTATGCAACCATGTTGATTTATTTAGCGCCCTCTAGTGACGGCCTGAGCTCGCAAATTCTTACAGCAAATGGCAGAATAGTTTTTAGCCGTTTGTTCGTTCTCTTAACTTTCTAGAACCACATCTCGAAAATGCGAATTTTCTCAGATATGAGCTACACGGCAAATTAAAGCTTAGTCTTTTAGCTAAAATCGAGGAAATTTTGAAGAAAATTCTATCAGGAGTTTTCGAGAAAATACCCAAAGAGTTTCAATCCCCCATATTTATTTTTCAAATATTTACAACCATTTCACTGGAATTTCAACAAAAAGTCATGAAAATCGCACACTTTTCGTCCTTTCAGCGACATTTCTGAAGTGGATTTTAGAGATAAACCCTCGTATTCGTCTCGATGTGGGCCAATTTTGGTGGCGCACTACATAACGAGATTTATTACATGTTATGTTCGTGTCTGTTCTCCGAGATTTAACCCTCGAAAACGATTCAACAAGATCGTAAGAAAATCCTTTTTAGTCCTGGGAATAAAGATCGTGGGGTTTTTGATAATCTGATGAAATTGTAAAATATGTTTCTTACATACAATTTTTCCAAAGATTTTGTCATGTTTAAGCTATTTGTACCATAAGTAGGAATAGTAGGATACCCCATTAAATGTAGGGAGCTCCAGGTCCCTAAATGTCTGAGGGTAAGTCAGGAAGTGTAGCATATCGGTAATATCCTCCAAAAGACGTTGGACGATGTCCATAGTTGGTGCCAGAGGGAACAGATATCTGTTAACCCTGGTAAAATTGTAATAGTTCCCATCACTAGGAAAAAAAATTGGAGGATCTTCCACCACTTTCCTAAAATTTGCAGCGGAAGTAAAATATTCGGGGATTATAATAGATACAAAACTTACATGGTACGCTCACTTGGAAAAAGTTATCCATAAGGCAAGACTATCCTTGTGGACATGTCGCAGGATCTGAGGAAAATCTTGGGGCTTGGGACCCAACCAAATCCATTGGATATATGTGATGATCGTTAGACCAATGTTCTAGTCAAAAGCTTTACAGCGAACGGACCAAGCAAAGCTATCTGGTATACAGAGGCTTGTCTGGCAATTACTGGTGCCATCAATACCATACCATCAGCAGCCATGGAAACCCTTCGATACCTACCTCCTCTCCATATATTTCTGGAAAAGGAGGCTAGATTGACTGCGCATTTTTCTAAATGCACAAAACTGGCTTACACAGAGCAAAGCAGAATGCTAGTGGACACTGAAAGTCACTCTATTCTAGGAATGACCTTTGACATAATGCCTCCAGCAGTAAAGTACAACCTGGCTTGGACCGTCCTAATACTAAATAGAGAGGAATGGGTCCTCCGTAAGGATGAACTATTAAGAGCACACAGCTGTTGGTACACAGATGGATCAAAAACAACCTCAAGCTGTGGTGCAGGTCTATTTTTGCTATAGATGACTCCAAGGTATTTAATTTGCCTCTATCGGCAAAGATTCTATTAAAAGATTCTATTTTCCTCGGGCCTTTTACCACCATGGTCTCCATCTTTTGGTCGCAATATCTAATCCCTCTCTCCTCAGCCAGTTCACTGCAGAGCTTACCGTTTTTTCCGCCCTCTCCTTGACTTCCACTGCGTTATTTCCTTTCACCAGGTAAAGCAGGTCATCTGCATAAGCCACCGCCATGATCTCTGGTAACCTCAGGACGCCGTCATACATGGCGTTCTATAGTACCGGACCCAAAACGGAACCCTGAGGGACACCCATGGAACATTTATGGACCACCGCACCGGACCTGACAATTCTCTTATTAAAGCAGCTTTCCACAACCGCTACTATGTACTGACTTATTGAAGCTTGCTTCTTATTGCACGACATAGGACTTTTGGGAAGGCTAGTGAACTCGTGAAACGTGTAATGTTACGAAAAAGCGTTCGTCATGCGATGCCTCATTAGAGAGAGAGAGAGAGAGAGACGCATTGAAATAACGCGCGATACTATATAACCAACGCTGCGTTAAAATTTTGGAAAATGGTCAAAAATTGTTAAATGTTTTAAAAAATGGTCAAAAATAGTCGATAATTGTGAAAATTTTTGAAAGTTGTCAAAAATGGTAACCAACGCTGCGTTAAAATTTTGAAAAATGGTCAAAAATTGTTAAAATTTTGAAGAAATGGCCAATAATTGTTAAAAATTGTCAAAATTTTTGAAAAATTGACAATAATTGTCAGAACCTGTTAAAAATGCTCAAAAATTGTCAAAAATGGTCAATAATTGTTGAAATTTGAAAAAATGGTCAAAATTTTTGAAAAAACGGTCAATAATTGTCAAAAATGGTCCAAATTTTTAAAAAATGGTCAAAATTTTCGAAAAATTGTCAAAAATTGTCAAAATTTTGAAAAAATGGTAAATAATTATAACAAACTGTCAAAAATGGTCAATAATTGTTGAAATTTGAAAAAATGGTCAAAATTTTTGAAAAAACGGTCAATAATTGTCTAAAATGGTCCAAATTTTTGAAAAATGGTCCAAATTTTCGAAAAATTGTCAAAATTTTGAAAAAATGGTCAATAATTATAACAAACTGTCAAAAATGGTCAATAATTGTTAAAAATTATCAAAAATGGTCAATAATTGTCAGAACCTGTCAAAAATGCTAAAAAATTATCAAAAATGGTCAATAACAGTTAAAATTTCGAAAAATGGTCTAAAATGGTCAAAATTTTTGAAAAATTGTCAAAAATGATCAATAATTGTCAAAACTGTCAAAATTGGTCAATAATTGTCAAATATGGTCAATAATTTTTAAAATTTGGAAAAATGGTCATAAATTGTAAAAATTTTTGAAAAATTGTTAAAAATGGTCAATAATTGTCAGAAACTGTCAAAAATAGTCGATATTTGTTAAAATTTTGAAAAATGATCAAAATTTTGAAAAAATGGTCAATAATTATAAAAAACTGTCAAATATGGTCAATAATTTTTAAAATTTGGAAAAATGGTCATAAATTGTAAAAATTTTTGAAAAATTGTTAAAAATGGTCAATAATTGTCAGAAACTGTCAAAAATGGTCAATATTTGTTAAAATTTTGAAAAATGATCAAAATTTTGAAAAAATGGTCAATAATTATAAAAAACTGTCAAAAATGGTCAATAATTGTTGAAAATTGTCAAAAATGGTCAATAATTGTCAGAACGTGTTAAAAATGCTCAAAAATTGTCAAAAATGATCAATAATTGTTAAAATTTGAAAAAATGGTCAACAATGGTCAAAAATTGTCAAAAATTGTCAAAAACTGTCAAAAATTGTCAAAAATTTTGAAAAAATGGTCAATAATTGTCAAAATTTCTGAAAAATGGTCAAAATTCTCGAAAAATTGTCAAAAATTGTCAAAATTTTGAAAAAATGATCAATGAATATAAAAAACTATCAAAAATAGTCAATAATTGTTAAAAATTGTCAAAATTTTTGAAAAATGGTAAAAATTTTTGCAAAATTGTCAAAAATGGTCAATAATTGTCAGAACCTGTCAAAAATGCTCAAAAATTGACAAAAATGGTCAATAACTCTTAAAATTTGGAAAAATGGTCTAAAATGGTCAAAGTTTTTGAAAAATTGTCAAAACTGTCAAAAATGGTCAATAATTGTCAAAAATGGTCAATAGTTGTCAAAAATGGTCAATAATTGTTAAAATTTGGAAAAATGGTAAAAAAATTTGAAAAAATGGTCAAAATTTTTGAAAAATGGTCAAAGTTTCCGAAAAATTGTCAAAATTTTGAAAAAAATGGTCAATAATTATGAAAAACTGTCAGAAATGGTCAATAATTCTTAATAATTGTCAACATTTTTGAAAAATTGTCAAAAATGGTCAATAATTGTCAGAACCTATCAAAAATTGTCAAAAATGGTCAATAACTGTCCTTTATCCTTTCATTGACCTGCAGCTTTGCCGTCACCATTGACCGCTGACTCTTGAATCCATGTTGGTTTGGTGACATGGCCTTCTTCTCCTCCAGCTCTTCGTTGAGTCCGTTAACTATAATTCGTTCGAACAATTTGCCGAAGGTGTTGAATAGGCATATCGGTCTGTAGCTTGAGGGTACGTTTGGCTCTTTGCCTTCTTTTAAAAGCAGGACTACCCTCGCAACCTTCCATTCTTCCGGAAAACTTTGCTCCATCAACAGGGCATTTAGTTTGGATAGGATTTTTTCTAGGATCATTTTCTCGATGGTAAGCCCGTCTGGACCTGCAGCTTTGTCATTTTTCATTCTTCCAATTCTTTCATGGTAAAAGGTTTTGGTATTTCCATGTTCGTTCTTCTGTTTGCGTCTCATAGTTGGGAACATTTCCTGCAGGATTTGTTTTTTCTGTTTGGCTGGGATTTGATATCCTGTCGTTTCGCTCGCTAGTTGTCCGGTAACGATACGGTAACCTTCCCCCCAGATATCTTTCTAGAGGTCTGATTGCTGTTTTCACATCTTTTCTTTTTTGAATCTTTTATGAATTTTTTCAATTTCTTTCCCTGCTCTTCTATTTCTCCCATACTCATCCGCCTCTCTTCTCCATCTTTACACCTTCTTAGTCGTACGTATTCCCCTCTTGCTGTCTCCACCTCTGCATTCCACCAGTAGGGTTTTTCTCTTAGCTTCCCAATTTCCTCCGTCGTAGATTTTTTGAAAGCCCCCAGAATTCCGTCATACACGTCCTCTTCGCCTTCCTCCCAATTACCTTCATCTAGGTATATCTTTTTCCGCACAAACCTAACCTAACCTAGCCTTGTATTTTAAAACGGATAATTATCAGGCAACTCAATTCCACGTCGTATGTATGTTTAGTTGCCTATACTAACAGATTGGTTGTCTATACTGATATCATTATTTTATTATTAAAAGATTAGCATTTAATTTTCCTTGGTAATTATGTTATGCAATTTACAGGACGTTATACTTAGTTAACGGTACATTCTTCTTCTTTAGTAGCATAAAACGATTTAATTAGCTAATATTCTTCCTGGTTCTAATTAAGTAAAATTTATTGAATATTATTTTGTAATGTAATTATCACTCCTTTGTTCCAGGACATTCCATCTACAGGTTTGGAAGGATGGTTCAAATTAGAAGCGAGATCACAACGTAGTTCCGTCCAGGGCCGTATTAAATTAAAAATGTGGTTGTCCACTAGAGAAACACGCGGAGTTTCCGACGATGACAATTGGACGGAATTGACGCAACACGAAAACCTTTTCGCAACATTTATAGATTACGAGTTAAGGAATTGGGGGAGAGAAACTTGGACTTGGAACGGAGATCTACCAGGGATGGCTTTGACCATTTTACACCAACACGCCGTTCAAGGTTAGTATAAAAATAAATTTATTCATTTGGTTAATGAAATATCTATTTCAGGTGATTTAAGTGAACTACAAACGTCAATGTCTAGATTTGTGGCGGCGGCTAGAGTTTATTTGAAATATCCTTTAGATCCAAGGTGGATGCTACAACTTTTGACTGACGTAGAAACATCGTGGACGAATTATACACTAACTAGAGAAGAGGAAATGTGGTTGGCTGAAAAATTCACAGCTATGCAAGGTAAATAGCTTTAAATTGAAAATATACTCTTCTATCTATTGTTTTTTTTTCAGAACGGTGGCTTCAGCAATTACGTCATCACCGTCAATTATTCCCCGCATTACATTCACCCTCTTTAACAAGACTGGAACATATTTTAAGGTGCTTAGCTTATTTGTCGAATATGGTGAGTTATTAATAAATATTTTTATTGATATATTTGCGTTTAAGTCACTTCACCATAGGTATGAACAGACTATATCTGTACATAAGAGAAGTATTCAGAAGCGTTTTAAAATTATTTTTAAAATCTCCAGACATAATTTTATTCTCTATTAAATTTTTATTGTATTTTAAGAAAGCTTTTTGGAAGTGCTGTCCGTTTAATAAGGAAATTCGAGGGGAAATAGTGGCTTCTTTGAGAAAAGGAACGCCGGAATGGTTTAAATCACTTAAAAATGCCATAATGACGTCTGACGAGTACGATCCATCGTTCGTGGACTTCTGCTCCGAGCTGTACGTTCAATTGAAGCAAGCATTATCGCATTATCATCCGCTGTTTGAAGGGTGAGTAAAATGAAATTATTCTTATTTCCTTAAAATTTAATTACAATCGTTCGTCTTTCGACGTGCTACTTTATAAAATTGAGCGTGAAAATGGTGATAAATTATAACAATAATGTTATTCAGTAAAAGGAAGACTTTTCGATCAATTTTAGTGTGGAAAAGCTGCAGGAAATTTCTAATACATTAAATAGCGATCACGAAAAGCCGCTGTCATTTCCATCGAATCTATCAGCTAGTGGAATACAGAGACGGACTTTTTGAATGTTGAGATTTTATTGTTTGAGAAAGTGTGTATTATTTATGTGTATTTTGTGTATTTTTATACAGAGGTACCCGAAAGTGTGAAGACTTTAGAAAATTTTAATAGTCATTTTCGGAATCTACGGGGTCGAATTAGTGGATTGTCATACTCAAAAGCATCGGAAAGCGAGGAGTTTAGATTTTGGAATTTTCAAATTCAAAATTTCAAGTTTATGAGACGGCAAAATATACACGGTCTTAGTAAAACAATCGTAGAGTCCATAATAGTTGAAATTTTCAGCTAAAAATCGAAATCCATACTCTCAGATAGTGGATAAATATAGGAAAAAATCATGAATATTGTATCTATGAAATTTTTTATGCAGGGTGATCCGAAAGTGCGAAGTTCAAATTTTCAAAAAAAAATCATTTTCCAAACTATACATTTTCGGAAATTTTTATATAAATTTTCGAAATCTACAGGTTCGAATTAGTAGATTTCTATACCCAAAAATATCGGAAAACATGGAGTTTGGATTTTGGAATTTTCAAATTCAAAATTTCAAGTTTATAAGACGGCGAAAAATACACGGTCTTAGTCAAAAAATCGTAGAGTCCATAATAGTTGAAATTTTGAGCTGAAATTCGAAATCCATACTCTCAGATAGTGGATAAATATAGAAAAAAATCATGAATATTCTATCTATGAAATTTTTTATGCAGGGTGATCCGAAAGTGCGAAGTTCAAATTTTCAAAAAAAATCATTTTCCAAACTATACATTTTCGGAAATTTTTATATAAATTTTCGAAATCTACAGGTTCGAATTAGTAGATTTCTATACCCAAAAATATCGGAAAACATGGAGTTTGCATTTTGGAATTTTCAAATTCAAAATTTCAAGTTTATAAGACGGCGAAAAATACACGGTGTTAGTCAAAAAATCGTATAGTCCATAATAGTTGAAATTTTCAGCTAAAATTCGAAATCCATACTCTCAGATAGTGGATGAATATAGAAAAAAATCAGGAATACTGTATCTATGAAATTTTTTATGAAGGGTGATTCGAAAGTGCGAAGTTCAAATTTTCAAAAAAAATCATTTTCCAAACTATACATTTTCGGAAATTTTTATATGGATTTTCGGAATTTACGGGTTTGATTTAGTAGATTTGAAAAGCCAAAAATATCAGAAAACATGGAGTTTGGATTTTGGAATTTTCAAATTCAAAATTTCAAGTTTATAAGACGGCGAAAAATACACGGTCTTAGTCAAAAAATCGTAGAGACCATAAGAGTTGAAATTTTCAGCTAAAATTCGAAATCTATACTCTCAGATAGTGGATAAATATAGACAAAAATCAGGAAAACTGTATCTATCAAATTTTTTATGTAGGGTGATCCAAAAGTGCGAAGTTCAAATTTTTAAAAAAAATCATTTTTCAAATTATACATTTTCGGAAACTTTTATATGAATTTTCGAAATCTAGGGGTTCGAATTAGTAGATTTCTCTACCCAAAAATATCGGAAAACATGGAGTTTGGATTTTGGAATTTTCAAATTCAAAATTTCAAGTTTATAAGACGGCGAAAAATACACGATCTTAGTCGAAAAATCGTATAGTCCATAATAGTTGAAATTTTCAGGTAAAATTCTAAATCCATACTCTCAGATAGTGGATAAATATAGAAAAAAATCAGGAAAACTGTATCTATGAAATTTTTTATGTAGGGTGATCCGAAAATGCGAAGTTCAAATTTTTTTAAAAAATCATTTTTCAAACTATACATTTTCAGGAATTTTTATATGGATTTTCAGAATCTACGGGTTTGATTTAGTAGATTTGAAAAGCCAAAAATATCGGAAAACATGGAGTTTGGATTTTGGAATTTTCAAATTCAATATTTCAAGTTTATAAGACGGCGAAAAATACACGGTCTTAGTCAAAAAATCGTAGAATCCATAATAGTTGAAATTTGCAGCTAAAATTCGAAATCCATACTCTCAGATAGTGGATAAATATAGAAAAAAATCATGAATACTGTATCTATGAAATTTTTTATGCAGGATGATCCGAAATTGCGAAGTTCAAATTTTCAAAAAAAATCATTTTCCAACCTATACATTTTCGGAAATTTTTATATAAATTTTCGGAATCTACGGGTTTGATTTAGTAGATTTGGAAAGCCTAAAATATCGGAAAACATGGAGTTTGGATTTTGGAATTTTCAAATTCAATATTTCAAGTTTATAAGACGGCGAAAAATACACGGTCTTAGTCACAAAATCGTAGAATCCATAATAGTTGAAATTTACAGCTAAAATTCGAAATCCATACTCTCGGATAGTGGATAAATATAGAAAAAAATCATGAATACTGTATCTATGAAATTTTTTATGCAGGGTGATCCGAAAGTGCGAAGTTCAAATTTTCAAAAAAAATCATTTTCCAAACTATACATTTTCGGAAATTTTTATATGGATTTTCGGAATCTACGGGTTTGATTTAGTAGATTCGAAAAGCCAAAAATATCGGAAAACATGGAGTTTGGATTTTGGAATTTTCAAATTCAATATTTCAAGTTTATAAGACGGCGAAAAATACACGGTCTTAGTCAAAAAATCGTAGAATCCATAATAGTTGAAATTTGCAGCTAAAATTCGAAATCCATACTCTCAGATAGTGGATAAATATAGAAAAAAATCATGAATATTGTATCTATGAAATTTTTTATGCAGGGTGATCCGAAAGTGCGAAGTTCAAATTTTCAAAAAAAAATCATTTTCCAAACTATACATTTTCGGAAATTTTTATATAAATTTTCGAAATCTACAGGTTCGAATTAGTAGATTTGGAAAGCCTAAAATATCGGAAAACATGGAGTTTGGATTTTGGAATTTTCAAATTCAAAATTTCAAGTTTATAAGACGGCGAAAAATACACGGTCTTAGTCAAAAAATCGTAGAATCCATAATAGTTGAAATTTACAGCTAAAATTCGAAATCCATACTCTCAGATAGTGGATAAATATAGAAAAAAATCATGAATACTGTATCTATGAAATTTTTTATGCAGGGTGATCCGAAAGTGCGAAGTTCAAATTTTCAAAAAAAATCACTTTCCAAACTATACATTTTCGGAAATTTTTATATGGATTTTCGGAATCTACGGGTTTGATTTAGTAGATTCGAAAAGCCAAAAATATCGGAAAACATGGAGTTTGGATTTTGGAATTTTCAAATTCAATATTTCAAGTTTATAAGACGGCGAAAAATACACGGTCTTAGTCAAAAAATCGTAGAATCCATAATAGTTGAAATTTGCAGCTAAAATTCGAAATCCATACTCTCGGATAGTGGATAAATATAGAAAAAAATCATGAATACTGTATCTATGAAATTTTTTATGCAGGGTGATCCGAAAGTGCGAAGTTCAAATTTTCAAAAAAAATCATTTTCCAAACTATACATTTTCGGAAATTTTTATATGGATTTTCGGAATCTACGGGTTTGATTTAGTAGATTCGAAAAGCCAAAAATATCGGAAAACATGGAGTTTGGATTTTGGAATTTTCAAATTCAATATTTCAAGTTTATAAGACGGCGAAAAATACACGGTCTTAGTCAAAAAATCGTAGAATCCATAATAGTTGAAATTTGCAGCTAAAATTCGAAATCCATACTCTCAGATAGTGGATAAATATAGAAAAAAATCATGAATATTGTATCTATGAAATTTTTTATGCAGGGTGATCCGAAAGTGCGAAGTTCAAATTTTCAAAAAAAAATCATTTTCCAAACTATACATTTTCGGAAATTTTTATATAAATTTTCGAAATCTACAGGTTCGAATTAGTAGATTTGGAAAGCCTAAAATATCGGAAAACATGGAGTTTGGATTTTGGAATTTTCAAATTCAAAATTTCAAGTTTATAAGACGGCGAAAAATACACGGTCTTAGTCAAAAAATCGTAGAATCCATAATAGTTGAAATTTACAGCTAAAATTCGAAATCCATACTCTCAGATAGTGGATAAATATAGAAAAAAATCATGAATACTGTATCTATGAAATTTTTTATGCAGGGTGATCCGAAAGTGCGAAGTTCAAATTTTCAAAAAAAATCACTTTCCAAACTATACATTTTCGGAAATTTTTATATGGATTTTCGGAATCTACGGGTTTGATTTAGTAGATTCGAAAAGCCAAAAATATCGGAAAACATGGAGTTTGGATTTTGGAATTTTCAAATTCAATATTTCAAGTTTATAAGACGGCGAAAAATACACGGTCTTAGTCAAAAAATCGTAGAATCCATAATAGTTGAAATTTGCAGCTAAAATTCGAAATCCATACTCTCAGATAGTGGATAAATATAGAAAAAAATCATGAATATTGTATCTATGAAATTTTTTATGCAGGGTGATCCGAAAGTGCGAAGTTCAAATTTTCAAAAAAAAATCATTTTCCAAACTATACATTTTCGGAAATTTTTATATAAATTTTCGAAATCTACAGGTTCGAATTAGTAGATTTCTATACCCAAAAATATCGGAAAACATGGAGTTTGGATTTTGGAATTTTCAAATTCAAAATTTCAAGTTTATAAGACGGCGAAAAATACACGGTCTTAGTCAAAAAATCGTAGAGTCCATAATAGTTGAAATTTTGAGCTGAAATTCGAAATCCATACTCTCAGATAGTGGATAAATATAGAAAAAAATCATGAATATTCTATCTATGAAATTTTTTATGCAGGGTGATCCGAAAGTGCGAAGTTCAAATTTTCAAAAAAAATCATTTTCCAAACTATACATTTTCGGAAATTTTTATATAAATTTTCGAAATCTACAGGTTCGAATTAGTAGATTTCTATACCCAAAAATATCGGAAAACATGGAGTTTGCATTTTGGAATTTTCAAATTCAAAATTTCAAGTTTATAAGACGGCGAAAAATACACGGTGTTAGTCAAAAAATCGTATAGTCCATAATAGTTGAAATTTTCAGCTAAAATTCGAAATCCATACTCTCAGATAGTGGATGAATACAGAAAAAAATCAGGAATACTGTATCTATGAAATTTTTTATGAAGGGTGATTCGAAAGTGCGAAGTTCAAATTTTCAAAAAAAATCATTTTCCAAACTATACATTTTCGGAAATTTTTATATGGATTTTCGGAATCTACGGGTTTGATTTAGTAGATTTGAGAAGCCAAAAACATCGGAAAACATGGAGTTTGGATTTTGGAATTTTCAAATTCAAAATTTCAAGTTTATAAGACGGCGAAAAATACACGGTATTAGTCAAAAAATCGTATAGTCCATAATAGTTGAAATTTTCAGCTAAAATTCGAAATCCATACTCTGAGATAGTGGATAAATATAGAAAAAAATCAGAAATACTGTATCTATAAAATTTTTTATGCAGGGTGATCCGAAAGTGCGAAGTTTAAATTTTCCAAAAAAATCATTTTCCAAACTATAAATTTTTGGAAATTTTTATATAAATTTTCGAAATCTACGGGTTTGATTTAGTAGATTTGGAAAGCCTAAAATATCGGAAAACATGGAGTTTGGATTTTGGAATTTTTAAATTCAAAATTTCAAGTTTATAAGACGGCGAAAAATACACGGTCTTAGTCAAAAAATCGTAGAGTCCATAATAGTTGAAATTTGCAGCTAAAATTCGAAATCCATACTCTCAGATAGTGGATAAATATAGAAAAAAATCATGAATACTGTATCTATGAAATTTTTTATGCAGGATGATCCGAAATTGCGAAGTTCAAATTTTCAAAAAAAATCATTTTCCAACCTATACATTTTCGGAAATTTTTATATAAATTTTCGGAATCTACGGGTTTGATTTAGTAGATTTGGAAAGCCTAAAATATCGGAAAACATGGAGTTTGGATTTTGGAATTTTCAAATTCAATATTTCAAGTTTATAAGACGGCGAAAAATACACGGTCTTAGTCACAAAATCGTAGAATCCATAATAGTTGAAATTTACAGCTAAAATTCGAAATCCATACTCTCGGATAGTGGATAAATATAGAAAAAAATCATGAATACTGTATCTATGAA
Organism: Lochmaea crataegi; assembly: GCA_947563755.1. Classification (NCBI taxonomy): domain Eukaryota; kingdom Metazoa; phylum Arthropoda; class Insecta; order Coleoptera; family Chrysomelidae; genus Lochmaea; species Lochmaea crataegi. The sequence goes on along the minus strand of OX387432.1, from coordinate 36,304,342 downwards.
ATTTTTTATGCAGGGTGATCCGAAAGTGCGAAGTTCAAATTTTCAAAAAAAATCATTTTCCAAACTATACATTTTCGGAAATTTTTATATGGATTTTCGGAATCTACGGGTTTGATTTAGTAGATTCGAAAAGCCAAAAATATCGGAAAACATGGAGTTTGGATTTTGGAATTTTCAAATTCAATATTTCAAGTTTATAAGACGGCGAAAAATACACGGTCTTAGTCAAAAAATCGTAGAATCCATAATAGTTGAAATTTGCAGCTAAAATTCGAAATCCATACTCTCAGATAGTGGATAAATATAGAAAAAAATCATGAATACTGTATCTATGAAATTTTTTATGCAGGATGATCCGAAATTGCGAAGTTCAAATTTTCAAAAAAAATCATTTTCCAACCTATACATTTTCGGAAATTTTTATATAAATTTTCGGAATCTACGGGTTTGATTTAGTAGATTTGGAAAGCCTAAAATATCGGAAAACATGGAGTTTGGATTTTGGAATTTTCAAATTCAAAATTTCAAGTTTATAAGACGGCGAAAAATACACGGTCTTAGTCAAAAAATCGTAGAATCCATAATAGTTGAAATTTACAGCTAAAATTCGAAATCCATACTCTCAGATAGTGGATAAATATAGAAAAAAATCATGAATACTGTATCTATGAAATTTTTTATGCAGGGTGATCCGAAAGTGCGAAGTTCAAATTTTCAAAAAAAATCACTTTCCAAACTATACATTTTCGGAAATTTTTATATGGATTTTCGGAATCTACGGGTTTGATTTAGTAGATTCGAAAAGCCAAAAATATCGGAAAACATGGAGTTTGGATTTTGGAATTTTCAAATTCAATATTTCAAGTTTATAAGACGGCGAAAAATACACGGTCTTAGTCAAAAAATCGTAGAATCCATAATAGTTGAAATTTGCAGCTAAAATTCGAAATCCATACTCTCAGATAGTGGATAAATATAGAAAAAAATCATGAATATTGTATCTATGAAATTTTTTATGCAGGGTGATCCGAAAGTGCGAAGTTCAAATTTTCAAAAAAAAATCATTTTCCAAACTATACATTTTCGGAAATTTTTATATAAATTTTCGAAATCTACAGGTTCGAATTAGTAGATTTCTATACCCAAAAATATCGGAAAACATGGAGTTTGGATTTTGGAATTTTCAAATTCAAAATTTCAAGTTTATAAGACGGCGAAAAATACACGGTCTTAGTCAAAAAATCGTAGAGTCCATAATAGTTGAAATTTTGAGCTGAAATTCGAAATCCATACTCTCAGATAGTGGATAAATATAGAAAAAAATCATGAATATTCTATCTATGAAATTTTTTATGCAGGGTGATCCGAAAGTGCGAAGTTCAAATTTTCAAAAAAAATCATTTTCCAAACTATACATTTTCGGAAATTTTTATATAAATTTTCGAAATCTACAGGTTCGAATTAGTAGATTTCTATACCCAAAAATATCGGAAAACATGGAGTTTGCATTTTGGAATTTTCAAATTCAAAATTTCAAGTTTATAAGACGGCGAAAAATACACGGTGTTAGTCAAAAAATCGTATAGTCCATAATAGTTGAAATTTTCAGCTAAAATTCGAAATCCATACTCTCAGATAGTGGATGAATATAGAAAAAAATCAGGAATACTGTATCTATGAAATTTTTTATGAAGGGTGATTCGAAAGTGCGAAGTTCAAATTTTCAAAAAAAATCATTTTCCAAACTATACATTTTCGGAAATTTTTATATGGATTTTCGGAATCTACGGGTTTGATTTAGTAGATTTGAGAAGCCAAAAACATCGGAAAACATGGAGTTTGGATTTTGGAATTTTCAAATTCAAAATTTCAAGTTTATAAGACGGCGAAAAATACACGGTATTAGTCAAAAAATCGTATAGTCCATAATAGTTGAAATTTTCAGCTAAAATTCGAAATCCATACTCTGAGATAGTGGATAAATATAGAAAAAAATCAGGAATACTGTATCTATGAAATTTTTTATGCAGGGTGATCCGAAAGTACGAAGTTAAAATTTTCAAAAAAAATCATTTTCCAAACTACACATTTTCGGAAATTTTTATATGAAATTTCGAAATCTAGGGGTTCGAATTAGTGGATTTCTATACTCAAAAATAACGGAAAACATGGAGTTTGGATTTTGGAATTTTCAAATTCAAAATTTCAAGTTTATAAGACGGCGAAAAATACACGGTCTCAGTCAAAAAATCGTAGAGTCCATAATACTTGAAATTTTCAGCTGAAATTCGAAATCCAAACTCTCAGGTAGTGGATAAATATAGAAAAAAATCAGGAATACTGTATCTATGAAATTTTTTATGCAGGGTGATATATGTAAAAAAAACTAAGTATTATATATTTCATATTTCTAGCGTATTATATTTATTAGACAAGACCCATTAACAAATCACTTTGCTTGTGAACCGAGTTTTGTTTATATCACACGTGCAGGTGGTCAGGATTGAGGGGGCAGTGGGGACAAGTTGGGGGTTCTGAAAAGTGAAGTGGTCTGTTTGGAATGGGATCATTTTTTGGAAGTTTAGTCTATACATAGCCGTCGTATTTAAAAGAGTAAATTCAGTTGTATTATTATCTTGTTTTATTGCAACTTTATCCTATTTGAGTCTTGCATACGTTTTTTCATTTTAAATGTTTATAACAATTGTACTGTATCAAGTTTACTAGAACCATGGATACAAATAACAACAAATTATGAATTTTTTAAAAGAGAAAAACGTCTACAAATACAAATATTCAGTGAATAAATTTCGATATTTCCATTTGAAAACTACCATTTTTCGAACCCCTCTTTATATAAATTATTTAGATACTTAAAATTACTTCAAACTTGAAAACTACATTTTCGATCTCATTAAATGTGTGCCTCGAATCTACTCTAAAGACTTAGTTAAAATCCCCTGTCTTCCTTCAGCAATCAAGTTAACTTAACTTGATGATATAAATGTTTGTTTTGTATAATCTGTTCAAAAGCGCCATTTTCTAGTCGAGTTCATCAGAGAGGAAATGTCAACATAAAGATTACAACATTCTCAAGGTAAAGTTCGAGAGCTGGTAACTATTCTCTTTACAAACTACGTGAAAGCAGCCATTAATTACGTTTACGTCATACCAGTACATTATTATTTTTTTTATCTACATAATGGATTACTTACTTACATAATGGAACCATATTGAAAGTTATTCATATACAAATGTCACAATATAACAAATAAAAAATTATCACCGTTTCCAGGATTCGATTTCGATTTCCTATTTCTACAATTTATAATTTTCGCAGCCAAACCTCTAAACCACTCGGCTACGAAGACATGATATTTTTAAACCAACTAAGCTGTTGTATATAGACCGTATGTCAAAACTAAAAAGTGACGTTTTATCAATAATTCTCCTTTTTTTTTAAATTCTTCCCATATTTTCTTTTATTGTCATCCAATTCTGAATCCAGCCATCAAGCCACTATTACGTAAATCTTGTCGCGAACCCCCTGCCGTCGAATGGCGAACCCCTAGGGGTTCGCGTACCCCACTTTGAGAAAACCTGATCTAAACCATCGGAAAATAAGTTTAAAATAATGTACAAAGTTCCTCCAAAAAGTGTGCAATTATAGTGTTTATAAACGGTTAAAATTATGCAATAAGCTATTTAATAATTATAAATAAAAAACCATTTTTTATTCCCAACTTTTGAGCCATTTAGCTAGTCGAAGGAAAAAATATATATGAAGTAATATACTTATTTTCAGTCTCTCTTCTAACATTTCCCAAGTTTTTGGTACGAAGTCCTGGGACACCGTGTATACTCTTGAGTTAAAAATAAACACGTATAAAAGAACTTCGAAAACTAATAACAATTAAAGTGACCTTCAGATCTAAATTTAACAGCTAATTGTTCATTAAAATTTACTACCGACCAAAGCCCAATCACTACCTTTCATCAATCCAGAGAATTCCCAGTTTCATTTCAACGTATTACATTTCAAATTAAGAGGTTGATTTTGATTGAATTAGAAACAAATTAACTAATTTCAACTAATAGCCTGGAAAATACCAAGGAATTAGATAAATGTATGATCAATCAAGATGAGATTGCCTTCTTCATGCATGAGTAAATCTAGGTAAAATTCCAAGCATTTCAGTAAAGTAGCAAGTGTTCGATTCATTAGTATTTATACAATCTGGACAAACCAAATGAAATAAATTAATTATTTAGGTTACTTATTGGGACACTCGGTACACTATAAAAATTTCCTTTTGCTCCCAAAACAATGAATTCGATTTTTTTTCGGGTCGAGATGGTAAACTCTTGTTCGGACCCAAACAGTGTTGGACTCATCCCCAAGGGGATGCCTACCAACCAAACCCACCTCAAACTCGCCGTTACCCCCGTGTCGGAATCACTACCCTAGCATACTTCAAGACGGGCAGCGGTCCCTCGCACACTCTCCGTCGTCCTCTCCCTAACTATCACTCTCACCTTTCATGCCATATCGAGTCCTTCTCTCCCCCTAACCATGCACTTCACTTTGCAACTCACCTCCATCCATTCCTCCTCCCCCCTCAACATTATCTCCACCATGTTCTCCCAATACACCGCCTCCCCTAGTTTCCTCTCCAACACATGCCCCACATCATCCTCCACTTCACGCCTCTCACACATTCCAGTGTCTTTTCCCAATCTTGTGGAGGTACCCTACTCTCGACCCATGTCCAGTAAACACCTGTGTCAAGAAGTAGTTCATCTCCCCGAATTTCTGGTCCATCCAATCTCTCCTATTCCCAATCGCTCCTTTTACCGCGCCCTCATACTCCTCCCACCTTCTCTCCATTTCCTCCTCCATCCATTCCTGTACTTCCTCTCTGGTCGCACCCCTCCAGCGTTTATTCCTGGTCCTAGGAATCACGTCCAATGGGTAGGACCTTGCCAGCCATTGTCCTGTACCCCTGCACCACTCTCAGCAGTATCCCTTTTACTTATTAACTAAATTAAAATTAAAGGTACAATTTTGGCAATTTTTTATTTGAATTGAATACTTGGACCACAGGGTTGATGACTTTAATGTTGCTGCTTTTTCCCCAAAATATGTTAATAACACATTTTCTGAATATCTTCTAATTTTTTTGGATCTGCTCCAACTTATAAATAGACTATATTCATTTTCGTACTTTAATTTGGATTTCTCCGGAAGTAGATTTAAAGTGACTTTTTTGGCCGCCTCGACAATATTTGGCGGTGTATTTGAAAAATCAGTATCACTTGTATCCATTTTTCTTGTTTTTTCAAGTACTTACTGACTTATAGTAAAATATTAATACAATTACACATGACAGAACTATCTCAAAAAATATTTCAGTGACAATGCACTAGGTTCTTTCTTTGACATAGACATACTTGATTCCTATAATCCGTAAGTTATTTGCAAGTATGTTGTGTTGCCTACCTATTGCCATTGTTTGTACTTAGCAGTTTCCGGATTGCAGTTTCGTGTACCTATGTACGTAGGCAACACTTATTACATTAATGTCAGATATTTTTTAGATTTCCCTATTTCTCATTAAATTATTACGGAAAATACTGTTGGATGCTTTAACATATTAGAAAATCAACTAAAATATTTATTTATTCTACAGTTTATATTAAAATAACTACTAGCTCTCTTTTATCTATAAATAAAATTAGGCATGCGCCAAAGTTACTTTCTGCTTAAGAGCGCCAATAATGTCAAATTATGACAGCTCGCGGAAAACATCAACTTTGCGGTTAGATTTGAGTGTGCAAAACCCTACTTTGGGTAGTGATCGTAGGAAAATACATTTTTTTTTAGATGGTGGTTATGCTTCTTGCCTGACATCTCGGAAACCTGAAAATAATTCCCAGGACGTTTCCGAGATACAGCATTTTTATATGGGCCACCCGGTACAAACTCATTCGTATTTTCAAAATAATTTTCTTTTATTAAGCGGTTAGATTTCATAACATAAATTATAAATAAATGAATTATAATTTTTGGTTGGCTTTAAGTTTCCAAGCATCTCGTATTTTAATGTAAAACGATTCGACAAAGTGTATTACGCGAGGAAATTAAATGCATCCTTTAGAAAGGATTTCTAGCGTCGCAATTTGCTCAAAATTAAAGCAAACGCACACAGTTTATCCTTTAAATTGGACGGTCCCTCTATAAAACCGTGGAATTTATGAATAAAAGAAGAAGATTTAGTAAAATTATTACCATGGAGAATTATTACTCGAGGAATAATAGTTGTTGTTGAAGTACGAAAAGGACGAAATTTTAGAGCGACAGACTGTCCACACGAATAGAGGAGTTCAGTCTAAGATCAGTGTGACCAACCAAAAGTGGTTTTTATGACAAGAATAACCATTTTTGCAGGTTTTATATCATTACAGTAGATATACTAAGCGAGTTCTAGACCAGCGGAAATTTGCATGCCATCCTGAAAAGCCACCAAACCCACCCCAGCCACAACGTGATACGTGACGTTTTGCCGTGACACGTGACGTTTGACGTGACTAGGGTGGGTTTGGTGAGCTTTTCAGGAGGGCATGCGCATTTCCGTTGGTCTAGAACCCGCTTAGTATATCTACTCATTGCGAACATTGCTTTATTTAGGAACTTTTGGCAAGTCACCATTTCATTTCTGTCATTATGTCAGATGTCAGTGGAAAAATCAAACAGAAGAATAAAGAGATACAACTAACTAGAACTACTACAAAAGTCTAGTGGAAAATAAACTTCAACGATTAAAGAATATCAACAAAAGCAAATAAAACTGACATCTGACATAACTAGTAACAGAATGACAGAAATGAAATGGTGACTTACCAAAAGTTCCTAGATAAAACAATACAGAAGTTCGCAATGAGTAGATGTACTAAGCGGGTTCTAGATCAACGGAAATGGAATTATTGGCATACGATGCGTTGAGTATTCCACAAAAATGTCATGTTAAATTTTAAGATTTAGGTACGCTTAGAGGGTGTATTCTTATGTTTTGAATGGTAGACATTCTAGTCATAAAAACCACTTTTTACTAGCCACACTGACCACAATACAGTGTGAATCACGAGTAACTCTACATATTTCTATCTTGTTTTTTTGGTTATAATGTTGTAAATCATTTAAACGATACAGCGGACCGCATAACCGACGAATAGCAAATCTTTAAATTGTAACTTTGTTTCAGAACAAACGGAATACCCTACTTCAGCGTAGTGTTCAAACAACTGGACAACCTCATTTCCGAGGAAGTTGTAGCTTTTCTCAATCAAAACGAACATCCGGACGCTGCTTATAACCGACTGATTTTTTCCGTTTATTTGGAAGTAAAAGATTTGGCAACGTTCAATCAGAATTTACCGATGGGTGGAGATCATAAGCTGCTTTTGCCGCGCTGTCACGAATGGTTCCAACCTTCCGTCAGCTGTTGGTTGACAGTTTGTAAAGCAAAAGCCTTGCAACGAGTAAGTTTATTATTTTTATTACAAAAACATTAAATTCCACTATGTATGAATATTAATGTATTGTTAGAAACCATACGTGACAAGTCATTATATCCATTAATGGAAATATTGATGGAAACAAAACATTGATATCGGTACAGAACAATTCGTATTGTTTTCCGCAACGCCTACCTAATACTACGAGGGTTTATTTAATATTAATGAGACATGATTCGAATTTTTGTTTAATATATCAAAAATCCAATCACATTTTTTTATAAATTCTGACCATAAAAAATTTTAATATAAAGGGACAACGGACTGAAATTGATGAACGTTAAGCATAAATCTAGAAGAATCAGTTTAGGTAATTATGAATAAAATAAGGTATAGTGTGGCAAACCTATCTGAAACTGCGCGGATTCGGTAAGGGGTGAGGACTAGGGATGCGCGATACTATCCGATATTCCAAGTATCGATAAATTTGTAGTGTATCGATACCTTGCGATACGGGATTTTTAGTGGTAGCGGCAAGTGGCGTTATCTATAGTGATGAGAGATATCGTGATTTTTTATTCACGTTGTGAAATGATGTCGTGCTTTTTTTAACGAAACTAAAAATAAAAAACGAAAAATGTGCAGTTTTTTGCGTTTTTCGAGCTAATTTTGAGGTTATGTGAAAAAGTTACTAGAGAAAAATTTGTAGATTTTCACAAGGTCTACAACTTTTATAATCAACTTTTTATACTAGGAACTCAACTTTGGCCGGAAATCGCAATAATGTCTTTTTCTACCCCCCAAAAAAAGTGTTTTACCGAAAAAACGTTATAACTCGAAAAATTTCCAATATTTCAATTTGAAATTTTTTTTCATGGTTTCTGACTATCAAAGCTACCTTCTACTAAATTTTCATCAAAATCTAACATTTTTTAACGAAACCAAAAATAAAAAACGAAAAATGCAGTTTTTTGCGTTTTTCGAGCTAATTTTGAGGTTATGTAAAAAAGTCACTGATTAAAAAGTTGTAGATTTTCACAAGATCTACAACTTTTATGATAAACATTTTATTCTAGGAACTCAACTTTGGCCGAAAATTGCAGTTATGGCTTTTTCCACCCCCCCCCAAAAAAGTGTTTTTACCGAAAAAACGTAATAACTCAAAAAATTTCCAATATTTTAATTTGAAATTTTTGTGACTATCAAAGCTACCTTCTACTAAATTTTCATCAAAATCGAACATTTTTTAACGAAACCAAAAATAAAAAACGAAAAATGCAGTTTTTTGCGTTTTTCGAGCTAATTTTGAGATTATGTGAAAAAGTCACCAATTAAAAAGTTGTAGATTTTCTCAAGATCTACAACTTTTATCATCAACTTTTTATTCTAGGACTTGAACTTTAGCCGGAAATCGCAATAATATTAGTCTTTTTCCTCCCACCCAAAAAAAGTGTTTTTTACCGAAAAAACGTCATAACTCAAAAATTTTCCAATATTTCAATTTGAAATTTTTTTTCATGGTTTGTGACTATCACAGCTACCTTCTACTAAATTTTCATCAAAATCGAACATTTTTTAACGAAACCAAAAATAAAAAACGAAAAATGCAGTGCTTTGCGTTTTTCGAGCTAATTTTGAGGCTATGTAAAAAAGTCCTGATTAAAAAGTTGTAGATTTTCACAAGATGTACAACTTTTATGATCAACTTTTTATTCTAGGAACTCAACTTTGGCCGGAAATCGCAATAATGTATTCCCCCCCCCAAAGAAAAGTGTTTTTTACCGAAAAAACGTCATAACTCGAAAAATTACCAATATTTTCATTTGAAATATTTTTTATTGTTGTGACTATCAAAACTACCTTTTACTGAATTTTCATCGAAATCGATCAATTTTTGCAGAAACTAAAAATAAAAAACGAAATATGCAGTTTTTTGCGTTTTTCGAGCTAATTTTGAAGTTATGTGAAAAAGTCACCAATTAAAAAGTTGTTGATTTTCTCAAGATCTACAACTTTTATCATCAACTTTTTATTCTAGGACTTCAACTTTAGACGGAAATCGCAATAATATTGGTCTTTTTCCTCCCACCCAAAAAAAGTGTTTTTTACCGAAAAAAAATCGAAAAATTTCCAATATTTCAATTTGAAATTTTTTTTCATGGTTTGTGACTATCACAGCTACCTTCTACTAAATTTTCATCAAAATCGAACATTTTTTAACGAAACCAAAAATAAAAAACGAAAAATGCAGTTTTTTGCGTTTTTCGAGCTAATTTTGAGGTTATGTAAAAAAGTCACTTATTAAAAAGTTGTAGATTTTTACAAGATCTACAACTTTTATAATCAACTTTTTATTCTAGGAACTCAACTTTGGCCGAAAATCGCAATAATGTCTTTCTTTTTCCAAACCCCCCCCCCCCCCCCAATGTTTTTTACCGAAAAAATGTCATAACTCGAAAAATTTCCAATATTTTAATTTGATATTTTTTTTCCTGGTTTGTGACTATCAAAGCTACCTTCTAATAAGTGCAGTTTTTTGCGTTTTTCGAGCTAATTTTGAAGTTATGTGAAAAAGTTACCAATTAAAAAGTTGTAGATTTTCTCAAGATCTACAACTTTTATGATTAATTTTTTTCTCTAGAACCTCAACTTTGGTCGGAAATCGCAATAATGTCTTTTTCCACCCCCCCAAAAAGGTGATTTTTACCGAAAAAACGTCAAAATTAGGAAAATCTCGGATCGTATCGATAAATTAATATTCGATATTCTACTGTATCGATACTTTACGTTCCAATCCGTATCGATACCTAATATCGATACTTTTTAGTGTATCGCGCAACCCTAGTGAGGTCACATGGCCGATTCCATTCATTAAAGTACCATTGACCTGATTATATACAGTGTCATCCAAAGAGTATGCACCATATGGTAAACTTATTTATTGAGAGTTTTTCGACAAAAAGTTATTCTTGGTAAAACTTTGTGCATCCCCTAAAACTGAACAAAATTTAGTAAAACACACGCAATATACGAGGAGCCTTCAAAAATTTGATTTTGAAACAGGAGTAAAGTACTCTTATTTTTGAAAATTTCGAGAAGTTATTTAAAAAATATCCATCTAAGTCGAGTTTTTTCTTTTTATCCTATTAATTTTTCGAGTCCCCTCGTATATTACCTACAGTTTACGGTTTTATATAAAAATATATCATACCCTCGTAGAAGTCCAACGTACATTATTCATTCAATGTTCTTCTGATCGTATTTTCCTCGGATTAAAACATAAATGCGTTGTCATGGACATTAATCTTACGTAATTTGGTCGAAATTCATTAGATTCGCCATAGTTATACCTAACTGCGGAGGCGTTGTAAAACGGTGTTGGTGAAAAGAAGGGAATTTCCAATTTGACGGAGATTGTGTAACAATTTGTATTACGAGTTATTTATTAATGTACATGCATTTAGAATTATAACTTGTTTAGTTTGGTCCTCAAACCTCGAACATTCTGAAAATAAATAGAATTTTGCCGCAATTTGCTAGAAGCTGAAGTTGGGACAGGATTAATCAGTTTTTTGGGTTGGTTTTAACAACTATTTTATCCATTCCCCCCATTCAAAAATTTGAGAGTGAGATTATTTTCGCCGTTCTCTTGAGTTCTTCTTTTAGTTGCTTTTCAAGTTCCCTTTGACTGCTCGTAAGGTCGTAGTTGAAAAAGATCTTTCTACCCTTAAGTCTGGTACGGTTCCTAATGATATTTTGAACATCAAAGGCGGAGTTAAACATAACTTTTAGGACACGAGTTCCCTTAGTATTACGCCTTCCAGCCCTTTGAAGACTAACTATTGAAGGAGGTGTTACAACTAAATCACGCAAAATTTCAGATACCTTGTCCCGATCAGTATCCTATTCTGGTAAATTGAATATCATCAAATTGCTAGATCTCTTCTGTCGCTCGTAGAATTCTGAAAGCAGCTCTTCAGACATTAGGGTAGAAGAAATGGTACCAACGTTGATCTGGGAAGCCTTCAGGTTCTGTAACTCATTTCGTAACTCATCAACAATTTTGATTAGCTTCGGGACTTGTAAATAGCCTTCCTGACAGTCTTTGCAGTAAAAGCGTAATTGACGAGGGCCTTTGAGATCCATCACTCTCATCTCAGAAGCGTTTAGACCAGAACCCTTTTTATGCAAAAAGCGCCCACAACTATCACAAGCGATCAAGTTAGCAGTATCGAATTCAACGATATCACAAATGAAGCAGCAAGTACTTGAAAACATCGCTATTTAAGTTGCAGTTGGTCACAACCTAAAGAATTTCTGATAATGAACTTGATAAGAATAAGGACATAAACAGATAGTTTGATTACTGCTAAATATATATTATAGACGGATTTTTCTCACACCAACACTAACACTCACTCCTACCTCTCATCCCATATCGAGTCCTTCTCTTTCCCTAATCATTCTCTCCACTACGCCACTTACCTCCACCTCCATCCATTCTTCCTCCCGCCTATACATTATCTCCACCATGTCCTTCGAATACACCGTCTCCCCTAGTTTCCTCTCCAACTTCTTCAGCACTTCCTCGTTCTTCCTGCATCTAAACACATGCCCAACATCATCCTCCACGTCATACCTATCGCACACTCCAGTCTCTCTTTACCCAATATTGTGGAGGTACCCTACCCTCGACCCATGTCAAGAAGTAGTTCACTTCCCCGAATTTCCGGTCCATCCAATCACTCCTACTCCCAATCGCTCCTTATACACCTCCCACCTTCACTCCATTTCCTCCTCCATCCATTCCTGTTCTTCCTCTCTGGTCACACCCCTCCAGCGTTTGTTCTTGGCTCTAGCCATCACGTCCAATGGGTAGGACCTTGACAGCACCGCTGCTGCACTGCACCTGCAGTAGTGGCCTAACCCACGCATTCACCCCCACTATTTCACCCCACACCTCCGCACCGTAGAGCATACTGTGCTCTACCGTCTTACCAATTACCCTCCTCTTCAACTCTCCCGGCCGTTTTACATTACACATCAATATCCCCAGTCATGCTGCCCTTACTTTCCCCTTCAGTGCCGCCTTTATCCTCTCCTTTATTATCCCCTCCAGCAATTTACCCATACCACATAGCAGGCTGATGGGACTGTAGTCACCCGCCCGCTTTCCCTCTCTACCCGCCAGCTTTATCAGTATCACCCTGGCCACCTTCCATCGTTCCGGGAACTCTTCCTCGCTCAGCACCCTGTTGAATAGTTCACAGAAGTACTGCCCATTGTCATCCAACAGCCTCTTCATCATATCACCTCTCAGGCCATCTATCCCCTGGGGCTTTCTTTACTTTAATGTTGGTCCCTCCCTCCTCTACTTCCCACTTCTCTACCGTCCTTATCCTTATCATATGTGCATATAACCGCACTTATCTCACACGTGACCCTCGAACTGTCAAAGCAGCTAGGCAACCAATAAAACATAATGGAGACTCAAAGTGTATTCGAGGCTTATGATTGGCTAGTATTGTTTTGTCTTCGGGAATTAGGTACAAATGAAACACTAACGCCGTCTTATTTTTAGAACATATTTCTTTTCGAGCAAGTTCGTCAAATTGATTTAAACGTTCCAAAATTTATTTGTAACGACTTTAAATATCTTCACCCTTTTTTTAGGAAACCCAATATAAAATCCCAGTCTAAGCAACTTCTCCATTTAAACATCTGCTTCAATGCAAGAAGTCTAATTTCCATAATACGACGAATTACACAATCATTATTTTAATTAACCCACTACCACTTTACCGAAAGGGAAACGAATTAACAGCTTATTTCCTTCGTTATTCTTGTACATATTTCAGCTTCTATTTTCAACGCCAACAGTTACTTGGTACAGCAAATTTTAATCTATTTCTTCTGTCAAAACTTTATAAATTATCGCATCTGTCTCTATTAGGGAACAGACATCAGGGATGATTACCATTTAGGTAACTGGGAATTTCAGCACAAAAAGGACCATTCTGTGATTCATTATCTTTCGTATAACAACATTGTGTAAAAAACAATTAATTTCAATTTAAATTAAAGGAAAATTTACCAAAAGAGAATAATTCTTCTTTTTTTTTCTATAAGAAAGTAAAAGCTTAGCTACTGTAGAAATCATGAACACCATAAAAAAATACGGAGGGCCTCTAGTGTTCCGACCGGCAAAACATTACCAGCCAATCATAAGCCTTGGATGTACTTTGAGTTTTTATTGTTGTAGCGCCCCTCGTATAATTAAAATAAATATATGAAATTATCGATTGACTTACTCAGGACATTGGATGATTATCTAGATGGTTATATAGTTTATCAGTACCAGTGGAATAAATCGAGAAACTAACAAGATAGAAACGGAAAAGATCCCTAACTTCTAACTTTATGACTACTACGATTTCTATAAGAGGATAAAAGAAATAGCGGATGAAGGTCGTTACCATGTTGATAACAAGCGCCGAAGGCGTGTTTATTCTATAATTCATCCGAATTAAAAAAGGAAATGGAAGAATCGAGTATCAATTTAAAAAAATTAATTAAGCGAATGATGCGAACAAAACAGATTCTCGAGTTTGTAATTAAATAAATATTGATTGATTTGATTTATTCGATGGAAAAAATAATTAATTTAACTTGAGTTCTACTTCGCTATTGTAGGAAGTAAAACTTTAACTAAATAATAATTTTCAGCAACTATAATAAAAGAATTTTATACGAACTTAGAATCCCCGCCTTAGAACTCCCGCCAATCTCCCTGTCACTTGTCATCTCCCTTTCCTCTTCTTCCATTCTGGTCTCGACCGACAGCGGCCAGCCAGGCACCTCACACTTGGATAACAAAGCCATATTTTTGCGATCTAGCGTCTTTAAGCGGATTAACAGTGTAGCTTAAGCGTAACCTCATAACGGTAACGTCACGCTTAACTTCGCAAAAATGGAAATATCTAGCGATATTCTGACATACCACAACGACATTTCTCTCACGACACATACATACTTTACTTTGGTAATTTTTTTCTTTCTTAAATTCTCAATCTGTAGTAAGCAAAATAATATTAATATACCTAATAATATTACTTTTGTTTTGTTAAAATTTGTGATCTTAGAATTTAGAATGAAAAGGAGGAGAGATTCTCAAGAAGAATAAAAAGTTTGCAAATAATTTCTTCAATTCTAAGAGATCAATTTATGAGGAAGAATGGATAAGCCGTTATCTAAATTATGACTTTTATATTTCATTTCGAATGTCTAAAGAAACATTTTATGAACTTTTCAAAGTCCATTGGTCCACTCTCTATCAATTTATTCTGTCAATGCTGTCAATTGGATGACGCACAACAGCTGAACCGCTTCAAAGTTTTCTGGTGCGCTCCCGACCACGTCAGTTTCCGCTTCAAGCGTTTTTAAGCGTGACGTCATTACTTATTCGCGAAAATGAAACGCTTTAATCCGCTTAAAGACGCTAGATCGCAAAAATATGGCTCAAGTTAGTACACTAGATATTTATATTTTTTTCTATTTGTAAACATAATCTTCTACTTTTTAATGTTTAAGAGATACAGTAAGTGCGAGTTGTACCAACAGTCGGCTAAACCTGGTTTATTTAACCATAGGGTTAAATTTAACAAAAGTTTAAACCGGTGCATGTTGTACCAGTGGTGTTTTCGTGCAGTTTTGTTAATCAATCATTTTGAAAGGTTGGTATCAATGAATGTTAGACGAATGAACTACTGTGGGGTAAATTACTTAAGTTTTGCCAAAGAGAAAATATAAAAGAAGAATTTTTAATGCGATTCTAACCCTCTGTTCCTGAAGTGTGTTGTTTGCTTTTGTATATTATTTTATTTACTGAAAATGAATAAGAATAAAAAAGGTCAGAAAACTTTACAGCAAAAGAAGAACGTAAATTTACATGTAAATTTACAAGTTCATTAAAATCTTCGTCATCACTAAAATTTGGTAAATCAGGATATTCCATTATTATAATTTGGTAAACATAAAAAATTTACAGAATCCACTGACACAAAGTTTTTAGTTTAGAAAACTATGATTATTATTTCAACCACTCGCTTTTTGGCGGTTAACAAACCCGTTGGCAAAACTCTGGTTGCCCACTGATCCAGTCTGGTACAACACCCATTTTGCTTAAACCATTAGTTATGTTTTAAACCTTGTTGGTACAAGTCGCCCTAAGCATAAAATATATTTAGTTTTGATGCTGATGATATTACATGACATTTAATTATAGAAAAAGCTAGTTATAAAGTGAACTCTAATAAGGAGTAAAATATAAAAGTAGTCTGAAGTAACTTTCATTTTCAGGTTCGAACTTCAGTAGACATACAAAAAATATGCGAAGGTGAAAAACTAGTTAGACACAATTCTTCTGCCGTCGACATTGTAACCATGTTTTGTCAATTACGCGATTTCTGGAGACTCCTCCAATGGCCTAAACCTCATTCTATACTCCTTCTCTCCCAACTACTCGACTGCATTTGTTCGGCAGCTCTACTCTACGCCGACATAGTTTACCAAGGACTCATGGAGACGGGATATTTCGATAGATTGGGACCTTTTAAGGTCAGCGATGAAATGTGCATTGCATCTAACAATTTAGAATATGTTTATAAATTCGTATCGTTATTAGGTGAGTATGTCGTTTAATTTTGAGGTTAAAAATTATTCAAGATCGTATCCTTACTATTACATTCACACGTTTTACGTTTATACTATAAATATAAAATGACCAGGGCTATTAGACGCATTTTCTTTTACTAAGGGATAGATTTCCTTTTTTACAGAAAATTACTTCGATTTTGTAACACTAGAAACAATAGCTACCGAAATGCAATTCGCTACACTGACCAACCAATTAGATAGTACTTTAAGTCAGTTTCAAGTTAGGATACGAGACATCGTAAAAAGAGTAGGACCACAGATGCAAGAAGCTCTAAGAAAAACGATGTTTCACGTAGCTTGGTCGCCGGATACATTACCGACCAACCAAGCCGTCGAACCACTTTTCGACTACCTACAAGGCCATCTTCAAGCACTTAATATATCTTTGCTACCACAAAACTTTCAAAAAGTTCTTCAGGAGGTAATTTTTTAACGTTTAAAAAAATATATATTTATATAAATAAGGTTAATTTTCCAGGTATGGGAATACACCCTTAACGAATTAAACTACCAAATGGACAGCGGTTCAAATAGCGACGAAATCCCGATGATGTTCCACGAAAAACTCCACTCGGCTCTCAATCTTATTGTGGACTTTTTCCACGCGGACGGACAAGGACTCAGCATGCAATTCCTTCAATCTCCGATGTACCAACAAATCGAGCAAAGATTACAATACCACAGAACTGATACGGAGACACTTATGGAGATGTTTTATAGTCAACGGCTTCAAGATCAATTGACGATAACTGCGACTCCTTATGGCGTTTTGGCGGTTAGAGCGTATTTCAATCACGATTCGTTGTGTGTTGAGGTATGTATCAGTTTTACTCAGGTCTAGTACTTTTCTATTCCTTGTAGGAAACTACCATGTAATTAAAATAATTGTTTTGTTTGTTTCAAGTTTGCTTTGTCCTATATCCTTGAAAACGAACATTGTCAATAGGACGACACTCGGCAATCGTTTAAATCAATCGACTTGACATGAAAATCTGTTTTCGATTCCCATTTCACGTATTTAAATTGATAGAAAGAGATTAATTGGGAAAAAATCAGCGAGCTTATTGATGGTTTTTTCTAATTTCGAACGTAAACAAATCCGTCAACTGCTATATACGGGGGTGTATCGTATAAAGTGATGTTTTTTTCAGGTACTTCACGCTAGAGATATCATTCCGCTGGACCCGAACGGTTTCAGTGATCCATTCGTTATAATCGAACTTCTACCCCACAGGATTTTCCCACATTGTAATGAACAACAAACTAACGTACATAAACGAACGTTACATCCGATTTTCGACGAATGCTTTGAGTTCAGGTAAATTGAAAAAAAAACAGAAATACAAAAATTTCGTAAAACGATGTTGTCCCAGTTATCCAGAGTGTCCCGAAAAGATTGGTCATAAATCATACCACATATTCTGGGATCATTTCATTTATTCGTTTAGGTTGTGCTCAACAGCCCAGGCACATGAACTGAATCTTTGTACCATTTCCCATGTTATCTACTTCCATTCCAGAAGCTTCATGTCTTCTATAAAGACCACTAGTTTGACTGGAGGGATTTTCAGTAGTTGTAATGGTTGTATTAATTCCTCTCCAAAGTGCATAGGTTCACTAGCTTCGCCCATTTTGTGCAGATGTTTCCTCAGGATGCAGTGTCCAGTCACCAGGTTTTGCCCTAGATGGGAAGATGATGCTCACTCGCTCAGTGAATATATTCATAATATGAGTTCATCTAGTATTGTCCCAGTTGTATCAGTATGTCCAGTCCAGTCTCCCGATTTCAACCTAAGAATTGCCATCATTGCCTCCGCCCTTACAAAGGGTTTCAAAGGAGGAAGTCCGAATTGCCCCGGTAATACCAATATCATTGGATGTGGTATAATTTATGACCAATCTTTCCTGTATAACGCATTCTGCTTTGTTTTTGCTACATGCGTCACCCTATTATACAAGTACAATTTGTCATAGCTATATATGTATATAACATATTCTGCTTTGTTTTAGCGTATCTCTTGAACAATGTCGGTATCCGAATACGATGATAGGATTCACAGTCATGGATCACGATGTATTGACAGCGAATGACTTTGCCGGTGAGGCTTTTTTGTCTTTGAGAAGTATTCCTGGAGTAACAGATACAGGAACTGGAGTTGACAATTTTCATGGACTGAAACCTGTTGAATTGATTCTCATGCAGCAAACAGTAAGAAGTGAGTTTTAATTGGGGATTGTTTATGTTTTTAGGAAGGGTATTTTATTTTTAACGCCTCCTGTCTCAGAAATTACCTACCTTAGTGATGAAATTTTTGTTTTTAGATCATCCAATTCTACAAATATTGGAATCTAGAGCTGGAGATCGAGTAGCCGTAGATTTTGTTAAAAAACAAAAGCAAAGATTCGCTGTTAAATAAATTGATCTAAAAAATGCTTTTCAAAATTAATCACTTTACGCCTATGTTAGTGATAATTGTGTAAAACTTGACATTTGACGTCTAACATTTCCCAGCACTGAATACATTGTAAATATGTTATTATTATAGGGTGTATATGACTATATTTGCTTTTTCGAAATTTTTTTTTCAAAAACTATTAAATTCGAACAATAACAGCCTCATTTTTAAGCGTCCATTGTCTTATAATGAATGCCGCGTTTTAATAGCTTTTCAGTTAATTATTTCAATCTATTAACGGCCTATGACCTAAAACAGTATCGTGGGTACGTTTTTTTTTCGTTAATTCTTTGTACAGGAGCCGCAAAAATATAGAAATAGTTTTAGATGTAACTATACAATGGGAGGCTCCAGTACATTGTTTATAACATAATTTCGAATAAAGCAAGCGAGTCTAAAAGGTTAGTAAGCTATTGAATGATTTTAATTCAATTTAATTTAACGGAATATCAGATTAAGAATAAAATACAATCAAAAAGACTTTAAGCACAAAAAGAAGTTTTAAAATGGATATTTAATTCTAGTGGTGTTCCAATTCTATTTATGTTCAAATTATATAAATTATAAAACCAATAAATTTGGGACAACCTGTATAATGTATATTTTTATAAATACTAACCTCTTAGAAAATTTTAAGTGTATATAAATGTACTATTATCGGCACACCTAATAGATGAATGTTAAGGACTTTACTTTGAAATAAAAATTTAAGAAATGCTTAGAATTTAGTTACTTTTCCAACACTAAATACAGCAAAAAGCACCAATTTTAACAATTACCATGTTTTGTATAGAAATAAATCCGTTTCAATTTAATTCTATAAAAGTAATTACTTTATTTTCCTTGTTTCAAAGTAAATGTCCCTCCAAAAAAA
This sequence comes from Lochmaea crataegi, assembly GCA_947563755.1. Lineage (NCBI taxonomy): Eukaryota > Metazoa > Arthropoda > Insecta > Coleoptera > Chrysomelidae > Lochmaea > Lochmaea crataegi. The sequence goes on along the minus strand of OX387432.1, from coordinate 36,284,782 downwards.
ATATGTGTTATATAGAAATACACACAAGTTTCACATAATATATATTATACAATATTTTCCATCTCCTTCATTCAATGGATTTAAAATGGTAGGAATAAAAATAAGACTAGTAACTCCATCTTCACCGCAGCAGTGTAACGAAACTAAGTCGGCACTAAAGGAAAGCAGGGTTTAACAGAGTTGTCAAATTGTGACTTTTGTGTATTTCTTAATAGTTTAAATAAATTGATTTGTCGTTGTAATAAATGTATACTTAAAAGTGAAAAAATGCTATCATAGAATTCCTACTTTTCTATCACTTATAACGAATTGTACACTTAAAAAGTAACCCGATATATAAACAATCTTTATTTTTTAATGTAAATTTTATTTCTATATAAATATAATAAGTTAGCTATTTGGTAACCATATTTTTATATCTCGTTTATTAATTTACAATAAGCGAAGTATGTTTTGTAATTCAATAGAAAACTAATGGTATACTTGTACAAAAACACTACATTTACGCAAAACTTTTTACTACAAAATTCGACGAGTTTACAACACCGCAAGAACTTAGGCAACAAACATTACATCGACCATTTTTAATCCAAAGTCAAATAGATTTGTCAAAAAGTATCAGTGTGCCGCCATCTACATGTTATTTACTTAATTTTAGAGCTAAGGTAAATGTGGATTTCTACGTAATATATGAATGTTGCCTAGTGCTTATAAATATTAAACTAAGGACTTCATGGTTCCTGTGAAAACCAAGGGAGATTCATGTTAAATATTATATTTGTGGGCTATTGCAATATGCAGGTAGGAAATCTACATATTTAACCCTTAAAATTATGCGAGTGAAGTGTAGATGGCGCCACGATATGCTCTTCCGCAAAATGGTCGTCTAAAAACCATCAATTTTTACACAGGGCCGGACCGCGACCTTTGGGGGCCCTGGGTTAAAGATATCCGGGAGACCCACGAAATAATTAAAATATTTGCCATTCTCCTAAAAAAAAGGATTATGCAGGAAAATCAAACATACGAGAGGTTTTTTTTCATTTCAAACAAAAATACATTAGATCAAATAAACAGGTACTTTCTTTATCTATGGTAAACAAAAAATTTAAGCCATAAATTCTTAATAAACATAATTTAAATGAAAAAAGATTAATAAATGAACATAATAAAGTGCAAGAACGAAAGTAAATTGCTCTGGAATATTAAAAATAAATTTGATATGTTATCTCGGGTTTTTTATTTTTAATTTGTATTTTTTACTGGCTTATTATTTTATTATTCTAAATACATTTAGATGAGTTGATAGAACTTTTATGACAGTCGCATTTTGTAGTAAAAACCACTTACATCACAGATTGTTTCAGAACGAACATGAGTCAAATATTGAAAATTAATGCTGTAAGAAAACCAAGTAGAAATAAGTTAAGTATTAAATGATAAAAAAAAGAAAGGAATGTTCAGATATTTTATAAAATTATACCAGATTTATATTACTTTTGGTACATAAAATAAAACTAAGGATTGAATACAATTATGTTCCAAATACAGTCAAGAAAATGATAAAAATGTAAGAAATCGATTGTTCAATGGTGTGTACAAAAATATTTTCCAGTATATTTTGTTGATATAAGCAGTGCGCTTTCTGAAACATTCTGTGTTAATTTTAATAACATACAGGGTGAAAAAAACTAATGTAAACAGTTTATAGAGTGGTTTGTTGGTAAATGGATACAAAACAACCTAATTTTAAGATAAAATATACAATTAATATTTCTCGAAGGTACTATAAAAAAAATTGAAAATACATATCTTCATAAAGTAGGAATAAGGAGGAATACAATGTAGGGGGGGCTTTACATCAATTAGAACGAAAAGTAAACTGGGAAGAAAGCTTGAAAAGCCACAAATAAAATACAAAAATGGTTTTAACCATTTTGCGATAGAGTATTCTGGCGCGATCTAGCGATGAGTGCCGAAAGGAGGACTGAAAATTACATCCCCGATCTGATGCTAGAAAACTCTGATCGACACTCGCGGCTAGATGGCGCTACAATATGCTTCTCGCTTAGCGGTTGCTTTTAAATCCATCAAATTTCCTGTAATATGTATATCCCTGTTTTGCTTCTAGGATACAGAAAAATTAAAGGGTTGTTTTGTGTCCCATTATTAACAGACCACCGCTTATTATTATGAAAAAAATTGTGACAATCGCTTCAATCAATTACATTTTAATTACTCATATCACTAAAATATATCCACAAAGAAAGTATCACTATATTTTACGACCGTGATATACAACCCAAGATATTTTATACATTTAACAGTACATAAAATTATTTATTTATACATTACCGGGTTTGAAAAAATTTCCAAGTTTTAAAGGAAGTACGTGAAATCCAAAATTGTAGAGTAATGCACGAATCTAGTTTTTCATAGAAATTTTACTTAAAGATGATAGTGTAATACGAATTTGTATTTTCTAGGAGGGTTTTCTAGATAAGAGTAAGAAAAGATTGACCAGTTTTTGGTTTATCAAATTCTTTTCAACATTTTTATCAAACACTGTACCTACCAGGTAGGCAACTTTTTTTACTTTGTCCATAATTGTTATCTTTTCTTTTTTTGTTTGATTGGTGCTGATTTTCGTTTTCACCTTTTTATAATTCACTGTTAATTTTTCCCATTCTCCTGTTTCAATTTTAATAGAATTATCATATTTATAGAAAGCTTTTTCCATATCAACTAAACATATTGTTATAGTAAAATATCATTTTTAAATTGCTTCAGATTCAATGTGCAAAATAGTAAATTCCTAGAAACATTATTAAAATTTTATTTTATCAAAAAAAACGTCGAGTCCAGACATGGGACTGCCGACAGAAGTGAAAACACCAATAAATCAACCCCTTTTAAAAATTTTTTCGTAAGCCCATCGTAAATGGATTTTTTTACAAAAAAAAGTACACATATATACACAGAATACATATAGCTCATGGAAATCGTGACTATGATTTATGCAACACTATATACGCTTCATTGTTAATTGTGTTGCATAAAAGCGTGACGATGACGAAAAATCCATGTTTTTTCTTCCCCCCAAAAAAGTGCTCAACGCGCCTAAAGAAGTTTTCATTTCAAAAATTACCGACGGAGCTTACAAACGGGTCAAGTATTTATTATCAGCCCTCTATCATAATACGTTTAGATAGTAGTTAGTAATTTTATAATTTAAATTTTCTATCTTTATACCTAACTATCACAAAAAAAGTTAATGCTTGCAAATCTTCACTTTTTTCTAAAAATATAATTTGTTTGATTCTATCGAGCTTAACGTACTGTATGTCAATTGAAATAAAGAAAAACATGTTTTCCAAAAAAGACGAGACCTAATTTCAAACGATTTTACAAAATACTTTGTATTAATACAGGGTTCGGTGAAAGTAAATCGTAGAATTGTAATTGCCATTGTATAAAGCTTGTAGATGCTTCAGTTTTATATGCAGCTCTGGACAAGGATGAGTAGTTTGATTGAAAAATTATGATCATATATAAGTAAGCAAGCTGAAATTGAACCTATTATGATATCTTTACACGCATCGGAGGATGAAGAGTTTGTCCAATCCTGAATACTTCATTACTATGAGCGATATTTCACGAACTGTTTCTTTTTCACTAATACAAACAAATCTCAGTTAAACAGAATATCAAATATGTTGTGATCACGTCACGTCTTAAACTAACTGATATTAAAAAAGTATTGCGTATTGCATAAAAGCGTGACGAATGACCAAAAGTATTGTGTGCTGCAGCCAAAAAAAGTGCTCAACGCGCCTAAAGGAGTTTTCACTTCAAAAATCACGATATCATTTCACAACGTGTTGAAAAAATCACGATATCGCTCATCACTATTCATTACACATTTTGTATGAAGCGGACTTATATTATCTTTATTTTAATTCATTTAATCCATTTAGCCATTTTGGTCGTCAATTAATAATTTTTTTGAAATTGGGTCTAGTCTATAACTATATGGATGTGATATATCCCCAATGTCTTTGTTATCCCCGCAATAAAAATATATATCAATGTCGAGTTTTATTTAAACGTTATCAATGTACAGTGTGCACTTATAGTGTGGATTACATAAATGTACCATCAATGTGCCTTGCTTACTACCCAGTTAGAAATGTCTTTGGCTAACCGACTCCCAGTGTATGTGACACCTTTGCCGTTCTTATAAAATTTTAAAGTCGGAACATGCCTTACCCTATGACTGTACGCGAAAAATTTATCAGATTTTGCGTTTATCCTACCTATTTGGATAACAACGTGCCTCTTCTCTAGCATGGCTGGTACTTTCACAAATTCTGAAATAAATTCATTGGAATATGTACATCCTGGAGCATAAAATTCCACCAACAAGTAAGGATTGGTACTGAACACACTTTTAAAGTTATAACGATTCAATTCTAATATATTACCACCCGTCGATTGAGGTTGAACAGTTCCAAGTATCGCAAACAATATAAAGGAAGTTAGTAACATGACGGCTACAGTAATTTTGAATGTTTTGAATCATTCAAATGTCAAATCAAACCGTTAATAAATAGTCCAAAAATGAATTCAAGGTCAAGGAAGTCATCTGTCAAAAATTCATGAAGTTCCATAGATCTCAGTAATATAATTAGAGTGGTCTTGTCTATAATCGAAAGCGTCACAAGAGTGATCGGAGATCGAGAATCGAACTCAATTTATTTTTCATTCCACGATGTACTGATTATTTCTGATGTCACCCAAGTCACTCTGAGTACTTTGAGGAAATTACAACTGAAAAATCTTTATTATCTATTTACGATTTGGATTTGGAGATCGTATCGCTATTTGTTCACAAACTTCAATAATAATAAATTAAGACTCCATATCCATAAAACCACATGGCATCCGGAGTCTCTACGTCCATTAGAAGCATACTGTTATAACTGTGATAAGTGGAACTTGTCAAAAGTTTTCCGATGTAACCATTCGCTTTTCCTATGTAAATTGAAGTATTATAAGGATGTCCATGATGCTCTGAAGCCAGCCCGTACAGGATGGTATTCGTCACTATTGAACACACTTTTAAAGTTATAACGATTCAATTCTAATATATTACCACCCGTCGATTGAGGTTGAACAGTTCCAAGTATCGCAAATAATATAAAGGAAGTTAGTAACATGACGGCTACAGTAATTTTGAATGTTTAATCATTTAAATGTCAAATCAAATCGTTAATAAATAGTCCAAAAATGAATTCAAGGTCAAGGAAGTCATCTGTCAAAAATGCATAAAGTTCCATAGATCTCAGTAATACAATTAGAGTGGTCTTGTATATAATCGAAAGCGTCACAAGAATGATCGGAGATCGAGAATCGAAAGATAATCGAACTCAATTTGTCTTTCATTCCATGGTGTAAATAATATACTATATTTACACCATGTTTCATTCCACGATGCACTGATTGATGTTTCTGATGTCACTTAAGTCACTTTGAGGACTTTACATGAAAGAGTTCAGGAAGCAGTTCAATTATGATACTGAAACTGAAAAATCTTTATTATCTATTTACGATTTGAAGATCTTATCGCTATTTGTTCACAAACTTCAATAATAATAAATTAGGACTCCCTATCCATGAAACCACATGGCATCCGGAGACTCTACGTTCATTAGGAGCTTGTGAAAAGTTTTCCGATGTAACCATTCGCTTTTCCTATGTAAATTAAAGTATTATAAGGATGTCCATTATGCTCTGAAGCCAGCCGGTACAGGATGGTATTCGTCACTATTGAACACACTTTTAAAGTTATAACGATTCAATTCTAATATATTACCACCCGTCGATTGAGGTTGAACAGTTGCAAGTATCGCAAAGAATATAAAGGAAGTTAGTAATATGACGACTACGGTAATTTTGAATGTTCAATCATTTAAATGTCAAATCAAATCGTTAATAAATAGTCCAAAAATGAATTCAAGGTCAAGGAAGTCATCTGTCAAAAATTCATGAAGTTCCATAGATCTCGGTAATATAATTAGAGTGGTCTTGTCTATAATCGAAAGCGTCACAAGAATGATCGGAGATCGAGAATCGAAAGATGATCAAACTCAATTTGTCTTTCATTCCACGATGCACTGATTGACGTCTCTGATGTCACTTAAGTCAATTTGAGTACTTTACATCTATGAGTTCAGGAAGCAGTTCAATAGACCGTTTTAACAGAAGACATCTTGTGGTAGCGGCGACCGTTGTCCACCTATAGATTTATATAGTAATTAATAGAAGCTAACTGTAATTCTAAAAGGAGACTGTAACTTAGATCTTGGACAAATGTATCTAAGATTACGGCAACGGTATATTTCTTCGCTTTTTTAGGGACTCGACGAGAGAACGAGGACACATATAGGTCTCGTTCAGTGAACGAGTAAACAGTGACACTTTTAACGTAATTTTGTAAATCTACCAGTTCTGTGGGTACAGTTTCCTTTTAAAATTACAGCTAGCTTCTATTAATTACTATATAAATCTGTAGGTGGACAACGGTCGCCGCTACCAAAAGATGTCTTTTGTTAAAACGCTCTATTATGATACTGAGCATCACGGCTACAGTAATTTTGAATGTTTAATCATGTAAATGTCAAATCAAATCGTTAATAAATAGTCCAAAAATGAATTCAAGGTCAAATAAGTCATCTGTCAAAAATGCATAAAGTTCCATAGATCTCAGTAATATAATTAGAGTGGTCTTGTATATAATCGAAAGCGTCACAAGAATGATCGGAGATCGAGAATCGAAAGATAATCGAACTCAATTTGTCTTTCATACCACGATGCACCTGATTGTTTCTGATGCCACACAAGTCACTTTCAGGAAATTACAACTGAAAAATCTTTATTATCTATTTACGATTTGAAGATCTTATCGCTATTTGTTCACAAACTTCAATAATAATAAATTAAGACTCCATATCCATAAAACCACACGGCATCCGGAGTCTCTACGTCCATTAGAAGCATACTGTTATAACTGTGATAAGTGGAACTTGTGAAAAGTTTTCCGATGTAACCATCCGCTTTTCCTATGTATATTGAGGTATTATAAGGATGTCCATTATACTCTGAAGCCAGCCATCCAGCCCGTACAGGATGGAATTGGTCATAATCAAAAAGTTCCATGAAATATACGTAATCTGTATTAGCCCATGTCATTTTACTTAGGTAGTTGTTTTTTCCCACTAAAATCTGAAATACAATTTATCAAATTAATATTACGATTGACGCTTTGATATTTTTATACCTTAATATTTTCGGTAACGCTATAAAACACTTCGTTTAAAGATACATTCATATAGTCGTAGCCAGTACGTATATTTCCGGGAATGTAACCTTCCCCTATTTCATCCACGATATGCGCCAAGCCAATGTAGACGTATTCCCCTGATCTTGCCTTACCGACTGGGATAGCATCTACTGGTATATCTCCAGTAAAGTCTACCCATTCCAATATATCATCTAAAAGAATACATAATGTTATTATTTTGTACTATACTTTCTGTGCTATTTTTTCACCATATGAAACTGTATCTATAAAAAAAATGTAAAACGTAAAGTCCAGTCATGGGACTGCCGAAAGAAATGAAAACACCAATAAATGAATCACTTTTAAAATGTTCATCGTAAGCCCATCGTAAATGGATTTTTTCACAAAAAAAAGTACAGCTCATGGAAAGCGTGACGATGATTTATGCAACACTATGTACGCTTCATTGTTAATTGTGTTGCATAACTAAAAGTATTGCATAAAAGCGTAACCAAAGTATTGTGTGGGGCATAAAAGCGTGACGATTACGTAAAATCCATGTTTTTTCTTCGCCCAAGAAAAGTGCTCAACGCGCCTAAAAAAGTTTTCACAACAAAAACTTGAAGCCGTCAAAACAAACACTAATGCACAAGCTTATTAGTATATTTTTCTTACCTTGGAGTCCTATAGAGGATGCTATAAAAATTGTAAAAATAATTAATGTCTTGAAATACATTTCGATATAACAATTTCAAACAACTTATTCCATATAAAATATAAATTCTGCTTAGTAATGTAAAAGCGATACAATAAACCAATTGACTATTAAATTGAGATTAAGAATGTCTTGAAATTGGATAGATTAGATATTTAATAGAGCACAAAAGCCACTTTAAAAACAATGCACTCAAGATATCGTTTGATTTGCATTAGATAAAAATATAGTTTTAAAATTCGCGCAAATTATCGAGCCATGCGGGTTGCCTATAACAGCGGGATGCACCGCCGTTCGGATCGGGCCGATTTTCCTAGCGGAACACAGCTTGGAAAACAACTGTCAAGTGTCAATTGTTAGGAGAGGATAAAAATTTGCGTTAAATACTTTATTAGATTTTAAAATAGTTTTAACAATTTAATCCTTAAATTGCAGTTGTTTATATCAGCTTAGTTAATAAATTATCGAGCCAAGCGGGTTGCCTATAACAGCGGGACGCACTGCCCAAGTCGATTTTCGAAGCGGAACACACCCTGGAAAACAACTGTCAAACGTCAATTGTCAACTGTTAGGCAAGGATAAAATTCTGCGTTAAATACTTTTTTAGATTTTAAAATAGTTTTAACAATTTAATCCTTAAATTTCAGTTAAATATATCAGCAGTTAATTAATAACAAATCCATTATGCCACGAGGTATTTATATGCATATACTGTAACTAACATGATTTCATTATTACATGTGCTGAGACTTATTAATTTTTAGGAAAGTTCACAAACCACAAAGGCCGTAACCGTAGGTTTACTAATCCCGAAGAATTAGAGGAAGAGAGGCGTAGAGAAGAACAACAAAAAAAATGGAGGCAGAAGAGAGGCGAAAGCAGTAGTGAAGAATCTGAGGATGAAGCTGCTGGAGACAAAAAGATTAGTGAAGAAGGGTCAGAGGAATCTGGAAGTGATAGTGAAGAAAGTGACGATGATGATGTGGGCATTTGTTATTTTGTTTAATTATAATGCATATTTAAACAATCTAGATTATGTATTTCATATTTGTTTTTTTTTAGGGAAAAGCGAAGGGAGTATCGAATCTAATTGAAATAGAAAATCCAAATAGAGTTCAAAAGAAAACAAAAAAAATATCCAATCTAAATGCAGCTGATTTAGAAAGTAAGCCCCAACTATCTAGACGAGAAAGGGAAGAAATTGAAAAGCAAAAAGCACAGGCGCACTATCAAAAGCTACATGCCGAAGGTAAAACTGAACAAGCGAGGGCAGATTTGGCAAGGCTAGCTATTATAAAACAGCAAAGAGAAGAAGCAAAAAAGAGAAGAGAGGCAGAAATTAAAGGTAAAACTTTAATCTAAAATAATTATATTTGCCTGCCAATGTTTACAAATAATTTTTTCAGAGAAAGAAAATGCTGTCAAAGAAAAAACAGCTCAAGTGAAAAAAGCTCTAGGAAAGAAATAATTTTTGTAAATTCAGTCATCATTTTTATTGCAATATCTATATTACCTTTGAGGAGTTTCGTTAATTGATATAATTTTCAACAGTAACACTCGTACTTTACAATAACAATCATATGAATTTCAAAAGATTGTATACATACATGTTTAAATTAATTTTGTGTTTGATAATAAAATAAGATTTCGTCAATATATTGTTTTATTTTTTAATCTCCTTTATATATTATCAGAGCCAGCACTCGTTGGGTTCCTGTCTGGGGAGGCAAGCGGCAAATTGGCTGTAAAATTCTCAAAACAATGCTTCTTAATTATGGACCATAAAAATTGATTAAATAAAGGTACAATTTTCATCTTGGATTTACACAAAATTTCACAATAATCAATTGGAAGGGTCATCTCTGAAACTGGCTGATGAAATATGCATTGCTTTATCATTACTGACAAAACACTTATTACCAGTCATCAAATTTAAGCGTAGCTTCTAGAGATTCTCAAAAAAAAATTACTTAGGAACAATGCAATCAGAAAATTGTCTAAATGAACACGAAACAAGCAACAAATTGGACGTATACGAAATTTTGCTAAAATAAAAACTAGAAAAGGTAATTTTAGTTTCTTAGTAGTTTAGTTATTGTTCTCCTTTCTTGACTAAGAAGGTATAGCTCTCTGCTATTTCACTTTTTGATGAATATTGCTGAAGTTAATATTTGGTTATTCTTCATTATTTTTGTAGTTTGCATGGTGGGGAATGGTCAACACGTTATTATGTGCCTCAGAGCTTTGGAGGATAGAGAGATTTTAAGTTGAAAATTAAACGCATTCTTGGTAGATTTGATCTTTATTTGCAAAACCAAACAGTCCACAACAATACACTTACATAAATAAAATTTTGTCTCTTCAGAGTATTTTATTACTTTTTTTTCAATTTTTTTGTATTAATATGCAAAAAGTATAAGAGCCTTATTATTACGACAAAATTTGAAAGTGGGAATTTATTTACAAAACTCATTAGAAATATTACACAAGTAGTTCATTTTTATACCTAACCATTTATTATAACCATCCCGAAAGAGTATCCCATAGTTTTTAAAGAAAAATGATGGTTCTAACCAAAGTTAAGATAAACTGTTACCCCATTTGAGTCAAATTCCTTTTTACAAGTCCACAAACACTATTGAAAAAGACAAAAGCCATTTTTAAATTGAATAAAGCTGAAAAATCTTAATTACTAACAATTAAAGTTGAAACTGATAATGAAGCATCTTTCTTGATGACTTTTTGCTGAAAATATGAACTACCTGTATAAGAAAAAAAATTCAAGTCCGTGTATTCCCAATTATTTTTTCGAATTTTGTCGGTCCGGTAACGAAGCTCATCGCGCTGAAGCACCAGTTTCGAACGCGTCAAGAAATCGTACAAGAATTTCTTGGAACGCAACTTGTTCTACTGTCTTTGTCAGTCAACGAACCGGGAGTGGTAGGAGTACTAGTAAATCGTTTTTTACGACTCCTCGAACTACTGCTATTCTTTTTTTGACTAATACCATATCGCCATTGTGTTGATGATGACGTCAACGCATACGATTTTAAATGGGATTTAACACTCGTGGGTAAAGGTAGTTGCTCGATGCTGTAGACTGTTGTGCGGGCTACAATTGCTCTGCAACACAGCTCCTGCAGGCTCAGTACTACAAAACAAAAGTTCCATATTATATTAATCATGAAGATTTTAAATGTCAATTATTATTTACTACCTTTATTGGATCTCCATAATCTCTCCATACCATTCCTATGAAGGGCCATTCTTGAGAGTTCACAGAAGCTTTCATGGATATTGAAGTTGCACAGAGGTGACACTTCAAAAAATGCCATACTGTGTTTGTTGGCATAAAGTTGGGCATCTCTTTGGTGAACTTTTCTGTTGAATGCTAAATGAAGACGATTGCCAACTAGTACCTTTGGTACACCTGGGGCATGTTCATCTACTTCTTTTAACCATCTATCCAAGCCGTCAAAAGACCAACGGTTCGTTATGTCATATACCAATAGAACACCTAATTAGTAGAAAAAATTAATAACAATCTCAAAGAACAGTTGAGCACAATATAATCATTTACCTTGGGCACCTCTAGAATAGCTGCGAATAATAGTACAAAATCTTCCCTGTCCTGATGTATCCCATAGTTGTAGTTTTACCCTCTTTCCATCAAGAAGAATAGTGGTGGTTTTATAGGCTGCAAAAACACATTTATGAAGACATAGTTGACAATATTTTTTTAAGCAAGTACATACACTTACCACTGTGTCCACAAAATGGACTTTCTGAAGATCCATCATCCAGGTCTGATAAAATTTCTTGTTTTCCAACATCACTGTCACCCACCAGAAGGAATTTCAGCAAATAATCGTATTGCTTGGGAGGCTTACTGATATCCTCAGTCATAGCATTGATAATATATCAATTTTCCAATCATAATAACTTAAAAAACTTACAAGAACAAAGCAATGTCACCAGTTACATTTTTTTCAACGAGTTTTGTTGTACCTCCCACTATAATGTACATACCTTCGAGTAAAAGTCCCGACTTATTTTTTTATATTCCTTCCTACCTCCTTTTTGTTTATTTTTTAGCCCAAGGTCGTCGGAGAAAGTTTGCAAATATTTAGTTGTTTGAAAACAAGAATTTTTGTTCAAAGTGTAAAATAATATTTGTCTTATCAAATGAAAACAGGATCACATCACACATCTGCTTAAAAGGAGTTTTTTAATCGTTTTTTCTGTACAAATGTTTATAATATAAAATAAATACCCCACCAAATATACCTTTGACATTTAGAGTTGACAGTTGACACTAATGACAAATGACAATTTGAACAACGTAGTTTGCGCCTAGCCGGACTGTTCAGCTTTCCAGCCCTTAGTTCAGAAAGTTTGACGATGATAGAATAGAGCCAAGTTTGAATGAAGTATACCTTTATCAGTTTTTCATTTAATTAAATATCAACTCTCATGAGTTTATTTCTTAAATAAATAATTTTGAACTTATTTGTACATTGAGAATTTCATAAAATCAATCGCTAAAATACGACTATCATTTGTTGTTTGTTTTTTTGCTCGTTGTCGTGGCAGTACTGTCATTGTCGTATTTTCTCTTCGCGTTCTTTTATCCTCCATTTTGTAACGGTGTTGGCTTTGGGTGATTGGCATTGTGATTCTAAATTGTGACAAAAACCGTAAAAATTGCTCCCAACGATCCAAAAATGAGTTACGGTAGGCCGCCGCCTCGAATCGACGGTATGGTGTCGTTAAAAGTCGACAATTTAACCTACCGAACTACTCCAGATGATTTGCGACGCGTTTTCGAAAGATGCGGAGAAGTGGGCGATATTTATATCCCGAGAGACCGTTTTACAAGAGAAAGTAGAGGATTTGCTTTCGTAAGGTAAGTTGATATATTACTGTCCGAATTGTTGTTAAAAAATTCACATTAAAAGGTTTTACGACAAGAGGGATGCTGAGGACGCGCTAGACGCTATGGATGGACGTATGTTAGACGGAAGGGAGCTTAGAGTGCAAATGGCTAGATACGGAAGGCCTACTTCACCTCATCGACGCTATGGACGTCGCAGAAGGTATGTTTGTTTATAAATATTCTCTTTTAGATAAACTGGTACATTGTTCATAATTTTAAGTAGGGGCAGCAGAAGGAGCCGATCAAGATCACGCCGTAGATCTTTCAGTAGAAGTAGATCTCGTTCTGATAGCAAGAGCTCTAGAGGACGTTCCAGATCAGCATCGAAGGATGATAAAGACCATTCAAAATCTAACAGCAAGTCTCGTTCCAGATCAAGGTCTTAGGTGTATGAGTGCAGTGCAGTAAATTTTGGGCCTGCTCTCTTAAGGTATTTATAAAAAATCACCGCCTTTGACCTAAAACTCCTTCAATTGATACGTTTAATTTAATCTTTTAAAAAATGTCTGGTGTTTGTAAGTTTTTCTATAATTGCTGCACCTGTTTTTGTGTAGACATTTATAATTTAAACTTGATATTTTTAAATGATTTTGTGTTTCACCAGACATCTTAGATTTCTCCAAGAATTTGTTAATTTTATTTCAATAAAAGAACGAGAAAATAAAATTGTAGATTCATAGCTATAGGAAAATTTATGTGTAAAATAGAATAATTATTATTTTATTTGAACGATGTAAACAAAATACTGATAAATTTGTAATGTAACCTTAGTTCTTTTCATAAAGTTTAAATGTATTCGTTTTAATTTTTTTTTATATTTGAATTTTTTTTTGTACGATTTGATAAATTTAGTATACAATATAACTGAAAATTGATATAATTTGGTAAACTCGGAAAGAAAGTTACAATTTTTTCCAATAAATTGTTAAATTTACATATTTTGTATGTATAAGATGAAAAAAAGAATCATTCGAAATTAGTTTGAAAATGTATTTTCATGTCAAGCTATTTCATATTATTACTTGAGATTTTATTCAATTATATTAGCACCAAACTAATAAGCAGGTGTATTTATCCAGGTACAATAAGAATTCAAATGATTTATCAAATTCTAATGTTCGGTTAGTTCACCCATGTATCTTCATTCTTTTAAAATTTATAAGCTGTTGAAATACCGTAAAATATACTGAAATACCCGGTATATTAAGATTAAAATTTGCCCTTATGAAAATTTGAAAGTTTTTCTAGTAATTTTCACAGAAAATTTATATTTACTTGATATTATACTAAATTCAAACCCAACCCAAGTTGCCGACAATGTAAACTTCCATCCACGTGAAATATCGTGGCATTTGTCAAAAATTATAGTTCTATAACAATAATTTTTGGCACCTTTCACGTGGACGGTCCCATGAAGTTCAGTTAATGTTTGTTTATATTGTCGGATGCTTGTATTTGAATTTATTATAGTCTAATTTGGATGAATACATCAGCTTTGAAAAAAAATCACGTAAACAACACCAATAATATCTGTTACTAACGAATTTTATATGCACAGCAGGCTGGCAGAGTAGCTGTGGCTGTTTTTGGTGTAATGCTGTAGCTGTTATGGCGACCAAAGCAAAGAGCGAGAGTGTATGCGGTTAGCGGTGTAGCGGTACAAAAAGAAAGGGCGGTAGAAAGCGGGTAGTACGAGTTAGAAAGAGAGAGAAAGAGCGGGGAATATTGCTGTTCACTTACTGTAGCTGTTGCCATATTTATAAAAAAAAATACGAGAGAAGGTGCAGTTGAAAAAAAAATATAATGTTTATTACGAGGGTATAGAGAAAAGTAAGTGCAGGATGTTTTGGAGTGTTGATATCAGATAGAAGTGATGATATTAAGTTGGGAGTGTGAAAAATCCTGCGAAATAACCATTGGTAAGTTGTTTATTGAATAATAAGTTCGAAGATGATCATTTGGGGATTAGATATACGTGGGTTGAATAAAAACATAAGAAATAGTATATTACATACCTATGCCAGTAAAGTAGGAAATGTCTCGGATTACATGTAATTGTCGAGGTCGACAAACATGTGATCTGATGCTTTCTTATTTACTGGCCGAGGTGTGTATACTATTTAGCGCAGCGGCCCGAAAGTTGATGCTTTCCGGCTGGAGGACAGAAAAAGTTATTCGTTCTTATAGTAAAGGTAAATTAGGGTTCTATTTGAATAAAAAAAGGTGTAATTGTACGTTAAGGAGGGGTTAATCAACAATAATTGGGCTTATATACAGAAATATAAATTATTGACTCTTCTTAACAATAGGATTTTGTTATTTTTTGATATACCCTCGTAAAACGAAAATATTTATCAGGAAACTTGATACAGGTAGTAAATTGAGAGTTTTGTGCTGTGGTTACATCTTAACAAGTAAGTATGAGAATAACATGAAATCGGTCGCGTGGGAAATGTTTGGGACGCGTGTAGTTGGGTCTTAGGGGTTATACAAGACATTTTTGGTGGTTTTGTACAAAAAAATCAGTTTGTGGTTTGAAATTTTCAACTTGATGTTTTGGGACAGTCTGATAATTGACAAAATCGGGTTACACCATTTTTATGTCCTCGGAAATTTTGTTTTTTAATTTCAGGAAAGAATTTCATCAGATAAACGAATTTTCAATAAAGTTTCAAACAAATGATGGTGTTTTTTATTACCAATCCTAGGCGAAATCAATTTGTGTGGTAGACTTGTCGAAACTTTAGTTTGGTACAGCCATGTGTTTCGTATCAGTGGTACCATCGCAACAACAGCGATCAGGTGCAGTGGCGGATCGTCAGTTATGAAAAAGGATGGGCACAAGAAAAAATAACTTACTTTTTGGACATGGAATCTATTCTTCTATTTATTGAAATCAGGACTGCACTGGCCAAACCATTCGTTGAGACTTTTTGCATGCGACGACTACGTTTTAAACGCATGGTGCTACATTTTAGCCACTCCTCCGATTCAATTCCAATTCCTTTACTTAACATATACAGTGGGTAGGTATATTGAAAAAAGATTGGTCATAATTTTTAACAAATGCACTTTATTTCAGTTAAACTCTGTTTTGTCTTTGAATCAATCCTTATTGCACAAAATTTTGAATGTTTCCGGCGAATCATTTTCGGGTTGTTCCGTTCCACCACAGTTCGGATGCATAGCAACGACTTCGCTGGAAATTGGAGCATCCATGAGATTTGAAGGTGTTTCTTGTGATGGTATCGCTTCAAGTTCATCGCAATGTATCAAAGTCCATTCCGTATCCCTAATATGAGTCAAAAAAAAACAAATTTAACTTTGATAAAAGATCTATTGTGTCCTCTTTCTTTTACTTTAATTTGGGTAAGTGTACCTCTTCTATCCATTGATAAAATATTCATCCTGATCTACATTAAGTCGACAAACTTATCGTGGTACTTGGGCAGATAGTGTTGAATCCATTCAATTATTTCATCTCGAAGAAAGGACAATTTGATGGCACGGAGTGTGAATAACAATAATTGCACCTGTAGCTCCGTCACTGTTTGTAACATACTTCATATGGCTGTGATGACGTTAGGCGCAAAAACGCTGATAACTCCGAATAAATGCCTATCACCTTGGGCAATAAATGTTAATGAAAGTTAAATCCCAGTTAAAGCAGTTCAGGTTTAAATTTTACAAGAGTAGCAAAAACCATTTAAATAAGTAAGCTTGGTATGCCAATGTTCTTAGATGTCTTCAGAATGTAAAGCTCTTGAAATATTATCATCTTCAACTACTATCGTCAAATGCATAAACAAATAACTACCCTCCGGAAAATCACGATATTAACTGGATGCAACGCTAGTACCGAATGAGATGCTCAGCCACGGGTTGTGTCTTAGCGCGTCCGTTGCTCAAGTGGCAAGACAAGTTTGTCGGCTTGTAGTAGTGATTTAGAAGACCTCTTCCATAATTCAAATGAAAAGTAATCCCTAGTTATAAATAAAAGTTAATGTAGTGTCTGAAATAACAATTTTCGTGAAATCGAAACAGTTTAAAAATATTTTTTTATAAGTGATGTTATTATTTCTTGGTGCGCTCACGTTCTACGGTTTAGGTATTCTCTATTCGGATTTCATTTACGTTTCATGGGGAATTGAATTTGAAGCGGTGGTAACGCACTGACGTCAAACAACATGTTATCAGTACAGATAAGGAAGGTATCTTTAACAATATGGCCTTGTCTACGTGTTCCTTCGGAAATAGTTCCATATGTAACGATTATTGGCAGATCCACCAATGGAAACGCAAAACGTCTACCGCTAGAGCTGCTGTCAAGTGGGAATATTGTTTTGACGTGGCATAAATGAAAATAAAGTTGCAGATACCGCAAACTGAAGTTTTTAACAGACTATTTACCCAAGAAATGTAAAAAATATTACCGGCTAATAACCAATCCATTGCTTTTACGAGAGCTAGATCCAAACGATCTCCTGGTTTTCCAGTTATCGTATTTATGTTTGATAGTATCTTGTACTTCAGTATTGAGGAAACAATAAAATAAGGCTATCATGAGTCCCTGAAAAATTGAAAGGTGCTATTTGAATCCCATTTATTAAAAATATATACGTACCTGCGTAGATAATAGTGCAGTTTGAGCGATTTGGAAAATTTTCGTTTCATTAGCTCCTGCGGGTACGTAAATTATAATGACCCAAGTAATTCCCAACAGCGGCATTAGTATTAATAGTGCTCGAGCTGCCTTATAATGCTGTTGGTGTTCAATCGCCGCCGGTGACGAACGTAGCTTCGTTATCAAAACCCACATTATGCTGAAGAGGAATGCTAGATTTACGAATATAACTAGCAAAGGTGGTGCTAGATATATCCAGTCGAGTGAGTCTGTTTCTAACCATGGACACTGCAATTTATTGTTTAATAATTATAAAATATATAAAAAGAGCCATACACACACACGATTACATTGATGTTTTACGTACTTCATCATACATGTAATCATTTTTCCTAGTCACCACTCCTTTTAGTATCCCCCATATTATAATAAAAATTAATGGGAAACCTGCAATTAGATCGATCGTTACGTTTCAGTACAAATTATGATGTTTATAAAAATAATTACTCAACCAACAAGTGTCTAAGTCTCTTATTCTGAATTACTTGTAGGTACTGTATATGTACTTCCCTTGGAATCTTCTCATTTAATGGGTCTTGTCAAGGATCTAGTCATCTCTTAACGACCATACTACACTTATGGTTAATTGTATGACGTCAAATATCATTACTGTGCTATTTTTTAGTAATTTAGTGAACTTACCCCATCCTATACTAACATAGATGCGTAATTTGAAATTTTTTCTTCTCATAGTCATAACGACTAAAATATAGAGATACATTCCTGAAATAAAAAATATAACTGAAGGCACGGTCAATCATTGTCAAGGTTATTTGAAGATTTACATTCATGGTAGGTCGAGCACTATCAGACCTCCATCATAGAAATGTCGGTGTATATTTTCCCGCTCTGTCACGTTGCGGCAAGAATGAATGTCGCCCGGTCGCAGACTGTAGTAAGTAGTGAATCTTCAACAGTGGTAGTTGACGCCCTAAAACCCGATCCCCGTTGTCAACTCGGTGTTGCATGTACAGAAAGTTCTGGCGGGAAACGGTGCCTACTTTACGGAACGTGCCCGATTCGGTCCGGTGTACCGTAAATCATCCTTTATCACCAAAGCTCGGATAAAGAAAAAATGACTTACCTTCTACAAACGTCCAAAAAAACGTGGACAAGTGAGAATAATGTAATAACATTGTACCGAATCTGCATAATATTATGGACTCATTTCTATATTTTATCTAAAACAAAGTATAAATTGAAAATATGTTGGGTGTAATGATCGCCAAGATAAACCGTTGACTTTCTACCTGCCTTTTCAGGAGAAAATTTGACTCCGCAATAATATGTCATTATTGAAGGCAAAAAGTCAATGGTATACCTTGACGAGTATTATACTGAAATACTTTGAAATATAAAACCGAGCTTAGACGTTCCGTCAAAAGTATAGTCCAGACTTAACATCGTGTGATTACTTTATAATATATTTTCATCGAAAAATACAAATTTCGGTACCAATTTTTAATGTCACGGTATATATAATGTTAAAATGCGCAATCGCGCTTTTTAAATTTGCAATTTTTGCACAGGTGTCAAAAATTCAAGGAAAATATTTTGGTAGTGCGATTAGTAGTGTTTTTCGAGTTTTCTAAATCGTTGCCAAAACGGTAGAAAATGCTTATAAATTGAAAAATATAACCTAGTCGGTAGTTTAGGATCGCTTAATTATTATTATTTCCAGTCAACCAGCTAATGAAAGGACGTTACCGGGACGTGAGTTAAACTAATTTGATCTAAAATTAAAAACTCTACTTACTAGGACTAACATTACAATCCAGGTACAGTACATCAAAATATATGACCACATTAAATTAATGTGAATTTTGTTTCTTAGACAACGCAAATCTCTGGAATAGAAAAAATATGTTTTAGAACTAATTTGAATATCTATTTGACGAGCGCAAGCGCAGTCGCTATGTTGAAATGGCGGCAATTCAAAAGTTTCGACACTGAATATACGAATCACTAAAAGACAAATGTTTACAGGAGATGCTCAAAATGTTGTCCGTTAACTTCAATACAACAAGCCGATTTTTAAAACTGCAGTACATTTTGCAACATCCCTGACTGCTCTATTCTTCTTATCTCTGTGGTAATACTATCTTTTAATTCCCGAATATTGGCAGGTTTTGTTTTATAAACGATGATCTTTAAGTGACCCCACAGGAAATAGTCTAAAGGATTCATGTCGGGTGATCGTGTAGGCCATTCGATAAAACCACGCCTTCCAATCCATCTTCTGTGAAACACATTATTTAGGTTAGGTTAGCCTTCCAATCCATCTTCTGTGAAACACATTAATTAGGTATTGCCTCACCACACGCGCATAGTGAGGTGGAGTAGCCAAATATTGTTATTGTCTGAAAGTTTACAATAATGAAATTTCTACATTAAAATGTAGACTTGGATTTGGAAATAACCGAGCCAACTCGGGTATAGTACTATTTTCCAATAAATCTAGATACGCCGGACCATTTAAGGTTCCCTCAATGAAAAAGGGAACAATTATTTTGTCGCCTATTATTCCAGCCCAAACATTCAGTTTTTGTGGATATTGGGTGTGGGATTCACGCATCCAACGAGGATTGTTACGTGACCAGTATTTACAATACGTTTCCTTTAATAAAAAAAGTGGCCTCATTGCAAACCATACCATTACTTGAAAAATAATACAGGGTGATCCATTTGAAATAACAAAGTACATTATTAATTCCGAAAAAAGGAAATACATGACAACCATATCACAAGATCCTTGCTCACCAAAATCTATAAAATTCGTGCTATCCCTTTCCGAGATAATTGAAGCGTTCCATACTTGTAACTCACTCTACATAATGGAACAAACAAATAAACCTGGCCATCGTGATGTTCAGAGGATAGCCGTGGTCGTATGCCACCTACCCTAACAAAACAATACATTTTAACAGTTGTAAGCGATGTTACATTAAAATAGATTCCGTATAAGTTGTTTATTTCATCGACTCGACAAGAGGTATGCACACTATTTCATGAAATGCACCCAAATCGTGAACGTATCTCTTAATATACGGTAAGCTATGTTAGGGATGTACTGAAGCAAGATAGATCTACACTAAATGCAAGTATTCAACAAGATGTACTTTTGTGGGCTGAAGACAAAAAATTACTGAATTATCTTCAAATTTTATACTGGGTAAAAAATCTTTAATGATCTCTCAAAAGAAATGATCAAGAAGTGCCTTATTAGATCCGAAATCCCATTTTCCTCACCTGATGGGGTGTTTACGGAACTCAATAGAAAAAAAAATTAACCCTTAAATGATGTCGTTCCTCCCGCCCTTTATGTCTTGCTAAGCCACTGCTCATAATCGCTGAAAATAACTGTATTCGTTTTTCCAATTTAATTTCAGCCAAATTTCTTGAATAAAATAGATACTTTATAGTTTCTAACATCATTATTTGATATCTCTATTGTAATTTTATTTTTAACGTCTACACAATGCTGCTAACTATTTTTTTAACCGAAAATAATTTTGGCAACTACTATACTACATGAAAACGAATTTCCTTAAAAATACAAGGAGCAGCTGAAAAATATCAAAAATAAAAACTATTTTTGTTGAAATTTTTGAATACTCACTTAAAATACATAAAAATTCCTACAGCTATCAGAAGAGTTATTAGACTTAAAGTATATCCTACAAAATAAATTCCAGTTGATGTATCTTCCGATATTAAGATTTCTTTGCACATCGAGTAGTTTTGCTTTGACCACGTTCCATTCGCAAAGCAAATTCGTGTGGCATTTTCTTGAAAAAAAAATCATATAAATATTATAGACCCGCCCAGGCTTCCCACAAGCAAAACTCAAAAAGAAAACTAATTTAATTGTAAAAATAATGCAGACCTCTTGTAACCACTTGTGTCTGTTCACTAATAGTGACTCGCCCCGCCAAGGCTTCGTATCAGAACCGGTTAAAATACTTACGAGAACTGTCATAATCATGCAACTTCAAACAGTCTGGAGAGGCAGCTGATCGTCGCAGTTTCGTTAAAAAGTGTAAGAAAAATTCAAAAAGAAAACTAATACTTTCCCATGACTTAATTGGAAAAAATAATGAAAACTTCTTGTAACCACTTGTGTCTGTTCACTAATAGTGACCCGCCCCGCCAAGGCTTCGTATCAGAACCGGTTAAAATACTTACGTGAACTGTCATAATCAACTTCAAAAGGTCTGGAGAGGCAGCTGATCGTCGTAGTTTCGTTAAAAAGTGTAAGGAAAACTCAAAAAGAAAACTAATACCTATCCCACGACTTAACTGGATAAAATAATGCAAACCTCTTGTTACCATTTGTGTCTGTTCACTAATAGTGACCCGCCCCGCCCCACCAAGGCTTCGTATCAGAACCGGTTAAAATACTTACGTGAACTGTCATAATCAACTTCAAACAGTCTGGAGAGGCAGCTGATCGTCGCAGTTTCGTTAAAAAGTGTAAGAAAAACTAAAAAAGAAAACTAATACCTATCCCACGACTTAATTGTAAAAATAATGCAAACCTCTTTTAACCATTTGTGTTTGTTCACTAATAGTGACCCGCCCCGCCAAGGCTTCGTATCAGAACCGGTTAAAATACTTACGTGAACTGTCATAATCAACTTCAAACAGTCTGGAGAAGCAGCTGATCGTCGCAGTTTCGTTAAAAAGTGTAGGAGGCCAACAAGCTATACTGTCAAAAGTTACTTTACAAAATTGATCTCCGTGGATATTTTGAAAATCCTTCGAACGATTATCATACAGATATTTACAATAATCTAACGTTAGATTCGTTGCCTCGTCATCGAATCCTTCGAACATGGTGTCGGTGGAGTTACCCGATGAAGTAAGTACGAATTCATTCGGCATATCCTTATCGAAGATATCCTGCCCCCAGCTCATTACGTCACGATCTTTCGACTTGTCATGTGCTAGTAATTATCATTCGAAAGTTTCTGTGAAAAAAAAACTATTTTTATTATTTCATCATTTGATAAGAAGTCAAGTAAATCTGGATTTTAACTGGACGAGCACATCGGAAGATTGTTTGCATGGGCGCCGGCAGGGGGCGCACTTGCACTCCCCTGTCAGGAAATAAAGTACATAGAATGATCTGCAATTTTTTCAAACACTTATTAGCAACAGTAAATAAAATTTGTTTACGCATATAACAACAAACTATATTCAAAAAACTGTAGCTCAAGTGTCAGCTGATGCATATACTGTTGGCTGACAATACCGACCTCTCGGTAAATTCGTTGCTACCATCTGACGGCGAAATTTACCGCCGTTCATTGGTCAAATCAAATAGCGCGCGCTTCACTGGCTTCCTGTTACACACTTCCGTCCCATTTCACGAAATCACTGCCACACATTGCAGAGAACCGAGCGGAAAGATGTGTATTTAGATAGGATTTTGATCGTTGTAAACGCTTAGTAGATCCGATGAGCGAAACATATTTAATTTGATATGGCAGTTCTCCACATACTATATTTTATATTGGTTAATACTATGTGTAGTTGCGGATGCACCTCCCTGAAAATAATCCTGGCGGCGTCCACGATTGTTTGTCTTCGTTCTTTACGCACAGAATACTTCAAGGTCACAATGCTGACTATCGAAAGCTTGTCGAGGAGCCAAAAGTAACCCATTAACGAATCGGGCACAAGATATAGCTTTAATAGTAAGTACCAAATAACTATAGATACCATTAGGGAAGACTGGAAGAAAGGTGTAGGTACCCATACAGACTGGGGCAACCTGGTATACAAACGGCTCCGAAGGTGTAGGAGCCAAAATCGTAGGGCTATTCCACTAAGGCTATATAAGGAGGTTACAACTTTCCAACCGGAAGTCAACTCTGCGTTGAAAACTTCAAAAGGCAGGAACGAACCTATCTTTAGGGTTTAAGGTATTTAGCCAAGCTGAACTGGAGACACTCGATTCCATAGAGATAGTATGCCTAGGTACCAACGAAAAGGTGGTTGAAATGGTTAGGCAAGGCTCATGAAAGCCTTTCATTGGACTAGAATCCTTCTAAGGCGTCGCAAATCGACAATATACACCCCCACAAGAATGTGAGTGGCACAAAAATTTCTAGAACGGTGGGAAATCTTCACCAAAACGGAGACAAGCGAAATAGTTCATTAGATTGCCAAAATTTACGGCAGACCTAATAAGGAAAGATAGGAAACTGTCAAAGCAGTAGTAGGTATGTTAACAGGGTACTATAAGGTTAAAGGGCACATAAAGCTTATTGGGCTGACAGACGAAGCCATGTGCAGATTCTCCTAGATGAGGACACATCCTATGCCTGGCGAATGTGCAGTTTCTTGTACTAGGCGATGAGAAGTCACCGACAAGAAACTACAGGAAAGCAGTATCGAAGCTGATTGGCTGCATAGAAAAAATCGGTTTAGAGAATGTAATAGATCTGGAAAGGTCGCAGAGGAATAGGAAAATTAGCGACCTCATCAAATCTAATCTATCAGTTTTGGGATTTGGAGTCTAAGATGAAAGCGGTAAGCAATATAAAGATAAACAATTCTTCCTCTTCACGATACCGTCACATTTCTCTCAGGACCAATGCAAATTGGTCGCTTTCAGTGCTGTTCAGTGATATCGGACTTAAAATTTACCTACCAGATGGGGTTAAAGTTCTGTGATTCTGTCTCCTATAGGAGGAAACTACAGAACTCATTCTTTGCTAGTGCGACTGTGCGGTTTCTTGTACTATGCGATAAGAAGTCACCGACAAGAAACTACATGAAAGGTTGGTTGAGAGTTTGACTGGAGAATATAATCTAGATTCAGAGCAGCAAATCGCTTAATATAGTTGTTTGGGTGTTTGGGTGACTTTAAAGTGGTTTACATTATTAGTTTTAATATTCACACTCCTTTATACTTCGATTACTACTTCTTTTCTACACTAAATTCCTTGAAACTGCCCTTAGTGCGATACAAAACTGCTTTCTTTGTAAAATCACTTTTGCAAAAAATCCTAGGTGTCAAACCGGAATCCGGCTCGAAGGACCAATGTTTGGGTGACTTTAAAGTGGTTTACATTAATAGTTTTAATATTCACACTCCTTTATACTTCGATTACTACTTTTCCACACTAAATTCCTTGAAACTGCCCTTAGTGCGATACAAAACTGTTTTCTTTGTAAAATCACTTTTGCAAAAAATCCTAGGTGTGAATCCGGAATCCGGCTCGAAGGACCAATGTTTGGGTGACTTTAAAGTGGTTTACATCAATAGTTTTAATATTCACACTCCTTTATACTTCGATTACTACTTCTTTTCTACACTAAATTCCTTGAAACTGCCCTTAGTGCGATACAAAACTGTTTTCTTTGTAAAATCACTTTTGCAAAAAATCCTAGGTGTGAATCCGGAATCCGGCTCGAAGGACCAATGTTTGGGTGACTTTAAAGTGGTTTACATTAATAGTTTTATTATTCACTCTTCGGAGATTATATACGGTTACATTTACATTCATAAAACACATTTTTAGATTAGTAGTGGACTGTAACGTACTGACTCGCCGCTAATTAGCCGAAAAGGGACGCAAAGTAAAAAAGAAACCAAAATATTTTTGGGCGGCATATCGCCGGCGATGAACATAAAAACCAAGCGGCGTTGCCACGTCAACAACAGTGTTGTAGTTAAAAATAGTGTGGTATATCCATAGAGATAGAGGCAACAGCCATTATAGGCCGCTGTGTAAATGAGAATGTTCGTCTGAACTCTGACAGACGATCAGAGGTTTTTCTGTCTATAGCATGCGCGCCATTAGAGAAATACAGCCCGAACCTTTGACGTTCTATCTCTCTCTTACATGCTGACGGGTTCCGAGCTGGCTTGTTGCCTTTATCTGTAGTATTGTGATGTCTTTTGGCCCAATATAATCATAAATATTTAAAATAAGAATTAAATTCCCATGATCTTATTTCAGCAAAACATTCGAACGTTTTAATATTATATAAATAAAGAGTAAGAAGGTTATTGAATAGAAAGTCAAGTTCAATGCATGAAGTAAGACAAAACAGTAATATGGTTATTTGTTTTATTTGAACTTGACTGGTTATATAAATATGCATTCAATATTCACCGATTCAGAGGCCTTTCCACATCTTTAGTCTACCAACGTATCCATTGGAGACACATCCATTACAGTATCTCTATGGGTATATCACCGTGATATGATTTCGAAGGCGAGGAGAAGATTTTAACGAAGTAAACGTAACAGGCATTAAGAAAAACAGTGGGAAAGTGTTACAGAAACTGGATAACCTTCTCATAATCCATAGCATTTAATTATTCACATTACGCAACACTGGGGATTTATGTTAAATCGTTTAAGTACCTTCTATTGTTTTTGATGTTATATGAGAGAAATTCGAAACATTTAATTTTAAATAATTTTATTTATCTTCTTTAGCTGTTATCATGTCAGTCGAAAGCCTCTAATTCTCCAAGCAGAAAATTGGATGATCAATAAATAATGAAGGAATTAAACGAAAATAAAACACGTGTTTGAGCTTTCTAGTGTCTAATGTTATTTCCTGCGTACGGGTTATTTAAAATTTATGTTAAAAGATTAAGAAAATACTTAATGAATTAATAAAACAATATACAGCTGGTATATAACAAAAATTGCTAATTAATCGAAAAATCTACGAACATATCGAACCCTAATCATTTTCGTGAATTTTTGAAAAAATTCCGCTGGAAAGCACAGCTTAGACCACTTGAAATGGGAGTCTTTTACACTGATAACTTTTTCAATTTAGTTCGGACAAAAAAATTTTAGGAAATCTTAAGTCGTAAGTATAACGTGGTAAAATTAGATTTAGAAAAAAAAATTTCAACCCTTAATTTTTAAAAAATTGTTGAACAATTTGAAATTTTGTTAATTTAAACGACAAGTATAATGAAAATGACAAAATCAAGGTGATAATATAAGGAAATGTTTCTAAAAAAGTTCAAAATGGCGGCCGCGCAAACTGACTTTATATATATAGTATGTCTGAAAAAGTTGGCAACATATGAGAAACTTTTTTATTTGTAATGTTACGAAAAAAAGTTATTCTTTATAAAAAGTTCTGTATGGTCCATAAAGTAAAACACAAATGTCAGATGTCAATTTTTTAAATCGTATACGAGGATCGTCAAAAAATATGAATTTGGTAATTATGAAAAGTTGTTCGAAATAGAAAACTATGTTTTAATATGCAATTAGATCATACTAATTTAAAAAATTACCGTTTCTTTCTAAGCATTCAATTGTTATTTTAGAAAATGCTTCCATTACATTTCTAATAACAGCCGGAGTAATATCGTCACATGCTTCCTGAATTTTTCTTTTCAAATGATCAATATTGTCGAATAGTCTTTTAAGGTACACTTCTTGCTTTAGGTATCCCCATAAAAAAAGTCTAGTGGGTTCACGTCTGGAGATCTTGCAGGCCAAGCAAATTCCACAAATCTTCCTAATACTCGTCCATTAAAATTTTGCAGTAGATATTCTCGAACATTTCAGGTAGTATGACATGGTGCCCCATCATGTTGGTGCCATATGCGTTGTCTTTCTATTATTGGTAGGTTATCAATAAAATCGGAAATTTTATCATTCAAAAATTCTAAGTATCGTTTAGAATTCATAGTATTCTAGCTATTATTATTACTTATTTATTACCGATATAAATTCATTGCTAAAATATTTCAAGAAAACATTTGAAGTGTGTTGACTTGCTAAATAAGATAAAAGTTGACTTGTTTCACAACTAAAATTTGCAAAATTTAAGTTGAAATTGAAGTGGTCAAAATATTCCTATTAATCTTTTGCAATTTGTGGACACCCTGTACATCTAATATTAGATAGTACAGGTATTTACCTGAATATTATTATTTTCGAAAGCAGAGATTTTCATGAAGAATAACTTTTTTTCCGTAAAATTTACAATAAAAAAGTTTCCCAACTTTTTCAGACATACCTAGTGTATTTTTTTCAATCGCTCTTCATTTACAATTTTGAGATGCGGATTGTTGCAATCGACAGAGTAAGAGTTGAAGTTTAAAATGTTGTTCAAGATTTATTGTTGGAAAATTAATTTCAACTTCCGTTTCGAATTACAAAATTACACATTTTGAAAAACAATTTAATACGATCATTAGAAGCCGACAAAACGAAAGTCAAAGTTCGCTAAGTATAGTTGTGAGTGAAATTAATTTGCATCGTTTCAGGTTAAAATATCAGTGTACGGCAAGGTCTCTGTGAGGATTAAAAAGCCCCCCAAAAAAAAGCCATAAATCATTTCGAGTCTTGACCCACCCACATCCGAACAATTGATTCTCATTGGCACAATGTAACTTCCGATTGGTATATGAAAAATTTACTTCAACTGCGAGTCCACATGGACGCGCAGGGTAGGCTTAGTCCATTATTGTTATTTACGAGACATTGTGTTCTGAATAAGAATTATATATCTGTTAGCTATTTCTGTGATTAAGATTTTGGTCTCTCAGACTCTGACTGGTGGTGCCTATCCAATCAATCTGTAGTTTGCATTTGGTAGAAGAATTTTTGGACACCCAGTATAGTAATTTCTGGCTTCAAATTGTATATGGTTAATTTTTTTTAATAGAATATTCTAATTAACTATCTATGAATATGAATCAAACCAATCATTATTTACTTAAAAATATTATGTTGTTTTCATGAAGTAACAATATCACTGACGCCTTATCCTAGTAATATTTACGCATCTAATTCTCGTATATAAATAACTCATGAATTCACTTACCTATTTGATATTTCCTTGTAGTATTCTATAAACAAACATTTAAAAACTATTTTTCACTCAAACTTGACCTCTGATTGTCTTTTTCCTCTCCCTCAACTATCATACACCACCGAAAATCCACACAACATTCAATATTAATTTAATTATAGGTAGTTGGATCTTATCAGATTGTTTACTTTAACAGTAAAGATACAAAAGAATCTTATTGTTCTGTTTAACGATATAATAAGTAAGGCTGAGATAAATTTTAACAATCATTTTTCCATAGAAATTCTGTTTATTACCGAGAGCAATAATTTCATATACAAATAATAATATTTTGATCAATCATATGATGCATTTTATTTAAATTATTATTTCACGTTTCTTTTTTCGATATACAGGGTGTCATGAGGAACTGTACATATATTCAATATTAATTTACACAGTCCCGCTGTACCCAGCCAGAGCAATAAACAAACAGACAAAATCATAATGGGGAATCCATTATTTTTAATATTTTTATTCTCACCAGGTTTTTATGTCGATTTAAAAATTCAACTTTTGGATGATTTAGGATTTTGAAATTTCAAATGAAATAATCTGTCAGTGGCTTTCTTATGATGAACCATTTATAACAGATATATTCACCAACTGTAAACATTTTTATGAAAGTTTTATTTTTAATAAACTTCTCTCTGCCGTGTATTTTTACAAATTTACAAATCCATCAGGGGTACAAGATATAAGATATTTGACTGTGTTCCATTTTTTATATTGTGACCAAGTTAATGCCTGGTGCACAGGATTAGTAGGCTTCTGAATTTCTATTTCAAAACAATCTATAATGGATTGCACATTATTATATTTTGCTCGAAATGGAATAGACAAATGCTTTTTTATTTGGCTTTCTAAAGGCCAAAATATTAATGTTTTCATATACTGTTCAATTTTATAAAAGTCAGTTTTGAATATTTTTGAAACTCCATTTACTGATAACGAAAATTGATCTGCTAATTTTTCAAATGCATCATTTGTTAGTGACACAAAATCACTGCTTGAGGGTACAGTGTCAGTTGTTGCCTCTGCTGATGTGATATCTTTTACCTTTAAAAATTTCTTTTTCATTAGTGAGGTAGTTGCTTATTTTGTAATAGTCAGATCTAAAGTATCCAATTTAACAGTATTCTGAGAAGTTAACCGACAACTAACAGCAACACTTTTTACCTCTACGGGACTTGTTTGTTGGTATTGATTGATCATTCCCCAGGAGGTTTGAGTACCAACATCATAATCATGAGAATCTTCTGTTAAAACAGGTTCATTTGGGACTACCAACTCATCTAATTTTAGCTTTTTGATTGAAGAAGATTCTGACCAATTAAAAACGTGAGGCACAACTAATGGTTTCAAAATAATTTCCCTGGAAGACCATCTCAAATGGAGGTTGCCACAAGAGCACCTCCCTACAAAGAGTTTAGGACATTTAAGGATTATTCATTTTTATTTGCCTTTCTGTGAAAATATTTTCAAAATAAAGCGGTACAAAAAAATTATGATTTTTTAATAAAAAGTATGTCATTATAGGACACCTTCCCCTAAGCAAAATATTAAAGCCAACTCCCGTATAATCTACAGTCCTTGAATAATGAATCACTGCACCAAGCTCGTTACAGAGATATTTCTAATTGTCCTTTCATCTACCGCACCCTGTATAGACGTAAGACGAATCTGGTTTGCGTAGCGTGAGATCGTGGCATGCACTAAGAATATCAAGAAGATGGCCCTTGAAAAATAAACAAGAAAATCCGACGTTATTAATTATTAATGTAAATCTCGGATTTGTTTGTCTTAGATAGAGATATCTCTGAAGTTTTAGGCAACAATAACAGACTTAGCAAAAACGAGACAAGATGTCGCATAATAAAAACTTTTTTTTATTTTTATTACGATCTAGAAAAAAAAATGAAATTTATCGTATTGGAAGCTATTGAAGCTCTGCTAACCTTTAAAATAAATATTGACTTCGAATTATTTCGGTATAATAAAGAGTTTTTCTACACCCACATGTATATTATCCATTTTCTGCACAATTTACAGAATGTAAATGTAGGCCATTCCGGTTAACTGAACGGATATGATTTCATATACATCCTAGAACGTATATGAAATCCACCAATCAGCATTTGCGTTTAGTACCCGCCAACTAATCTTTTTTCAATTTCATAGAAACGTCAAAATAACTTGTCAAAATATTTCTATAGTTTTTAAGAAAAATATTAGTAAAAATGAGTGATTCCAGTGATGAATCAATAAAAAATTTGCCGCAAAGGAGACGTATAACGTATAGAAACAGAATAAATTGAATATTTAAGGGTACTCCTGACAAACGTCAGTTTTTATGTAATAGATTTGACGTTATAGATAGATGATTAGTATATTCATCGGTAGTCCAGTGGTGAGTATCCCAGCCTCTCACGCGGTAGATCAGAGTTCGATTGCCTGTTGGGATTTTTTTTTTAAATTTTAATTTTATTTCTAAATAATAATAAAATAATAATAATAGTAAATTTATTAAAAATTTTCAATTTGAAGTTATATTATAGTTTAATAAAATGTTTATTTTATAGATTTGTCCTTAAGTGGGTCGTAGAAAAAAGATACTGTTCGACTCGTGTGGATTGTCCATATCGCTCTCGGACGATTGAGCACTCCGCCTACGGCGTCGTGCTCAAACTTCGTCCTCGTGCGATATGGCCTTCATACCACACTAGTTGCACAAACTACTATTGTTTACACGCCAGATAAAAAAAAATGTGGATCTTGTCGATTTTGCGACGTCGCAGAACGATTCCGTTCCAATTTATGGCATTGATGAGCTGACCGTATACCACATTACTTCAGCCTGTATAAGTACACCTTTCTTCTGGTGGAGGTGGTTTTTTTTAATGA
This sequence comes from Lochmaea crataegi, assembly GCA_947563755.1. NCBI lineage: Eukaryota > Metazoa > Arthropoda > Insecta > Coleoptera > Chrysomelidae > Lochmaea > Lochmaea crataegi. The sequence goes on along the minus strand of OX387432.1, from coordinate 36,253,350 downwards.
TTCCCTCTCCACTTGGTCTGTATATTGTTCTCTTTCCAACACTTTTTACCACCTTATCCAGACAGACGTACCTAAAACGTTCCCAGGTTGTCCGTTATCAGACATCCAAAATCCCAGGTACGTCCGTTTCAGACCCTTAGCCATCCTCAGGACGTCCTGAGGACATATTTTGTTACTAAGCCATACGTCCCTTGGAAGTCCTAATTATAACATCCCAAGAACGTCCCCTTAATTTTGGTAATTGACCTCCCAAGTACGTCCTCTTATTTTTTCTAATGGACCATCTAGTTTCCTTGAACCACCAGAGTCTATTTGTTCCTTTGTTTTTAAAATAGGGTTACTTACTATTTTAAACATTGTCAACAAAAGCCAAAAATAATGGAGAGCCAACTGTTATTAAAATGCGAAACTATTTTAATCCGGACCTGGGAATCTTTTAAGGTACACACACTTAATAATGAGGGCCGTCGGCTTATATTGATTTACGACCTTCTTAGATCTCTGGTCGTACTTTACCTTATCTCTTCCTCACCGCTTTGCACACTTATCAACACTACAATATGGCATTTTAGATACTAATGAAAGTCTAACAATCATCCGTTGTTTACCAGTAAACAATGAAAACTAAATGACATGAGGACCCAGAACAATATGGCCGACCTGTCAGTGACTCCATTCTGGAATGGTTTATTCTTTTTAATTATTTTGTCGTCGATATAACCTCACTTTTTGGTAGAATAAGTATTTATCAAACTGTGAACTTAGTTTAATTGATCTATGTGAATGGGTATCGACAAAAACGATTGTAAAGGTCGGGTCGTCAGGTAAACGTTGGTGTTTTAAAGGTGTGAAAAGGCCTCTGAATCGGTGGTGTTGCTGGTCACTTGGAGGGTCATCTTAAGGGAATAAAACAACTACTTCTAGCACTGGGATATGTTCTATTTATTACACTACTGTACTATGATACATTACACTACTTAAGATTACTAACTAAATGTATAAGTACCTAGTCGTATAGCATACTTATAATTAATGATTATTTATTACTGATGATTAAGTCTTCTTACTACTGAAAATATATTGAATATATGACTGTATATTTATACGACCAGTCAAGTTCACCAAAAGTAAATATAAATAACACTGTTTGTGTTTATTTCACGCTCTGAACTTGACTTCGTACCTGTCGACCTTCTTACTCTTTATTTATATAATATTAAAACGTTCTAAAGATTTATTGAAATAAGCTCAAGGGAATTTAATTCTTATTTTAAATATTTATTGTTACATTAGGCCAAAAGGCATCACACGATATTTGATGTTCCCTAGGTCATTATCAAACAGTAACTACCCAAGAATTAAGTAAATAGAGTCCAAAAAAAACGTTCCAAATTGGTTTATCGATATTTTTTTTATAGAATAAAAATGATGTTTATAGAGTGAGCCGAAATCGCCTACAATGTTTTCTTGGCCTAGCTACACGTTAAGAGGTTTTACGATCTAATGGATATATTCTAAAACGCCAGTAGCAATTTTCTGCGTTCGGTTTACATTGTCACATCGAATATCCGAATTTCCCAAAGGCGTACTCGTTCGAATTTAAGAGCAGCATATATATATACATATATATATATATATATATATATATATATATATATATATGATATTGATTTAAAGAGATGTCAATAGAAGCAGTAAAAATGTCGACTTCGGTGTGAACTTCGAAGGTTAAGAATGGATCAAAGGAAGAGGTATTAAAAATGTTTTAAGTGGTTATGATATTATAGTGGAAGATTTGTGTCGATTTGAGTGCGACTGGTTATAGCGTTAAAAAGGGGAATAGAATCGTCTGAAAACATCGAAGCAGGGCTGCCAGATAGTATAATAAAAAAAGTTTTAAAATATAAACTTACTTACTTTAGACAATTTAATGTATGTCACTTTGACGGTGACAAAAGTTACCTGCAACTTTGACGGCGACAAAAGTTAAAGTACAACCAGAGATATAAGAAGGTCATAAATCACCCAGCACTTGAGTAATCAGCAGGCGGTCGAGTCTACGCAGAGTTGTACCTGCCCTAGCCATGAAATTTTGTTTTATAGGTAAGTATAATGATGTTGGGTTAAGATAATTATTAAGAACAATCGCTTGAATATAATTGATAATTGTTTATTATGATATATAATACAAAAACATTTATAAACGTCACGATAATGAAAGCGATTATAGTTCAGGAAGTTTATAAAATTCAAGTTGTTTAGAATTAAATTTAATATACACACTTGTGAAGCTGCTGTTTTTTTAATTGAATGCAATATCGTAAGATTGGGCATTCAATAAGCGAAAATGTGGAGAAGACTACAAAGAAGCCATAGTTAAAACAATTTGGAACACCACCGCTGAAATGTTACAAAGTAAAACAACTCCTCTGCATACTTTCATTGAAGTCGATGAAATAGCCTTCATCGATTTGTCTACAAAGTTGGGGTAGAAGTTCTTGGAGTATCTTTTTTTCCGGGTCGAGATGGCAAACTCATGTTCGAATGGATCCAGGACCCAAACAGTATTGGACTCATCCCAAGGGGATGCCTGCCAACCAAACCCACCTTAAACTCGCCCTTACCCCCGCCTCGGAATCACTACCCTAGCATACTTCGAGACGGGAGGCGACCCCTCGCACACTCTCCGCTCACACCTTCATCTTCTACCTACTATCACTCCCACTTCTCATGCTATATCGAGTCTTTTCCCCCCCTAACCACGCTCTATACTACTCCACTCCCCTCCATCCATTCCCCCTCTCCCCTCAACATTGACTCCACCGTGCTCTCCCAGTACACCGCCTCCCTTAGTTTCCTCTCCAACTTCTTCAGCACTTCCTCGTTCCTCCAGCATCTAAACACATGCCCCACATCATCCTCCACTTCACACCTCTCTCACACTCCAGACTCTCTTTTCCCAATCTTGTGGAGGTACCCTACTCTCGACCCGTCTAATATTGGAATACTCATACTCGGGAATATCAGTTATTGGTGCTCTTCTAGGCCGCTTCTTTTTTGGGGTAGAAAATTTTACTTGCACGTTATTTGCAGAAACTAATTACTCCCCTTCATTAATCACTATTTGAATTTTCAATAGTTCTTATCGAAATACCTAATACAAAATAAAGATTTGTGTTGAAATAGTTATTTTTGAAATTTATTTAATTACCTGTAGCGAGAGATGTTTTATTTTTCACATTTGATAACGTATCCGACTCACATTTGACACTTTGAAAATAATTAAAAATTATTTCACGTGCCTGACTCTTGATAACTGGTTTTTTGTTAGGCGATGACATTTTTTCAGAAACAACACAAAAATTATTCAGACAAACGCCAACAGAATTGGAGGACAACTAACGATACGCCTCTGTACAGAGCATTTATATGTCTTGCAAGAGCTGTAGTGGGAGGTAACATTGAAAATGAGTTTGTGCGCATGGGGGCGGACTCGCCATCACGTTTGGCGCTTGCTGTACTGATTTCAAGGCTGTTTGTAGCTGGTCGATGGGATCGAGGTTGGGTGAACGAGGGAGCAAAATGCGGAATACCATGAAAGTCCAAAGCGTCTTCGACTACCCTTGTACGAGTACATAAATCCAATAATTAGAAATATATTCATGCAATTATCATAAATTGGATGTATACATTGAACCATTCACAGAAAAAAATAATGAAGAAGTTGCAACAATATGTTTTTATGTACTCTGCTAGTGAAAGCCTGGATTAACGTCTAACTATTGAAATGTGAATTCTCACAATTTCATGAGTGGATAGAGACACTAACGAAGTAATACTCTGGAGAATTGGCTGTTAACAGTGTCGTATTTTTATTTTTTTTTCAAGTAGAGATAACTTTTTAACGGGAAATCATATAGCACATCTCGATAGCCGAGTGGTTAGTGTATCGTATACAGGGTGACAATTTTAAAACTTTCAATGGGCTGTACCTCGAGTTCTCTCTCATGTCATTTTAGTTCCCCCTCTCTACTCTATTGTAAGTTTTAAAATTGACACCCTGTATAAATTTTTTTAAATTCTATTCGTCAATATTATATGATAAATTGATTACTTATGTAATCGTTACTTGTTCATTATTAAAGTGGTCACGAGTAGAAATAAGTTAGCAAAGTCAAGGAAAAACTTATTAATAGATTTAGTTTTTTGTCTATTAATGATTTGATCATGAAATCCAACAATAAGGTTAAGGTGAAAACGAGTCAAACATGTATTATTGATCTAGAGATTCTCTCTATCACTGCGACCTATATTTAAAAAGTTATTATTAGATTTATCCATATAATAAATATTTGAATATTAAATTATGAATTAGAATGAACGGGAAAAGTCTATTTTATAATAGACTTCAAAAAATAATAGTTTAATACTATTATAACGCTTTACAAAATTTGAAAAATAATTTTCAAAGAACAGACCGTTTACTAAGAAAAGAACAACTACTTCTCGGACTATATGCCCCGACAGACATTGAATTACACTTATAAAGTAAACGGGGTTGGTATATCTGCAAGATAGAACCAACCATTCTGTTTTCTTATAATTTTTAATAAAATTGAGTGGGTGTTTAGTATCTCAATATGTCCCATTAGATCGCCGGATTTCAAAGATTCAGCCTATAGGCATTTTCCAGAGCGATCCTCCGGACATCTAGATGTAGTGGAGGAAAGTCTAGCAGTACCTCCAAGGCTCACTGCACCCGAAATTCTCATGCAGGCGAGTCGTTGCAATTTTTTCGATTTCAGACCTCACGTTTTCCAAAAATCCTGCGGTACGTCCTGAGAACTCTTGTTGCTTTTGAAGTAATATATAAAAGGAGTTCCAGGTGTACTTGGTACAAAATTAGTGAAATTTTGATATCGTAACGTCTCATCTCAACCTGCTGTCAACAAGTCTAAATATATTCACTTCGAGACTTCCGTGAAACTACCCGTGCGGGCAAATTATTATCCTTTGCCAAATTATCCTTCAAATTGCTTTCCGCCAGATCGTCTTCCACTATACTGACTCACTAAATGAACTTACGCCCTAATGAACTACAATATAGTTAGATATTTCCAAGCAGTGTCGTCTCTCTAGGGAATATATAAATAATATCTTGAAATACTTGTTTGTTTTATGAAGCGCTGAAAATGTTACATGAAGCTTACGGTGATTTTGACACTTATCGAAAACACTTGCATAGTACATGCAAAAGCGGTCGAGATGTGGTGGAGGGATTTGCCTCGCTTTGTCTTCAGATGATGATATTTTTCACTATAAGTATGAACAGGCCTCAACTTAAAAGTAATATTGAGTATTTTTAATTCTTCCCAGTTTTCCTATGTAAACTAAGTAATGAGAAAAGTAATCGAGGTGAGACTTTACTAAGGAAAAATACACAACTTTGGATAAAAGTTGCATAGTGTATGTAGCAGCTATGGGGCTGCTACTATTCGAGCGCACTTTCTGCGCAGACGCGGCAGCTGTCATTATTCAGCCGTGGGAGGTGGGAGAGTGCACGTCAAAAATCACGTTAAACGTGTTGCTTTAAACTATTGGAAATATTGTTCTCTTTTTGTACTTTACTCATTTGTAATACAGTAGGATAACAAAAATTTTCTGGGTAGCTTTTCTGCTTGTCTCAGAAAAATATCTAAGAACGACTCGGCTCGCCTCAGATCACCTCCAGCTTACCAAAACCTTTGGTGAATAAAGATTTTTTTCTTTATGGATTCAAAAGTCTGAAAAAAAGCAACACGACGTTTGACATGACACGTGACGTTTGACGTGACATGTGACTTTTGACGTGCACTCCCACAGGCTCCCCCGGCTGAACAATGGCCGCTGCCGCGTCTGCGCAGAGAGTGCGCTCAAATAGAGCGTTATATGGGTCCCATAACTGCTTAATGTAAATACGGGTTTGTTATCATATTATAAGGTTAACTTACGTTCACAACGACTTTTGAGAAGAGTAGTCGAAGACGCTTTGGATTTTCATGGAATACCGGCACTGCCCCATCGAGCATGTTTGGGACCAGCTACAAACAGCCTTGAATTTCCATAAACCTCCCCCACAGACACTCTCAGACAGCTTTTACCCCAACTTTGGAGACAAGTCGTTCAAGGCTACTTCAACTACCTTATTGAAAGTATGCAGATTCGAAATATCCTCTAGCTAGATAGGTAAAATAGTTGATCCGCGAAGTTAAATTTTTTGAAAATTTAATTACATTTTTCATAGGAAATTGAATGTTGAAATTGCTCTGTTTTTTTTTCTTTATTTGAACCTGAATTTTCCCCGTTCCTTAACGGCCGTGGAAATTATATAAATTCTTAATGCGCTATGAAAAGAACTAATTTCATGGAAAGCCGCCGAAGATTCCATTTGATGTTATGATTGGTTTTTGTAATAATCTTTCTCTCTTTGAGGCTTTTCTTGTGAAACGTTTTATTAATCAATTTTTATTATAAATGTATTCGAGAAAAAATAATAATTTTAACAGAAAACGACGGAAATTACCTAATTTTTTTTCTAATTAATTTTAACCCTCTAGAGCTTGAAATGTCTTCTTTTTTTTTCGGTTCGAGATAGGAAACTCATGTTCGAATGGGTCCTGGACCCAAACAGTGTTGGACTCATCCCCCCATGCCTACCAATCAAATCCACCTCAAACTCTCAGCTACCCCCACCTCGGAATCACTACCCTAGCATACTTCGAGACGGACGGCGGTCCCTCGCAAACTCTCCGCTCACTCCGTCGTCTTCTCCCTACTATCACTCCTACCTCTCATGCTATATCGAGTCCTTCTCTCCCCCTAACCATGCTCTATACTACGCCACTCACCTCCATCCATTCCTCCTCCCCCTTCAATATTATCTCCACCATGTTCTCCCAGTACACCGCCTCCCCTAGTTTCCTCTCCAACTTCTTCAGCATTTCCTCGTTCTTCCAACATCTAAACACATGCCCCACATAATCTTCCACTTCACACCTCTCGCACACTCCAGTCTCTCTTTTTCCAATCTTGTGGAGGTACCCTACTCTCGACCCATATCCAGTGAATACCTGTGTCAAGAAGTAGTTCACCTCCCCGAATTTCCGGTCCATCCAATCTCTCCTATTCTCAATAGCACCTTTTGGTGCGCCCTCATACTCCTCCCACCTTCTCTCCATTTCCTCCTCCATCCATTCCTGTACTTCCTGTTTGGTGGCACTACTCTAGCGTTTGTTCCTGACTCTAGCCATCACATCCAATGGGTAGGACCGTACAACATACTCTGCTCTACCGTTCTACTAATTACCCTCCTCTTCCACTCTCCCGGCTCTTTCACATCACACATCAATCTCCACAGCGCCATGCTGCCCTCACTTTCCCCTTCTCTGCCGCCTTTATCGTATGAGTTTTGAAGGATGATTGGCTATCCAACCACACCCCTAGGTATTTCACAGATTCCTCCATACGAATTCTCCTTCCGCACCGCTCTATCTTCTCCACAATCTTCCTACACATTCTCTTCGTACATACCAGACACACATCGTCCGCATACACCGTAATTTCACATTCCTCTTCACCAACTATCCCCCAAACCTCATCAAACACACACCTCAAGAGCTTTGGTCTAAGAACCGAGCCCTGGGGCACTCCAAGAGCTTGAAATATCTGTGGGGAATACGGTGCCTCCGCCAAGACGAGCAAAAGCATCGAAGACGCGTTCAATATATTTTCGATCACCCCGTAACTTCATTGAGGATAAAGGTAGAAACTTTCCACTCACATATTATGTAGTGGCGTGAATAAATAAAAGCATAACCACATAAATTATAAAGAGGATGAATCCCACATACACAGTGATTGTGACTGTTTGTAAAACACCCTGTATGATTGGATATAATGTAATTAAAAAAATCGGTGGGTCATGGTGTTCTCCTTCGATCGTTAATATAATATTTAAAAGTCCTGGACCAACAAATTGAATTATGTATAAATAAGAAACACGTGAAAATATTTTCTTGTAACCCTGAACATGGTCGAAGCACTGAAATTTCCATGCGCCCAACAATCGCGCCACCACGACCAATGGATAAACATTAAATTCTCTCCAATGCTCTTTCCATTAATTCTCCGCATCTGGGTGGAAGCTACTTACAGTTGGAAGTATTGTGAAGTGCGCTCGATTTTGAATTCCGTTTCAATATGGATTGAACTATTTTTGTTTACGTAGGTAAGACATTTTTTTTGTAACCTAATTTTTAATACAAAATACACATAAAAATTTAAATGAGTTTTTTAAATATTTTAGATAAAAATAGATACTTTGTGATTTGTCACGCCGTTCGTTAATAAGGTGAAAAATAATGAATTGGGGAACATTTTTTGTGAAATTTGTTATTTCGTTTTTTTAACAGTGTAAATGACGGGGGCTTTAGCAGCCGTTGATATAGGATCTTTGTTTTGGTTATTAGAGTACTCAAATAAAGTTTGATCAAATTTCTATGTTGCGTATAGAATCTAAAACATTTTTAGTAAAATTTTATATTTCGTTATTTTTTAACAGTGTAAATGACGGGGGCTTTAGCAGCCGATGATACTGAAAGTTTGTTCATGGTATTAGAGTACTCGGATAAAGTTTTATCAAATTTCCATGATGCGTATAGAATCTGCAAAGTTTTATTTTTTTAACAGTGTAAATGGCGTCGGATTTAAAAGCCGTTGATAGTGAATATTTGTTTCGGTTATTAGAGTACTGTAAAAAAAATTCATCAAATTTCCATAATGCATGTTGAAACTACAATATTTTTAGTGAAATTTAAAATTTCGTTATATTTTTTAACAGTGTATAATAGTTGCGGGCCAACGCTTACGATTATTTTCAAAATATCAATTTACTTTTTTTTTCGATACGCCTCTGTGTTATCGATGTCTTCGTATTTATGACAGGTCGATATCGGGTACAGCTATTTTTATATCATACCACTTTTTTTTGTGTGAAAACTTAAACGTGGTACATTACATCGAAAAATGTTATTAGTAGATATCTTCTTTTTTAGTAAAATTCAATTTAGACTCAATGCTACTAGGAAAGTCGCTAAGTCCATTTTAAAAATTGGATTTGCTGTAAAGGAAATTACTTAACTGCCAATCTATATTAACCCTCTGGGAGTTGTATTAAGCAGGAATTTTTGTGTGGCACATTGCAGAGATGTCCACTACCAGCAACAGACGCTGATGTTAAAAATGAGTGGATATTTTTTAACAGCATGTAATCCTGTCAAGGTTTTGTTGAATTTTTTCCAAATAGAGTGCACTGCTAAAATTTCAGCTCAATATTCACAGCAATCTGGACTGTACGATTTTTTAGGTTTGACATATGACAAATGTATTCACTACCCTTACTCTGACGATTCATAAAATGAAGACCTTTGCTGTTAGAGTATTGTTGAATTTTTTACCAATAGACTGGTCTTATAAGAGTGCTCAGCTGAAATTTCAGCTCAATATACACAGTTTTCTGGACTGTACGATTTTTTAGGTTGGACATATGACAAATGTATTCACTACTCCTAATCTGACGATTCATAAAATTAAGACCTTTGCTGTTAGAGTATTGTTGAATTTTTTCCCGATAAATTGGTCTTATAAGAGTGCTCAGCTGAAGTTTCAGCTCAATATTCACAGTTTTCTGGACTGTACGATTTTTTAGGTTTGACATATGACAAATGTCAAATTTCAGCTCAATATTCACAGCAATCTGGACTGTACGATTTTTTAGGTTTGACATATGACAAATGTATTCACTACCCTTACTCTGACGATTCATAAAATGAAGACCTTTGCTGTTAGAGTATTGTTGAATTTTTTCACAATAGATTGGTCTCATAAGAGTGCTCAGCTGAAATTTCGGCTCAATATTCACAGTTTTCTGGACTGTACGATTTTTTAGGTTAGACATATGACAAATGTATTCACTACCCTCAATCTGACAATTCATAAAATTAAGACCTTTGCTGTTAGAGTATTGTTGAACTTTTCCCAATAAATTGGTCTTATAAGAGTGCTCAGCTGAAATTTCAGCTCAATATTCACAGTTTTCTGGACTGTACGATTTTTTAGGTTTGACATATGACAAATGTATTCACTACCCTTACTCTGACGATTCATAAAATGAAGACCTTTGCTGTTAGAGTATTGTTGAACTTTTCCCAATAAATTGGTCTTACAAGAGTGCTTAGCTGAAGTTTAAGCTCAATATTCACAGTTTTCTGGACTGTACGATTTTTTAGGTATGACATATGACAAATGTATTCACTACCCTTACTATGACGATTCATAAAATGAAGACCTTTGCTGTTAGAGTATTGTTGAATTTTTTCCCAATAGATTGTTCTTTTAAGAGTGCTCTGCTGAAATTTCAGCTCAACATTTACAGTTTTCTGGACTGTACGATTTTTTAGGTTTGACATATGACAAATGTATTCACTACCCTTACTATGACGATTCATAAAATGAAGACCTTTGCTGTTAGAGTATTGTTGAATTTCTTCCCAATAGATTGGTCTTATAAGAGTGCTCAGCTGAAATTTCAGCTCAATATTCACAGTTTTCTGGACTGTACGATTTTTTAGGTTTGACATATGACAAATGTATTCACTACCCTTACTCTGACGATTCATAAAATGAAGACCTTTGCTGTTAGAGTATTGTTGAATTTCTTCCCAATAGATTGGTCTTATAAGAGTGCTCAGCTGAAATTTCAGCTCAATATTTACAGTTTTCTGGACTGTACGATTTTTTAGGTTTGACATATGACAAATGTATTCACTACCCTTACTATGACGATTCATAAAATGAAGACCTTTGCTGTTAGAGTATTGTTGAACTTTTCCCAATAAATTGGTCTTATAAGAGTGCTCTGCTGAAATTTCAGCTCAATATTCACAGTTTTCTTGTCTAAACGATTTTTTAGGTTTGACATATTACAAATGTATTCACTGCCCTTACTATGACGATTCATAAAATGAAAACCTTTGCTGTGCGAGTATTATTTATTCTTTTCCCAAAAGATTGGTCTTTTAGGAGTGCTCTGCTGAAGTTTAAGCTCAATATTCACAGTTTTCTGGACTGTACGATTTTTTAGGTATGACATATGACAAATGTATTCACCACCCTTAATCTGACGATTCATAAAATTAAGACCTTTGCTGTTAGAGTATGTTGAATTTTTTTCCAATAAATTGGTCTTATAAAACTGCTCAGCTGAAGATTTAGCTCAATATTTACAGTTTTCTGGACTGTACGATTTTTTAGGTTTGGCATATTACAAATGTATTCACTGCCCTTACTATGACGATTCATAAAATGAAAACCTTTGCTGTGCGAGTATTATTTATTCTTCTCCCAATAGATTGGTCTTATAAGAGTGCTCAGCTGAAATTTTAGCTCAATATTTACAGTTTTCTGGACTGTACGATTCTTTAGGTTTGACATATGACAAATGAATTCACTACCCCTACTCTGACGATTCATAAAATGAAGACCTTTGCTGTTAGAGTATTGTTGAATTTCTTCCCAATAGATTGGTCTTATAAGAGTGCTCAGCTGAAATTTCAGCTCAATATTCACAGTTTTCTGGACTGTACGATTTTTTAGGTTTGACATATGACAAATGTATTCAATACCCTTAATCTGACGATTCATAAAATTAAGACCTTTGCTGTTAGAGTATTGTTGAACTTTTCCCAATAAATTGGTCTTATAAGAGTGCTCAGCTGAAGTTTAAGCTCAATATTCACAGTTTTCTGGACTGTACGATTTTTTAGGTTTGACATATGACAAATGTATTCACTACCTTTACTCTGACAATTCATAAAATGAATACCTCTTCTGTTAGAGTATTGTTGAATTTTTTCCCAATAGATTGGTCTTATAAGAGTGCTCTGCTGAAATTTCAGCTCAATATTTACAGTTTTCTGGACTGTACGATTTTTTAGGTTTGACATATGATAAATGTATTCACTACCCTTACTCTGGCGATTCATAAAATAAAGACCTTTGCTGTTAGATTATTGTTGAATTTCTTCCCAATAGATTGGTCTTATAAGAGTGCTCTGCTGAAATTTCAGCTCAATATTCACAGTTTTCTAGACTGTTCGATTTTTTAGGTTTGACATATGACAAATGTATTCACTACCCTTAATCTGACGATTCATAAAATTAAGACCTCTGCTGTTAGAGTATTGTTGAATTTCTTCCCAATAGATTGGTCTTATAAGAGTGCTCAGCTGAAATTTCAGCTCAATATTCACAGTTTTCTGAACTGTACGATTTTTTAGGTTTGACATATGACAAATGTATTCACTACCCTTACTCTGACAATTCATAAAATGAATACCTCTTCTGTTAGAGTATTGTTGAATTTTTTCCCAATAGATTGGTCTTATAAGAGTGCTCTGCTGAAATTTCAGCTCAATATTTACAGTTTTCTGGACTGTACGATTTTTTAGGTTTGACATATGATAAATGTATTCACTACCCTTACTCTGGCGATTCATAAAATGAAGACCTTTGCTGTTAGAGTATTGTTGAATTTCTTCCCAATAGATTGGTCTTATAAGAGTGCTCTGCTGAAATTTCAGCTCAATATTTACAGTTTTCTGGACTGTACGATTTTTTAGGTTTGACATATGACAAATGTATTCACTACCCTTAATCTGACGATTCATAAAATGAATACCTCTTCTGTTAGAGTATTGTTGAATTTTTTCCCAATAGATTGGTCTTCTAAGAGTGCTCTGCTGAAATTTCAGCTCAATATTTACAGTTTTCTGGACTGTACGATTTTTTAGGTTTGACATATGACAAATGTATTCACTACCCTTACTATGACGATTCATAAAATGAAGACCTCTGCTGTTAGAGTATTGTTTAATTTTTTCCCAATAGATTGGTCTTATAAGAGTGCTCAGCTGAAATTTCAGCTCAATATTTACAGTTTTCTGGACTGTACGATTTTTTAGGTTTGACATATGACAAATGTATTCACTACCCTTACTCTGACGATTCATAAAATGAAGACCTTTGCTTTTAGAGTATTGTTGAATTTTTTCACAATAGATTGGTCTCATAAGAGTGCTCAGCTGAAATTTCGGCTCAATATTCACAGTTTTCTAGACTGTTCGATTTTTTAGGTTTGACATATGACAAATGTATTCACTACCCTCAATCTGACAATTCATAAAATTAAGACCTTTGCTGTTAGAGTATTGTTGAATTTTTTCCCAATAAATTGGTCTTATAAAACTGCTCAGCTGAATATTCAGCTCAATATTCACAGTTTTCTGTACTGTACAATTTTTTAGGTTTGACATGTGGCAAATGAATTCACTACCCCTACTCTGACGATTCATAAAATGAAGACCTTTGCTGTTAGGATATTGTTGATTTTTTTCCCAATAGATTTTTCTTTTAAGAGTGCTCTGCTGAAATTTCAGCTCAATTCTCGAAGTTTTCTAACCTGTACTATTTTTTAAGTTTGACCAATGTATTTCTGTCCTTTAATACCAATTATGAGTGGTCCACCTGTGAGTGTTCCAAAACTAATTTTGTTCTTGATGAAACTGTTTTTTTATTACTATTATCTGAAACGCTGAAGATTTTATTAATATTTAAAAGACATTTTCTTGCAATTTCGATTCCACCATAGTCGTTTCTTTTCCATTTTCTCTTATGAAGGACATAAAAGAGTTTTTATAACGCCCATAAAAGGACTTTGTTTCGGTTTAGTGATTTCATTCAACAAGGATTTGTATTTAATGGATTTAGCTCTATCGAATTGTTGCTCCTGTTAAAATTCCGAAATTTAACAAACGTATTTAAAATGAACCTGTGAATGAATTTAATTCGTACAAGCCACTGAAATGACTCCAACCGCAAACAATGGATATTACAGAACGTGCCGTTTTATTATTAGGAAAAACAATTGTGGTTAAGCTAACAAGAAGCCACAAACATTCTCTATTAGAAGTTGTGAAATGGAGCAGAGCCTCAGAACTGTATTAATGTGTGGTTACTACCGTTTCTCAACTGTTTCTTATCCTTTGTTTTCCTAAGGCATAGAAAAACATTGTTTTTATTTTAATATCGACCAGTTATTGCGTTTTCTCCAAAAAAAATTTGTCTTCAAGAGTCATTTTTGCCTTTTTGTAAGCTGGTTAGAGAAAAACTATGAAATTTTTTAGAGCCGATTTTCTTATAATAATTTTTCCCCAAATTCTAGGATATACAGTTTCTCATATACGGCCGGTCGCCATCCTCAATGGATCACCCTGTATAGAACACTGAACTCGAACTAACAAATAATTTCCTTGAAGCAAACTGTCTTTTGTTAATATTCTCATTTATTTAGAAAGGTTATTTGGCATCGAAGTTAAAACATTCTCTTAAGGCCCTTTAGTCTTCAATATATTCAAAGTATATCGACTTTTGTTTAAATTAGGAAATAAAATGCAAATACCAATTTTATTAGAGCTTTAATAGGGTTCTTGGATATTTCAAAAATTTCTGAATTAGCCCAGTTAAAATATAAAGGAGGGTTGAGCTCCACCAATAATAATATCTGAGAATATATTGAGAGAAAAATTAACGTCCAACTTATCGACAATACAAGATGTCCCAAAAAGCTAATAGATATCAAGTTATGTTTTTTTTTCAATGGAACATCCTGTATTTTAAAGCATTTTAACTCACTCTGTTTTGTCTCTTTTCAACTTACCCCTGTATTTCTTATTGGAATTAACTTGTTATATCTTAATTGAATCTAAATTGATGTTTCTATAATTAATTTAGTTACTTGAGTATGATAAAAATTCCTATAAAGAGATGGCAGGTCTAAAAATTACGTTAAAAATCGATAGTAACTACCATTATTGAAATATTCAAAGGTTTATCATGCCAAGGTTAGATCGATCCTAAATAGAGTAGTTCACTTACGAAAATAAATCATCAGTTATAGGTAATATAGTTAAGGGAATTTATTTTAATGGAGTAGGTTGTTGTTGGATAGAAAGTGTTTTGTGAAATTCCTTTATTTAAAAACTGAATGGAACTTGTTGCATGTGAAAATTTGCAAATTTGACGTTTCTCGGTTAAAGTTTGACGTAGACGTTAAGGCAAGATGTTCTTTTGTAATTTCAAGAATTTTACATCATGTATTTATATTGGGGTGACATTCACTGAAACCTAAAAGATCTATTGTGTCCCCTTACTTCTACTTAGTTCCTGAGGAAAGTCTTAGGATATCTGCAGGCTTTAACTTAGGTAAATCTTCTATCCACTAATCCCCTAGGTTGAGAAAAACATTTTAAACTTTGATGATATCGCTAAAAATAAACTTTTACTTTATGGTATAATAACTATTGAAAACTCCACTTTTATAAAACATTTAATATTGTCGGCTGAAAATTTAAAAAGTTTTTAGTATTTTTCGAGAAAAAAAACGCACATTCATTGAAAAATTTAAAACATGTCATGTTTCGTTAAAACAAATAAAATAATCTTATCAAGAAAATTAACTATATTTTTATTGAGAACAACTCAACAAAATAAAAAAAACATCAAAATATTCTCTTACAAAAAAAAACTTAAATGAAACATTAACGTTTAGTCTTCATAAACAAATATTAAATTCCTGTACAGAAAAAACTTAAATAAAATAAAACTGTCAAAATTGGTCAATAATTTTTTAAAAAACTATGAAAAATGGTCAATAATTGTTAAAAATTCTCAAAATTTTTGAAAAATGGTCCAAATTTTTTAAAAATTATCAAAAATGGTCAATAATTGTCAGAACCTGTCATAAATGCTCAAAAATGGTCCAAATTTTTGAAAAATTGTCAAAAATTATCAATAATTGTCAAAAATGGTCAATAATTGTTAAAATTTGGAAAAATGGTCTAAAATGGTCAACATTTTTGAAAAATTGTCAAAAATGATCAATAATTGGTCAAAATGGTCAATAATTGTTAAAATTTGAAAAAATGGTCAATAATTATAAAAAACTGTCAAAAATGGCCAATGATTGTTAAATATTGTCAAAATTTTTGAAAAATGGTCAATAATTGTCAGAACCTGTCAAAAATGCTCAAAAATTGTCAAAAATGATCAATAATTGGTCAAAAATGGTCAATAATTGTTAAAATTTGAAAAAATGGTCAATAATTATAAAAAACTGTCAAAAATGGCCAATCATTGTTGAAAATTGTCAAAATATTTGAAAAATGGACAATAATTGTCAGAACCTGTCAAAAATGCTCAAAAATTGTCAAAAATGGTCAATAATTGTTAAAATTTGGAAAAATTGTCGAAAATGGTCAATGGTCAATAATTATAAAAAACTATGAAAAATGGTCAATAATTGTTAAAAATTCTCAAAATTTTTGAAAAATGGTCCAAATTTTTGAAAAGTTATCAAAAATGGTCAATAATTGTCAGAACCTGTCATAAATGCTAAAAAATGGTCAACATTTTTGAAAAATTGTCAAAAATGATCAATAATTGTCAAAACTGTCAAAATTGGTCAAAAATGGTCAATAATTGTTAAAATTTGAAAAAATGGTCAATAATTATAAAAAACTGTCAAAAATGGCCAATCATTGTTAAAAATTGTCAAAATATTTGATAAATGGTCAATAATTGTCAGAACCTGTCAAAAATGCTCAAAAATTGTCAAAAATGGTCAATAATTGTTAAAATTTGAAAAAATAGTCGAAAATGGTCAAAAATTTTTAGAAAATTGGCCAAAAATGGTCATTTTATTGTGCATAAGAAGCAAGCTTCTGTCGGCGGTCCGACTGGTCAATAATTGTTAAAAGTTTGAAAAATGGTCAATAATTATAAAAAACTATGAAAAATGGTCAATAATTGTTAAAAATTCTCAAAATTTTTGAAAAATGGTCCAAATTTTTGAAAAACTATAAAAAATGGTCAATAATTGTCAGAACCTGTCATAAATGCTCAAAAATGGTCCAAATTTTTGAAAAATTGTCAAAAATGATCAATAATTGTCAAAATTGGTCAATATTTGTCAAAAATGGTCAGTAATTGTTAAAATTTGGAAAAATTGTCTATAATGGTCAACATTTTTGAAAAATTGTCAAAAATGATCAATAATTGTCAAAACTGTCAAAAATGGTCAATAATTGTTAAAATTTGAAAAATTTTTGAAAAAATGCTCAATATAATTGTCAAAATTTTTGAAAAATGGTAAAAATTTCCGAAAATTGGCCAAAAATGGTCATTTTATTGTGCATAAGAAGCAAGCTTCTGTCGGCGGTCCGACTGGTCAATAATTGTTAAAAGTTTGAAAAATGGTCAATAATTATAAAAAACTATGAAAAATGGTCAATAATTGTTAAAAATTCTCAAAATTTTTGAAAAATGGTCCAAATTTTTGAAAAGTTATCAAAAATGGTCAATAATTGTCAGAACCTGTCATAAATGCTAAAAAATGGTCAACATTTTTGAAAAATTGTCAAAAATGATCAATAATTGTCAAAACTGTCAAAATTGGTCAAAAATGGTCAATAATTGTTAAAATTTGAAAAAATGGTCAATAATTATAAAAAACTGTCAAAAATGGCCAATCATTGTTAAAAATTGTCAAAATATTTGATAAATGGTCAATAATTGTCAGAACCTGTCAAAAATGCTCAAAAATTGTCAAAAATGGTCAATAATTGTTAAAATTTGAAAAAATAGTCGAAAATGGTCAAAAATTTTTAGAAAATTGGCCAAAAATGGTCATTTTATTGTGCATAAGAAGCAAGCTTCTGTCGGCGGTCCGACTGGTCAATAATTGTTAAAAGTTTGAAAAATGGTCAATAATTATAAAAAACTATGAAAAATGGTCAATAATTGTTAAAAATTCTCAAAATTTTTGAAAAATGGTCCAAATTTTTGAAAAACTATAAAAAATGGTCAATAATTGTCAGAACCTGTCATAAATGCTCAAAAATGGTCCAAATTTTTGAAAAATTGTCAAAAATGATCAATAATTGTCAAAATTGGTCAATATTTGTCAAAAATGGTCAGTAATTGTTAAAATTTGGAAAAATTGTCTATAATGGTCAACATTTTTGAAAAATTGTCAAAAATGATCAATAATTGTCAAAACTGTCAAAAATGGTCAATAATTGTTAAAATTTGAAAAATTTTTGAAAAAATGCTCAATATAATTGTCAAAATTTTTGAAAAATGGTAAAAATTTCCGAAAATTGGCCAAAAATGGTCATTTTATTGTGCATAAGAAGCAAGCTTCTGTCGGCGGTCCGACTGGTCAATAATTGTTAAAAGTTTGAAAAATGGTCAATAATTATAAAAAACTATGAAAAATGGTCAATAATTGTTAAAAATTCTCAAAATTTTTGAAAAATGGTCCAAATTTTTGAAAAGTTATCAAAAATGGTCAATAATTGTCAGAACCTGTCATAAATGCTAAAAAATGGTCAACATTTTTGAAAAATTGTCAAAAATGATCAATAATTGTCAAAATTGGTCAATATTTGTCAAAAATGGTCAGTAATTGTTAAAATTTGGAAAAATTGTCTATAATGGTCAACATTTTTGAAAAATTGTCAAAAATGATCAATAATTGTCAAAACTGTCAAAATTGGTCAAAAATGGTCAATAATTGTTAAAATTTGAAAATTTTTTGAAAAAATGCTCAATATAATTGTCAAAATTTTTGAAAAATGATAAAAATTTCCGAAAATTGGCCAAAAATGGTCATTTTATTGTGCATAAGAAGCAAGCTTCTGTCGGCGGTCCGACTGGTCAATAATTGTTAAAATTTTGAAAAATGGTCAATAATTATAAAAAACTATGAAAAATGGTCAATAATTGTTAAAAATTCTCAAAATTTTTGAAAAATGGTCCGAATCTTTGAAAAGTTATCAAAAATGGTCAATAATTGTCAGAACCTGTCATAAATGCTCAAAAATGGTCAACATTTTTGAAAAATGATCAATACTTGTTAAAAATTCTCAAAATTTTTGAAAAATGGTCAAAATATTTGAAAAACTATAAAAAATGGTCAATAATTGTCAGAACCTGTCATAAATGCTCAAAAATGTTCCAAATTTTTGGAAAATTGTCAAAAATGATCAATAATTGGTCAATATTTGTCAAAAATGGTCAATAATTGTTAAAATTTGGAAAAATAGTCTAAAATGGTCAAAATTTTTGAAAAATTGTCAAAAATGATCAATAATTGTCAAAACTGTCAAAATTGGTCAAAAATGGTCAATAATTGTTAAAATTTAAAAAAATGGTCAATAATTATAAAAAACTGTCAAAAATGGCCAATCATTGTTAAAAATTGTCAAAATATTTGAAAAATGGTCAAAATTTTCGAAAAATTGTCAAAATTTTGAAAAAATGGTCAATAATAATAAAAAACTGTCAAAAATGGCCAATCATTGTTAAAAATTGTCAAAATTTTTGAAAAATTATCAAAAATGGTCAATAATTGTCAGAACCTGTCAAAAATGCTCAAAAATTGTCAAAAATGGTCAATAATTGTTAAAATTCGGAAAAATGGTCAATAATTGTTAAAATTTGAAAAAATAGTCAAAAATGTTCAAAATTTTTGAAAAAATGGTCAAAAATTGTCAAAATTTTTGAAAAATGGTAAAAATTTCCGAAAAATGGTATAAATTTCCGAAAATTGGCCAAAAATGGTCATTTTATTGTGCATAAGAAGCTAGCTTCTGTCGGCGGTCCGACGACCGCTCACCTTTTTTGGATTGGTGTAACACTAAAAAAATTTAAAATTAGACGGAAAATGTTCTTATAGCATATTTCTCGGAAAAGTCAATGAAAATCATCAACGTTATGGTCCCATTATTCAATGTTGAAAACTACCATAAATTTAAATTTAAACATTGATATACCTAAGTAAATTTCATAAACTTATTACCTTCATAAAACGACAATCAGAGAGCTATAAACCAAAAAAATCAAAATTTTTCACAAGGGAACAGATTTTGGATTTTATAAATGGAGCACCAATTACTATTGGATTACGATAAGCCCCTTGCCGGTCATTGGAGGACAACTAATGATACGCCTCTGTACAGAGCATTTATATGTCTTGCAAGAAATGTACTGGGAGGTAACGTTGAAAATGAGTTTGTGCGCATGGGGGCGGGCTCGCCATCACGTTTGGCGCTTACTGTACCTACAAAGAGCCTTGAATTTCCATGAACCACCCCCAGATACACTCCAAGAACTTGATTTTAGAGTCGAATTAGTAAATTTCCGAGATCAAAAGTATGGACAAACCTTAATAATCAGAATATCGAGCTGAAATTTGGAATGGATATTTTCAGATAGTGGTAGAATACAGAAAAAATTCAGGAATATCGTATCTATAAAATTCTGAATACAGGGTGATCCGAAAGTGGAAGTGAAATTTTTCGAAAAAAGTTAACTTCTAATATACAAGTTTATGCTGATTTTCGGAATCTACGGGGTCGAATTAGTGAATTTCCGAGTCCAAAAGTATGTGCAAACTTGTATTATAGATTTTGGGATTTTTAAGTATTGACCGCATATACACTAATTCTCGAACACGTCGGAAATTTTGATTAGGTTTAGCAAAAAACTGGGATTGCAAATGCGGGTACTTATGGAAAATTTAGTGCTGAATCGAATGGCGTTAGGTAGAATATAATACGAGGTCTGGTTCTGAAGTTATAAGCAAAATAATATTGTTACAATGTCTATTCAAAAATAAACTCGTTAGGGAGGAATGGACAACCTGTATAACTCATTTTATTTCACCTTAAATTCCTCACTTTAATTCAGCTCAAAATAACCTACAAAAATGTCCTTATTCTTGACAGTTTCATTTTAATTTCAGATTCATCAATAATACAAAAAAAAAACGAACACCTAATGGCGACTACTTAGTGGCATGAAATCATTATTTTTTTCGATATTTCTAATATTAACGACAGTAGTTGGTTTGCTAATAAATGGGTATGTTTTGATGGTGATAATTTTGACTAAACAAGTAAGTATATAGGTCTATATGACGCTCTCGAGGTCGTTCATATAAAAATAGAGTAAGAAGGTCGAAACTAGCGAACGAAAACAACATAAATTTGTTTCACCTTATATTTTATGTTTCTACACGATGGAAAATACGAACAAACCCCTTTTTTAATAGCCTTTTAGCTATCGTTTATATGTGTATAATCCAATATTCATTACTAATCTTTATTAAGAAACATCGAACGTAAACAAATACACGATGCAAGTAGGTGAATTAAAATATCGCAATAATATTGTCATTGTCTCTCCCTGCTGCTTGACCAATCAGGGAACATTTTCCGCATAGCACGTGACTAACACCATCGTACAAAAACAATGAATAGTAGGTTCACTCGTCGTCGACGCTTTCATGTCACGCTTATAAAGACATGCCGAAAAACGGTCGCTGAAAACCACGTGCACCGTATATACAGGGGTCGCGCGATTTACTACATTCATAACTTTTGGTTAGGGGCCTGATAAAAACGAGATATTTCTACTTGACGCTTATGTAACTTCTGTAATTACAGAATAATGTACCTCATTAAAATTATGTATTTTTTTAGATTAAATCGGCCAACCATATTCTTCTTTTCCATTTAGGTACCATCGATATCTGTATAGGAGTGCTATTTCTAGTATTTTTCATACCAGGAGTGAACGGTAAAGAATGGCCGTCAGCAGGAACGCCCTGCGTATTTCACGGATTCATTTTTACTTTGCTACAACCTTTGGCCGTTTGGACGATTTGCGGGTTAAATTGTGACAGATTTTATATCATTTGCGTACCTCTGCATTACAATCGAATCATTACGTCCAAAAAAGTAAGTAAATCTTAAAATAAACAACTAAATAATGTAAGTTGAAACTTTCATTAACGGCGACATCTATTGGTGTACTTTGGAACGCGCATAGCGGTGAATAACAAACATTCGTTCCTGTCAGTTTTTTTTTACTTTTGAAATTCAATTTAAAAGTATGCAGTGAAACCACAGAAAACATGCAACTCCAGTCAGTTCCCCATCGGTAGATTATACACGTAATTATAGTGCGCCATCTATGGGCGCGTAACACTGGTTGCATACTCGACAAATGGTATCGCTACAGTTCTATTAAGTAAAGGCATATTTAAGGATATGTTTATAAATTGCGAAAAATGTGTTCTGTTCCCCAGTTCTCTTCATATTGCTATCACTTTATGACAGACAGAAGACTCCGTTTCACGTAAGAAGAACCAACTTGAAGTTGCAGTCGTATGCGCGAACTTGTTGTCAAAACCAGCCATATTGTAAAGGCGCGTCCACATTATGTCGATCGCCCTTGTGGATCGACAAGGGCCAACATTTGTCTCGTCCACACACATTTAACCTCTGCTTTTTCGATTCCAAACGCAGCTGCCATTTTCGAAAGTAAATCGTGCCTTATGTTCTTGTTTTTTTGTCTTTGAGGGTTGAGTCCCACAGTCGAGGCCGGTCTCTGTACATTTCGATACATATTAAAGTTTGTTCTTCGGTGAAGTTCATGTTTATTTGCTTAAGCACAGTTGCAATTCTCCGGGTGAACTGATCTGGTTTCGACAAAACC
Source organism: Lochmaea crataegi (assembly GCA_947563755.1). Classification (NCBI taxonomy): domain Eukaryota; kingdom Metazoa; phylum Arthropoda; class Insecta; order Coleoptera; family Chrysomelidae; genus Lochmaea; species Lochmaea crataegi. The sequence continues at coordinate 36,230,634 of OX387432.1, read as the reverse complement.
ACGCGTTCGACTCGTCCACACTTGTCGACAGAAAAATGCACTTCATTCGACTCGACAAATGTCGATCGACATTATGTCGAATGAGTCGATCGACATAGTGAGGACGCGCCTTAAAATTGACATTCGACTTCAAATCAGTAGCGTAATGTTTTCGCATTGTGTAGGTTAACCCAAAATTAGAATAATGTGGACAATTTTTTCCTTAACATGACAAGTTTTTTAGGAGGCATGAGTTTAGATTAAATGAAACACACAACACTCACATATAAACTAGCAAAAACGTCTTAAAATATTCAAAAATCAAAAATATTCGACAGTACCTAAATGATTGCTTCAAACACAACCTCAAATGTCAATAATAAAATGGCTGTCGGCATGAAACATCGTTTGTAACGCAAATGGCATGAAACGGTCGTTAGAAGATATACAAGACCGATTCTGGTTTCTGCGCAAGTCAATTGGCAAACTTCACGTGGCTTCTTCTTATGTGAAATAATTCATTACAGAGGGCTCTTAAAAATATCGTATGTCAACTATTAAACGTCAATATCTTTGTACCTTTGTTAAATTGTAAATATTTAGCTACAATACTTTAATTACTTATGACTTTTAATGAAAAATCAAAAATTTTATTGTTCACCGCTATAGCAGCCGTGTTGATTCACGTAACGCCCTCTAGTGACAACCTGCGATACTACCAGTACTACCTCTTTCTATATTGAATATTACGTGGTTTGCAGGTTTTGATAGCTTTAGGAGTCGTTTGGACAGCATCACTTATCTTGAGTACTCCACCTTTTTTTGAAATAGTTCCTTTTACTTTTATTCCACGTTTGGGTGCGTGTCGCCCGGATATATCAACAGGAACAGGAATTTTATGGTACTCGAGTGTTTACACAGTTTTTACATTGTTTTTACCGGCATTCTTCATAATATTTTGTAACTTAAGAGTAAGTAGTTAAATATAATATTTATTTATAATTTCACAACAAAATTATTGGAATAATATTATTTTTGTATCATCTAAAATCGATAAATAAGTAGATACTTGACTGAGTTAATCTCAGAAAAAATATTTTTTTGGATCGTAGTCTGGATTCAAATTTTGTATAGTTGAAGTGAAATATATCTTGGAAAAACTTTTCAAAGCGTTTCCTTTGTTAAAAAATAAAAACAAAAGGTTTTACGACTATCTTTGTACCGGGTGGACCGATAAGTCGATCCCTCTCGACTGTATTCAAGACCCCCGTGTAAACGTTATTTCGCATCAAGCATCAAGTACTCGGCGAAAACCAAAATTGGAAAGCGGGCTGGTGTCCACCGTTGACCTCAAGGTGTTATATGGGAACGGAATTTGCCGAGCGCTGTCGATCTTCGCGGCTTGAGAGAAACACGCCCGAAGTTTACATGTGATGGGTCAAAAGCCCGGTATAATATCGACGATGAATCGACTTATGTCGGCTGATTATTACACGATTAGAAAAGAGATGAGTAGAGTGTTTGGCAGGCCGTGCTATATTTGGATTTAAAGGACTTTTCTTGAAAGAAGAAATTTACTTAAACACTAACTAGTTATCATAAATAACGACTCAATACTTAACTAAACTATACTATCGAAGAAGCAAATTTCTTCGAATGTTTCTCATGAGGTCTTGGACGGAATTCAGATTAATTTGTCTCAGTTTTTCGTAAATTCGGCGACTTAATTGTTCTTCATCTTGGGCTTCCCAGCCTCCATGATAAACCTTCAGTAAAGCCCAAAAATCTTCTATTGGGGGAGCTCGCGGTAACTTTGGAGGGTTATCGTTTTTGGGAACAGGTGGTCGAAACCAGTTTTTTTTGTAAAAATTGGATAACGATAAAATTTTCAAAAGGGATTCATTTATTTAGTTTCTGATATACAGTCGATAAATCACACTTAATTCGAAGTACTTTTTGGTAGAATTTATATTTTTATAACCTTCATGAACATAATTTTTTTAGATATTTATCATAGCTCGTTACCACCGACACAGAATAGCTTCTGCGATTTTCCAAGTGGCAATTTCGGCGCAAGTAGCTATAACCCACCAGAAGAATCCGCTATCGATGTCCTTGGGAAGAATTGAAGCACCTCCATCTAGTCCAAAGTTCCATAGCGCTCTATATACCCTTCTCCAAATAGTCGGATCGTTCTTCTTACTTTATTTACCATATTACTTCGTTATTTTATGGGAAGCTGCCATAGAATCGTTTTATAACAAGTAAGAAATGTTTTCAACTTTGGTCAGTACAAGCTGACCTTCATCGAGTTTTATTATGATTAACTTATTAATACTAAAATGATTAAAGTATCGATTTTTCAGCGACAGCACAAAAGCTCTAAACTCCAATTTTTACACGATATCTTCCAGTCTCCTACTATTTACAGTTCCGGTAAACGGATTTTTGTACGGAGTGAAAAGTAAACCGTTGAGACAAGTTTTAAAAAATTACTGGAGAAAAAAACAAACCACGCACGATTTGAATCAAGAAATCCAAGCTAGAACGCCATCTGTATGCGGTAGTCGACGACCTTCTCTTCTGATTAATCCGAAAAGTATGATAGGGGATGTTAATAAAATTTTAAAATCCCCTTTGAGAAGTCAAAATAATTCAAATACGTTGCAGGTAACGTCTTAAAAAGGACTTAAAGACATGTGTGTTGTGACCGTCTTTTAGGAAATAAATGTACGTATATTTTACGTAGAATATTAAAAAAAAATTAGTTATTTAGTTTATTTAAAGTTAGTGTGAAATTGTAAAAAAATGTCAAAGTGCATCGACAAGCGGTCATTTGAATTTTTTTAACGGTTATCACACTGACTTTAGATTAACTACTGTTAGATATTCAAATTTGGCGCTCTTACAATCATTTAACCGCTCACGCATGCGCGTCAATGGAGCTAGCGCGAAGGAGGGAAACGACCTTCCCGCGTTTAAGCCGGGAAGTAGCTGCTTGACATGCTTGACGTACCACTATTTGTGTTGGATTTTCAAATTTTTAAAGTATGTTCATTATTAACTTCTTAAGAGCTCTGCAAGCTCATTTTTTTATCTTAGATTCTTATACAGAGTTATCTATTATTATTGCACTTCCGAGATCCTTCTTGCATCAACGAATATGGTTGATGTCATCATAAACAGGGGTTTTTTTACAACGCCATCTACACAAGCATCTGAAGTTTTGATAACTCCAGTTCGGCTTTCCTTTGTTCTGTTTTTGACCACCAAACTAAGGCTCCATTGGTAACCATGGGTTTCACCACAATTGTGTACAGCCAGTGAACGATCCGTGGATTTAGTCCCCATGTGCTTCCTTTGGCAGCCATTAGAGCCATCTTCCATTTATTGGTATTGTCATGTATAGCCCGTTCAGTATTAAAACCGTTGCACGTCACATCTGTCATAACTGTACTATGTTGCCAAGCCCTTGAAATAATATGAGAATCTAGTATATGTCAAAGTTTATCAAATATTCTAGGTTAGGTTCATTATTGATGGTTATTGCGTGCAAAGAAACTTCGACTTATTTCAGTTACATACAGAGATGTTACATATAAAACTTTAATTTGTATGTTAACCGTAAAGCACTAAGAAATTCTTATTTTATAAACTATGGAATTATTTCTAGCACTAAAGAGGTATGTATGGAATAGTTAACACTTTTATTTGTATGTTTATACCACACACTTAATTAGTTAGAAGTTATGGAACTATTCTAGTATTTAAAATGCATGTATATATAGTATCAAGGAAAAAATATTATCTAATATAATTTTTAGGTTACAATTACCTAAGTACATGTTGGCTTCTAGAATGTTGTCACTACAATATGAAAGATTGATGTAAGGTTTACAGACATCCTATAAATAAAAAAGTTCTGATAACCTGGATCTACCTCCTTTTTAAAGGTAGGCAATTTTATTTTATATTTTGGTGAAATAAATCTTAAAATTTTTTTAGAAAAGCCGGGATGTGAAGCTTTAGTGTGTAGGTCATTTTCAACAAGGAAAATCATCCTGAGATATATGATCATTGATCATAGCAAAAGAAAATTGTGCAGCAAGCACCACCACAGCTCAGAAAAGGAGAGCAAATCCATTCTATTCTCCGAGTGAAGGTATATGCAAATGATTGACTAAATCGTAGCACTGAAATCAATACATATTATAATTATCAGTATATTGGTGAATTATTTATCACTCCATCATCTTCTAATCAATCCAGATTTATATTTACCATTTTGTTTTAGCTCGCCAACATCTACCGCAGCAGAAAGTATTGCTAATAAAACGATTGATCACATAAGACCTTTCAATTCAATAAAAACTATTAAATTAATTCTTTGTAGTTTTTATAAAACTTTGTGATATACACATTTACCTTTAGAAAATGCTGCCTGAATTACTTATTTTGAATATCATGATTAAAATAAAATAATAAATAATGCCACCCCAATTTGTATGGAATTGTTTTATTAAAAAGAAACATTGCAAATTTATAAATTAGTTACTACACCGAAAAGATTGTAATACTATTTTTTTTAAATAAGGTAGAACAATAATTGTCAAATAGAAATCTTTCAAATTTGAACCAATTCCAACCCGCAACTTCTGGAATGCATCTATCGGCTTGCTTGGCAGTACCCTGTATTAACTCAATAGGATTTTTAAAAATATGGTAGGTAATACTTTGTAACTATACTGTTCTATCATATCCACAATGTATTTTGTTGGGGGTTTGTTTCTGAAAAAAACATTTATTGAAAGGGCAGTATTCAAATAACCAATTCATTTCTTTTCAAATATACCTATATTATTATTTTTGTAAAAATAAAAGTAAAACAGCATTTATTGTCTATTAGGTATAATTCGAAGTAAGAATTTTAAATGTATTAAACTAGTCTTGTGAATTCTAACATATCATTTGCTATATTTGGTTTGCTAAATATAATTTGCTAATGGTTTTCGAACCATTTAAAAACATGTTCTTCATTCATTTCCCCATGATAATAACTCAACTGAGATTCATATAAAAATATACATTCTGCTCCATCAATACAACCATCTTCATTCTCAGCATGTAATACAAAATATCTAGAATAAAAACAATTTTGCATTCTAAAATTTTACATAATCATTGTAACATACCTTTTGACATGAACAGCCTACAGCACCATTTTGGAAAATTCAGAATTCATTAATAAAAACAAATTTATACAGTGGTTTATTTTTGTTGAAAGTTCCATAAGTTCTCTTTGTGGATGTGTATCATATTTTAGTAAACTACTCAGGAACATTCTACATTGAATAATTATTGTTCTTCCTTCAATTATTGCAGTAACATTCCTAAAGTGACATGATTATCTGTAAAAAAAATGTCCATGTATAATTGCCAAGTATTAAGAATAATGTAACAGAATATAATAAATACAGTTGATTGGGTATAATATTAAACTTATACTTATACTTGCTTCATAAACGCTGTAAATAGTATCAGGAGGTATCAACTATTGCAGTATTATCAAGTTTCATTTATACGTTTTTTTGGATGTGACTTTAACTTTAATAACTCATCACTGCTTGTGAAAAATTACTCACAGTTCTTTGCTGTTTTTGTCACAACATAACCCCAAAAATGTCAAGACGTCAACTGAACCAGAAATAAACAATTTTAATCGCGGCAACAGCGCGCATTTTTGCCAACATAAAAAGTTTTTATTAAGACTGACGTTAGTTTGAGTTTAATATTTAATTAACCTACGAGCTGTATTTGATATGAAATTAATTACGAAACCTTTCTTTAAACATATATTTATATTTTTTAATACAATACGACCTGCAAATTTCAATATTTATTGAGTTTAGAAAGGCTCAACATAGAGATTGACAGCAGCAATCGAATGACATGATATAAACGAACGTCTCTTTTTCGACACTTTGATGGCGTGCAACGGTTTTTGTACTGAATGGGCTTATAGGTGTGAATTCCAGGTTAGTTTTGCATCCAGAATTATGCCTTGACCTCCTGGCTAAGACACAGCTGCACGTTGAAGAGGATTGGCAGTAACAGTCTCTCAAGCTTCCTTTTTCTACTGAAGGGAATGAGCGCAGTATTTGCAGGGTTCACCCTTAGACATTCCCTCCTACTCCAAATCTTCACCATTTCCAGAGCTTGTTGCATCAACTCCGATATAAAATTAGGGTATTTCCCCAGTACAAGTATTGTCAGATCATCTGCTTACCCCTAGGTGCATATTCCCTTCCTGTTGATGATTATATGTATAGTCGCTGAAGAATAATGCATGAATCTCCATTTTAAATAGGAAATAAGTGATTCCCAGCTGGAATCAATGTAGCTAGATCCATCTATCGGTTGATTCTACAACCACGATTATATTTTCCAATAAATTTACTTATATCTTTTAGGTGCCAAGTAGCAATAACCAAGAAGTATCTCTAGTAACCGAAGACGAAATTTACCACAAACTGAAATCTAACAGATCAAGCTCAAGATATAAATTCCTACACAGTATTTTTAGCGGTAACAACAAAAATGGAGATGTGTCAAATATGTACATACCTCTTAAATGTACCTTTCCAAACACTACAGACAAAAAATCATCACCGACTCTATTATTGACGAAGGCTTCATCGGAAAAAAGTATTTCCAGCTCCGACAGCAATATTAAGATATGTAAGCCGTTGCTGGACGACGATTATCATTCTAATAGTGTTGAGGTAAAGAAGATTGAAATTTATTACAGATTTCTGTTCAATGTTTTAATTACGTTTTTAGAATAAGTGTCAAGACCGAGAATCAAGCACGTTCAATCCTTTAATTCTGGACATACCTAGTTTTAATGAGGAAGTTAGCAATAGAGCCCAAAGTTCTACATATCAAGATTGAATATCAGTTGTAGTAAACGCAAAGTTTATCTCAATTACGTTAAATAAAGATACGTGTATTAATATAGAAGCTTAAAATTTTGTTTTATTTGAATTTCCCACCACTTTCTATGCTACAATTGAATGAACAAGGTCGAATAATACGCGTAAAGTTGTAAGCGATGTTGCCAGTGCTAATATTTTAAACTCTAATATTGGAAAATATCCAAGGACCCCGGTGATTTCCGGGTGGGTTAGACCGACACTAAGCAACAATATTTTGTCACATATTTCGAAGTTTCAAGTTTTTTTTTTATAAAACTAGGGGATGAAGGTAATGAAATAAAAATCTTAATGTCTTCGTACAGTATATTTTGTAGGTATTACATTTTATACTTTTACTTTCAATAAAGAATTATTGATTTGTTTTCTTCCACACTCTTCTTCTTATTCTACAATTATATCCATATTTGGGTCGTGTCGATATGTCAGTTCTCAACTTCAAATCAGGCACTTTACCGTCCGCTTCTACCTCATACAATTGCAAAAATTTCGCCAAGAACAATTTTATTTGGATATTTGACATAGTTTTTGCTAAAACAGGTAATTTTTTTTGAAATATCGATAATTTTACGAAACATATATAAACACTAATCAAGCGTAGGTCTTATGAGGGGCTGACTAACAGATCTTTTAGTTCTGTTAGGCAGCCACCGTCGCTCAACTCAAAATCCGAGTTGAGGGCTTGTTCGCTCGCCGAAACCACGTTCTCCGCCCCTATTAAACAGTCACATGTTTTCTCTTTGCACGCTCCCGACTACAAAACGTCTTTCTCCTCCATCTGAGCGCCATCCCACGGTCAGTTCGAAACAGTTTTTACAACTATAATTACATTTCCAAAAATAGGGTATCTTTAACATCTTAGAACTTATATTTTCTTACCGATACATCCCCTTGGCCCAGCACTGAAAGGTAAATAAGCGTATGGATGTCTTTTATTCACTATTTCCGGTAGAAAATGATCGGGATAAAAATGTTCCGGATTTTCCCAATATCCTGGATCTCTATGTAAAAAATAAATAGGTATAGCAATAGCAGCTCCCTTAGGTATAATCCATTTATCTAGAAACCAATGACTGTCTTAATGGTGGATTTCTACGTATAGTAGTAGAAATAGATATAGTGATACAAACGGTGCTTCCAAAGGATCAGTGAGAAGTTAAAACGTGCAGTAAATCAAGGAAGGTCTACTCTGAAGGGAGAGCCGCAGACACGTGTTCGCACGGAAGATTTTGTCGGTAATCGCTTGTATCACTATATATATGTTGCTTCTACTATACCTAAATGATAATCTTCCAAGTTTTTTCTTAAAATCATCGGAGCTATTGGAAAAAGTCGCATCACATCTTTGACGCACATATCTAAATATACTAAATCGTAAGTATGTTCTATGGTGATGTTTCGAGGTTCTTTTCCAATCACTTTATTAATTTCTTCGGCTGCTTTTTCCTTGAAAAAAAAATAATCTGGAATAAATATGTAATTTTGCTTTTCAAATTCTTACCTGATATTCTGGATACATCCCGAAGCAGACTATCGAGAACGAAGTAATTATTGAAATTGTATCTTCTGACTGAAATTAAGACAAATATTTCACTACGCTTTTGTAGATGGCGCATTCCCACAACCGCCTTTCACGTTTTGTGATGCCATCTGTTTAATTCTTCTGGATATTCTCATAATGGTAAATAAAAATGAACAGTTTTCTGTAACTTACGGCAAATAAAATATAATAATTAACGTCACAAGAACAAAAATAGTGTTGTGCAGGTCGAGACGAGCACCTGGAAGTTCGGAAAGAACTGGAAAACACGAATTTTGGGTCACGTGAGAAACAATATTTTTTTAAGATCTTTTTATTTTACTGTCTCATAAAACAAGTTTGACGTAAACAACAAATTAAAAATCAACGAGTTGTCACTTGTCATTAAAGAAATTTTAAACTTCCGGGGAATTCCAGCAGAGAAACTTTGATTATAACTATTTAACCTGAAACGAGCTAAACCTTGTTTTGACAATCGAACGTTTAAGATTTATACTTACTGGAGACATTAATGTTAATAATTGAGACCTAAGATCTTGTCGACACAGCATATCTGGGTTATTTTCCACAAATTCAGTCATAGTATCAATGATAGGTACAAATCCATCTTCCTTTTGGTTGATTTTCCTTCTAATCCACGAGTCAATGATCGCCTAAAAGTTCATATGTATTTCCACTCCCAATCCTTTGAGGCAATTATTGTTACCCACCTTGTATATGTACATTCTACTTACCTCGTCTACAAAATTATATAATATTTCCAATGCCTCATCTTGTTCTTTTTTCAACGAATGCCAGTTGAAAACAATATCTGAATGGAGCCATACTTTTAACATTCTTGTAAGAAGAATATGCAATAATCTGAAATACAAGCAGAAAAATCCAAGTCGACCGACTAACTAAAGAAATATCAATATCGAAAAAATCGTTAATAAAATGTAGAAACAGTCATATTTTTCACATTGAGTCACCCTGTATGCGCTGTTACATAAGCACCGCTCTGAAAATAATATTCAATCTATAATTAGTTACCTCTTTTGAGCCTTAGTTTGGTGGGCAAAAACAGATCAGAGGAAAGCCGCACTGATGGAGCTATCAAAACTTCAGAGGCTTGCCTATCTGTGCATAACGGAAGCCATTCTTAAGGCGGAAGCGAGAATTGCAGCATAGAGGCTGGAATGCAATGAGAATTGGTACGAAGGAACCAAATCCCATAGTCATTCCCGAATCACTCGCTTCTTGAAATGAGAAGTGATAACATGTTGGCCACAATTAACGACAACCAACCATACCAAATCCAGCTGAACTGGGTTGGGCTGGAAGCATGCAGTCTGGAAGGAACGGTGGTGTGGTACACAGACGGATCTAAAACTGACATAGAAACAGGAGCTAGAGTCCATGGTGCCAGACCCAGATAAGATCTAAACTGGTCTTGGACTGCCTACAAAAACTTTTAACCTTGGCAAACCATAATAGAGTAACTCCCGGGGCACAAGGGTATTGTAGGCAATGAAAAGCAAGCAAAGCTAGGGTCTGATACTGCATTCACTGGTCCTGTACCAGTATTTGGAATATCAAAATCTGCACATCTCGGTGGATTCAAACTAAACATCAAACGTACTAGAGACACCTGCCAAAACAGGAACACAGCAAACTCCTGGTCAAAAAATCCTCGGAGTCGCTGACTAACGAAATATTAAACCTCAGCAGGGGCCAGATAAGAAAAGTGACGGGGTTACTTACCGGTCACTGTGCCCTAAGGAAGCACATGCATACAATTGACATATATAGGGAGGAACATATCTGTCGGTTGTGCATGGAAGAGGAGAAAGCATCCCCTCACATTATCTTCGAATGCACTGTCTCATTGGAGATATAGACTACTAGGATTAGAGTATGAAAAGACTGTTGAGCTGCTGGTCTCTTCACATAATCGGTATATCTAAGAATACAAAAAGCCTGAAGGCTGAGGTGCCGAGGTGTCTAAGCCTCTGACTGGTGGTGCCGAACCAATCAATAATTAGTACGTGGTTTTTTCGTTAGATAAAGCATCTGCATTCGATTTTGGACTAACTTCACCTATCTATATTATTTTAGTTACCTTTACCTTGGTATAGAATGACAAATATGTTGATGATTGACAGTTTCCATATCCATTTTTTGTCCCATCACCAGTTCTAAAAACAATGCATCGACTAAATACAGAAATTAGATCGGATATTAAACTTAAAATGCAATGAAATGTTTTAAATCTTCATATTTTCGATTGAAATGTTGCAATAAATGTCCATTTTCAAAGAAAGAATAAAAATTACCACACATTGTCAACACCGCACAGGGTCCTATGCATGTCACAATGTCAAAAGTTTTCCCATTTACATATTCTTCCATCTTCGTCATACATTCATCTACTTGTCGATTTATAATAGACAAAGACTTGCTTACAAATTTTATATCAAACATAGGTTGTATGATTCTTCTATGTACTTTATATTTTGGATTTAATCCTAGAAAAGGTAAAGACATCTTTTTTTTTTGCAAAATCAGTCAAAAATTCGCGGCTGCGTATAGTTCACCGGACCCCTATTTTTGTACCTACCTGAAGCTGCTATCAGTCCATCTCCAGTAAGTTTCTCCATAAACATGTAAAGATCATGTTTGTAAGCGAATTTTTGTGATGACATTATTTTCTATAAAATAAAAATTAAACTTTATATCTTATAACCTTAAATTTTCCAATGACCTTGTACATATCGAGCTACTAAGAGAAACTGCAGAAAAAGTAGGATTGGAGAAGTATCGATGGTTTATCGATAACTATCGATCGTTTATCGATAACTACCGATATTTTTGACTATCGAAAAAAATCGATAGTTTTCGGTACTATCGATAGTTGAGATGTTTAAATGAAGAACAGATATATTTTGAAAGCTGATATGGAATAAAAATGCGATCAAAAAATGGGACAGAGAGAGAGAGAGAGAGAGAGATAGAGAGAGAGGGGGAGAGAGAGAGATAGGAAAGAGAGAGAAAGAAAGATGAGAGAAAAGGATGGGGGGAGAGAAAGATCGGACAGAGAGAGAGAAAGATCGGACAGAGAGAGAGAGAGATGAGAGAGAGTATATTACGTGTGATTACAATCATTATTTTAAACTGTCAGAATCTAAGACGGATTCGGTAAGATTCGCAACCCTCGGAATATTGTAAGGCTTTTTTTCTTATTAGACCATTTTTGACAATTTTTCAAAAATTTTGACCATTTTGACCATATTTCAAAATTTTAACAATTTTGGACAATTTTTGACCATTTTTCAAAATATTTAACAATTTTTTACCCTTTTTCAAAATTTTAACAATTATTGACTATTTTTGACCATTTTTCAAAATATTTAACAATTTTTGACCATTTTTCAAAATTTTAACAGATATTGACCATCTTTGACAATTATTGACCATTTTTGACAGCTCTTGACAATTATTGACTATTTTTGACAATTTTTCAAAAATTTTGACCATTTTTCATAGTTTTTTGTAATTATTGCGACCATTTTTTAAAATTTTAACAATTATTGACCAGTCGGACCGCCGACAGAAGCTTGCTTCTTATGCACAATAAAATAAACATTTTTGGCCAATTTTCGGAAATTTTTACCATTTTTCAAAAATTTTGACATTTTTTGACCATTTTCTAAAAAATTTTGACAATTTTTGACCATTTTCTAAAAGATTTTGACCATTTTCGACTATTTTTTCAAATTTTAACAATTATATTGACCATTTTTCCAAATTTTAACAATTATTGACCATTTTTGACAATTTTTCAAAAATTTTGACAATTTTTAACAATTATTGAACATTTTTCAAAATTTTGACAATTATTGATCATTTTTGACAATTTGTGACCATATTTGACCATTTTCGACCATTTTCAACCATTTTTGAAAATTTTTGACAGTTATTGACCATTTTTCATAATTTTAACAATTATTGACCATTTTTGAGAATTATTGACAATTTTTTACCATATTTTTGACAATTATTGATCATTTTTGACAATTTGTGATCATATTTGATCATTTTTTACCATTTTTGACAATTATCGACTATTTTTGACAATTTTGACTATTTTTGATCAATTTTGACAATTTTTGATCAATTTTGACAATTTTTGACCATTTTAGACAATTATTGACCATTTTTCAAAATTTTGACAAATAATTGACCTTTTTTCAAAATTTTGACAATCATTGAGCATTTTAGACAATTATTTTCAATTTTTCAAAATTTTGACAACTTTTGACAATTATTGACCATTTTTCAAATTTTTTGTTCAAATTTTAATATTTAAAAAATCAGACACAAAATAACACAAATTAATAATACCAAAAAGCTAACGCTAACAATAACGCTCCAAATTAAAATTGAACAAGGTAAACAACAGAGTGTGATAGAGAAGTCAGATGCCAACTTTACCGATATAAAACTATCGATAATAATCGATAGTAAAAATAGAACTATCGATAGATATCGATGGTCGGGACTGTCGATAGTTCTCCATTCCTAAGAAAACGCACTTTTGTTAAAGGAAGCTCGGGGATTCCTAAGGGGTCAGCTCTAAAAGAAGGCGAAGGGCCACTCATGCTAAGGTCTGTTTCACCAGGGCGGGTGAAACGGATTTTAAAATGAGGCAGCGAAAGCACACTGTGGGGTTTCCTGGGACGATTCAAATATCCACACCATAGCTTGACAAGATCAGCTCTAGATTGAACATACACACAATCCGAATCGACACAACACAAATCCAGAAGGACAAGGGAATATAGCCACCAGAGCTACCCCTTAAGTAGAGAAGACATCCCTGGCGCTCCCCATAATATAAAGGGAGGAAAGAGATTCGCGATCGCGAAGTACGAGTGAGGTCCTATCGGAATGACAGGGAGTGGTGGAAGGTTCCGACAAATATTAGATACTGCTCGAAAGGGAAATAAATATAAATTTAAAAAAGATTTTTTTCCACGTATCCCCCCTCATTCCACATCCATAAAAGTCCCCCGGGTTGGTCCTTTCAAGAGTTGGCAACCCTAGCACCGCGCCTTGGCTCATCCTTTAAATAATAATAAGATTACCTCCAAATGCACTGGGTTTTTCAATGCTACCACTAAATGAGTCCCTAGCCAAAATCTGATGGGATTATGGTGTAGACTTCCAAATATAATTTTTATTCTCTCATGTATGTCTAAAATCAAAAAAGGGGGAAAAATGCTCAAATATATTTTTCTGATGTCTTACCTTCGGTGTCGCAAAAAAATGCAAGTGCGTTTCCTATAATTGGGTAACCTTTCGGGCCTTCCATGTTAGCTACAGCTCTGTACATGTGTCTTTTTGACCAATAGAACTGTGCTATCATTATTGTAAATATGATAGCGGTTATAATGAATAATATAATCCTGAAAAACAATCACTTTCAACTGAAATCTGATATTTAATGTGATTATACAAAACAGTCAACACCTTATTATTCCCAGTAAGTAATCTGCCCCCTAACTTTTTTGGTATTTACCCTTCTTCATTTCCCATGATTTATATTTCTAAAGTAATCATTTGAACACATATTTTGAAATTAAAATAAGACCATTCAAAATTATTCCGAAAAAAATTCTCGAATTGAGAAAAATAAAATGAGTTTCACTTACATCATGTTTGTTACACTATTTCTAGGACACTGTTATTATGCCGTAACGATTTTAATCTAACGATGTATCTAAAGAATTATTATTGTTATTTACCTTATAAGTACAGTTCAAGGAAGGTAATTGCATGTGGAAAGTTTCTACCACTACCGAGGATTAGAATTCGGTCTACATTTTTTTACGCAATAAACAACAAAATACAAGATTTTTATTGTTTATACCGTGTTTTTTCTTCAAGACTTGTTGCTTATTACGCAGATATTTAAAATTAAAGTAGTTTTGTTGCGTACTTTTCAACTCCGTGGCGTAGCCAGAGATAAAGGACGGGAGAGGCGACATCCTACAAGGGCGCATTTTTTTTATTTTTAGGTATTGACCTCCGTAAAAACCTTGTCAAGGGAGGGTATGTAATAATGCATTTTTTTGAAAAAAGCTGCCTGCTACCAAAAGACGAACATGTCCAACTTTACCAGCCGCAATTTTGTGATTACACCTGATCCTTCCCTTCACCATCACCCCCCCTTCCCTCGTATTGCTCCGTCCCTTCACTAGCAACCCCACCGGAAGATAAGACCGCCACTTCCAGTCCTCCCGCTCTATCCTCTCCACAATCTTCATATCATCTCCGCCGTTCTTTCTATCTCCATCTCTCCATTTGCCGTACGTACCAGACACGCATCGTCCGCACACACCGTAATCTCACATCCCTCTTCACATACTACTCCACAAACCTCATCAAATACACACTTCCAGAGTGTCGGTCCCAGATCCGAGCCCTGGGGCACTCCAGCCTCCGTCTCATACATCCTCCCTCTAGAGTCTACTATCACACGCCCCGTCAGGTAGTCCTCTACTAGGTTAACCAACCCCTCCCCTACTCCAAGCCTCAGCAACGCGCTCAACAGCACCCGTTTGCTGACACTGTTGAACGCGTTCCCGACGTCGTCGAAGAACACGAATAGGGCCAATTTCTTGTTCCTCAAGTTGCCCTCCCTAGCCCTTTCCAACAAGCCCATCACCCTGCCCAGCGCATCATTTCCCTTTTGCAATCCCGGGCTGGTTTACCCTAAAACCTCCATTCCTACCAACTTCCTCCTCAGACTTATCCTTTATTATCCCCACCATCCATTTACCCTTACCACACAGCAGGCTTATATCCACACTGTACAACACCATGTCTTTCATCCGCACTACCACCCATCCATTTCTTTTGGATTATTGTGATTATATGAAAATGAAAAACTGGTACCGGAAAGATCTTTTAATGTAAAAATGACAACTATATAACTGTCTTATTTGACAACATGAAAATACAAGTGAATGTTACAAACTTAAACAAAACAATACCTGCAGACAACGCTTTACTAAATTCAATACTCCCACTTTTTGTTACAAGTCAATGTCAACATTCACTTTGACAATACATTCAACATTTGACAAAAATGTTGATGTTTCAATTTTGATAATGCCTTTGTCATGATATCGGCTGCCTGGTCATCTGTTTGAACATATTGTAATTCAAAAAATCCATCTTTGAATTTCTCTCGGATAAAATGGTAACGTACGTCAATATGCTTAGTTCTCTTATGAAACTCTGGATTCTTCACAAGTCGTATTGCGCTTTGATTATCCATAAATAAAACTGGTACATCCAATTTAACTTGTCGAAGATCACATAAGAGATTCTTCAACCAGACAAGTTCTTTTATAGCTTGTGACGCTGCCACATACTCGGATTCTGTTGTGGATAGTGCGACGGATTTTGGTCGTTCTGATCCCCAGCTAATTACACTTCCTCCAAGCATGAAAACATAACCTGATGTTGATCTTCGTGTTTGCGTGTCTCCAGCATAGTCGGCATCACTATACCCGCAAAAGTCTAAATTATTTCCGCTTACGAAACGTATTCCTTTGTTCATTGTACCTTTGATATATTTCATAATGTGTTTTACTGCATTCACATGTGCAGTAGCTGGTTTTTCCAAATATCGACTGACACTTCCAACTGCGAAACTAATATCTGGTCTGGTTGCAACGGCCAGATACATCAAGCTCCCGACTGCCTCTCGATAAGGAAAATCGATTTTTTTATCAGCTTCAAAATCTCCGAGGTTTTGTGAACCAGCTAATGGAGTTGTCACTGTCTTACAATATGTCATATCAAAACGATCAAGAACCTTTCTTGCATATCCTTGTTGATGAACATGAATCGATCCATCCAAAAGCTGATCAATTTCGAGTCCCAAAAAACATTTCAGCTCAAAAATTTTGATCTCAAATTCTCTCTGTAAGTGTCTAATGACCGGCTTAATGGCTTCTTGTTCTTCTGCTGCAATCAATCCATCGTCAACGTAAATTGCCAAAATTAACATTCCATCTTTTCCGTTGCTAACAAAAACGCATGGATCGGATCCACTCTCTTTGAAACCAAAACTGTTAAGGAAAGAAGTAAGCTTCTTATTCCAACAGCGCGAAGCCTGCTTCAAACCATATAAACTTTTGTATAGTTTACACACTCGGCCACTGTTGTCATTATATCCAATTGGCTGGCTCATATAAACATTTTCTTCTAAATCGCCATTTAGAAAAGCCGTTTTCACATCAAACTGTTTTAGTGTCATACGCTTTGCCGCAGCCAATGCTAGGATCGCTCTGATTGATGTTAACTTCACCACTGGACTAAATGTTTCCTGGTAATCGATTCCGTACTCTTGTGTAAAGCCTCGTACTACCAATCGTGCCTTATACCGATTAACACTCCCATCCGGATTTTCTTTGACCTTGTAGACCCAGCGATTGTGAATCACTTTTTGATCAACTGGCGCATCGACCAAAATCCAAGTATGATTTTTCATAAGTGAATCGTACTCTTCATCCATTGCTCGCTCCCACTGCTTGTAATCAATCGACTGAATTGCCTGCTCATACGTTCTTGGCTCATCACTGACTGCCAACATTGCAGAATGTTCACCAGTTACCAGATGTGTTAATGTGTTACGATCACGTAGACGCCTATTGACAATATTTCTGCTATCAAGATCGCAGGTCATACCACGATTTTTCTGTTGATCTAGTGACGCACATTCATTTGTGTCCTTATCATCGTCATTTTCATTTTCTGCACCTTTGTCAATACCATAATTGTCTTCGTTTTCGTTATTTTCATTCTTACTGACTACACTAGCATTTTCTTCAACACCAATATCGAGTGTTTCTAATGAATTTTCTAACAAAAAAACGACGTCTCGTGAGATCTCGATTTTACCACTTTTCGAATTCCAAACTCGATATCCCTTTGAATTATTGTCATAACCAACAAACATACATTTTTCTGCCTTCGCGTCGAGCTTCTGACGTTTTTCTTTTGGAATGTGAATAAATACTTCCGAACCAAAAATCCGTAAATGGTCTAGCTTCGCCTCCTTGTTATGCCATAATTCATACGGTGATTTGTTGTCAACTGTGCTTGTTCCAGTTTGATTTAGCACATGAACTGCTGTATTTACTGCTTCCGCCCAGAATTTCCTATCAATCTTCTTTGCCTCAAGCATTGTCCTTGCTGATTCAACGATAGTTCGTATTTCCCTTTCTGCACAACCATTCTGCTCTGGTGTATATGGCACAGTTCGTTGATGATGAATTCCAGCTGCTTCAAAGAAAACTTTCAGCTTTTCATTGACAAACTCTGTGCCGTTGTCAGATCTGATATTGCGAACACTGTGACCATGCTTCTTCTGAATCAGTTTAACACATTTTTCGATAATACTCGCTACTTCTGATTTTTGTTTCATGAAATATACGAAACGAAAATGAGAATAATCATCTTTGAGCAACAAAAAATATCTGGATCCACCAATTGAATTCGTCTGAAACGGACCACACACGTCAGTATGAATGATTTCGCCACACATCTTTGACTTTTCTTCGCGACTCTTGAAACTGCTTCGATGATGCTTTCCATAGACACAAGCTTCACATGCAAATTCCTCATCAATGAAATCTATACCCCGACTTAGTAGAAACTTCTTCACATGTGTCGAATTCTGATGTCCTAGACGTTCGTGCCATGAACGAAGTGTAGCGTTTTTGATTGCTACACTCGCTGTAGTTTCAATCTTTGATGGTTGTATTGTTCTGAACAACATTTGAAACAAACCTTTTCTGCGAACTCCCACTGCAACAATGTTTCCATCTTTCAGCAATTTGCAACCTTCGTTGTTCATGTTCAATTGATGCCCGCGATCTAACACCTTTCCCGATGAAAACAAATTTTTCTTAAGTTCCGGCACGAACAAGACTCCCATGACTCGTTTGCGAATCCATTCATCTCCATTAAAAGCAAAAATGTTGATATCGCCTTTGCCCAGAGCCATGATCTTGTCACCATTACCAACTGTAATTGGTTCAGCTATTTCCGTATAGTTTTCGAACCATTCTCGGCGATGACTCATGTGATAAGTTGCACCTGAGTCCAAAATCCAAGTATCTTGGTCTCTATTTGTTGTTTTGTAACAAATAAAAGCATCATTTAAATTTTCTTCTTTTCTCCCGTTGAAGTTAGTCTTCTTTTCCGAGCATTCCCTTTTCCAGTGGCCCTTTTTCCCACATTTGAAGCATTTGCCTTTCGGTTTGTCATTTTTATCTGTCGCTTTGTTATTATTCCATGAATTTCCTTTCTTGTAATTATTGATTTGTTTCTTCGAGAAGATTCTCTTAGCCATTAGCGCCTCTACTTCTTCAACTTGACCCTGCGACTTCAAACGAAGTTCTTCTGCCATCAA
Organism: Lochmaea crataegi; assembly: GCA_947563755.1. NCBI lineage: Eukaryota > Metazoa > Arthropoda > Insecta > Coleoptera > Chrysomelidae > Lochmaea > Lochmaea crataegi. The sequence goes on along the minus strand of OX387432.1, from coordinate 36,211,652 downwards.
ACGAGCCCGCAAATTTGCCAAAGTTTGACTATCTGCGTTTGCAGATTCCCATGCACTATGGAAATGATTAAACTCGGACGGTAGTGACATTAATATCTTCGAAATTACCATGGACTCAGAAATAATTTCTTTTTGATCACGTAATTGCTACACTATTTCCATTAATTTTGATAAAAATGTCGCAATGTCATCTTCCGGTTGTTTTGTGTAGCCATAATATTTTTGTTGTAAAAATAAAATATTTGCCTTTGATGTTTGCTCATACGTACTTTTGAGCGTCTCCCACATCTCTTGAGCTGTTTCACAATTCATAATCTGCAGTAATGCCTGTTTCATACAAGTCGTGGAAATTGCTCGTCTGGCCATAGCATCCGCCTTCTTCCAAGTCACAATTTCCTTAGCATAATTTGTACATTCAGCTGTCGGTTTGACGTTTGTTCCATCGACGTAGTCAAAAAGATCGTTAGCTTCTAAAATCTGACGCATTTGAAACTTCCATGTTAGCCAGTTGCTGCCGCTTTCCAGCTTTTCAATATTAACGCGATCGCCTTCCATTTATTTTGTCTTTTAATAATTATCGGCTTCAAAACTTCAAAAATAAATTGCTTTCCAATTTTCTTTTTCGAGTTCACAAATAAATCTTGCACAAAATAAATAACGATATTTACTGCAGTTAATCTTCCTTTACAATTTCACGTAATCTGGGCCCATAACCTTTTGGATTATTGTGATTATATGAAAATGAAAAACTGGTACTGGAATGATCTTTTAATGTAAAAATGACAACTATATAACTGTCTTATTTGACAACATGAAAATACAAGTGAATGTTACAAACTTAAACAAAACAATACCTGCAGACAACGCTTTACTAAATTCAATAATTTCCCTTCCTCATTTGATCCGCCCTCAGTCCATCTCCCACCACTCTTATTCCTACCTCTCCTGTATCGTTCAGGTTCAGTTCCACAAATCGCGGCTGGCAACCAGCCTAGTGTGACTCGCGCTTTAAGGAAGGCTAACGAATTGCATCGAATTCTTCTTGTAGTTCTACTCGAAGATTTTAAAGGATGTTAGGCAAAGTGGGTCGTCGACGAATACGCCACTGAGTCGGTCCTAGAGATGCTCAATGGGATTGAGATCAGGACTGAAAGCAGGCCAAACCATTCGTTGATAATTTATGGATGAGATAACTGCGTTTGAAAGGGATTCCTTTAAAAACGTGTAACTTCTTCAATATAAGAGATAATATCGTGAATAAAAGCCAAAATGTTCATAAAGCTATTGTAGTTGCTAAATCCCATAGGGTGTTTGAAATTATTCAAGAGATAACCACTTTTGAAATTTTTGGTGGCCAGATTTTTTGACGGTCAGTGTATCTCTGCTTTTTTTAGACTTATAAATATTGGAGGTTTTTGGAGGGGAAGAAAAACGAAAGATCTACTTAAATAATATATTTACACTCTACTTGAACTTTACAGCAACTAATCTAAAGTGTTATAAAAAAAATAAAATAATATAAACAAGAAAACAAAAAAAAATACATTAAATGTTATAATAAAGTTTTTAATAAATAATACTTTCTACTTTTAATGTTTATAACAATACTTGAACTAAATAGAGAGTCATTATGGCTCTATTCACTGGATATCTTAAAATTAGTCAAAATATTTCAGTTTTATGTTTTTCATATCGAACCGCTTTGAGTAGAAAAGATAAGATGTAAATAGAGGAAAATGGGAAGAATGGCTCAAGGAGATTTGATAAATCAAGAAAGAATAAACTAGAGAAAAAGCAAACAGTCGTTAGACCAGAAAACAAGCAATTTGCAAAATTTAATTGCTAACAGTGGAAAATCGAAGAGAAGGAAGTGTATTTAGCATTTACAGAGCTTGGAGCAATATTGGATAGGTGAATAGAAGTGCAAATCCTTAAAAGCAGAGGAAATTCTTTGAAATTACAAACGAAATCATGGGATTAGTACAAATAGGGGGTAGAAATAATGGAATTCGATAAATATTTGTACCAAACAAAATGATAGTATTACGAATGTCTGTATTTCTGGTGAACCTTGATAAAAAGTCCTAGAATGACGGTTTCACGTTTGTTTTATATATTTTATAAACGGTTTTATAAGTTTAAAAAAAAATGTAAAATGTGTGTAAGAAAAAAATGCACATAGCGTTAAAAATGCTTTAGAAGAGAGGGCAGTACAATTTATGTTTTACAAGTCTGTAATAAAAATAGGCCAATTTTGTTACTTTATTTTCCGTAAAAAAATATGCAATGAACTTATCAAAACGTATAAATTATATACCTTGGTATGTTCTGTACAAATACGTTCTTTTTTCATTTGAATCGCAGGCATAGCATAAAAAATAAATATATGTCATTTGAATTGTTTTCCGAGCATAATACATTTGACACCTTCCGATGTTCTAAATCTTTCCCCAAACCATGAAAAAAGAAAAAGAATCGAATATATTATTCTATTACTATTTGCGCATGCGTAGAAATTCATTTTAGATGTCACTTTACGTTATTTTGATGATTGCGAGTCAACCGTTCTAGATTTCTTCGATTCTCAATTTCTAATGACTGGAAAACTAATATTTGACAGCTGACTGAATAAAAAGTTAAATAATCTTCCATATAACTCATAAAAACTTCAATTTTATCAAAACAAACCTGCCAAGTCGTCTCGTCAATAAATATAGAAACAATTTTCAATATTTTAAATTTAAATGAAAACTTTCATCTTCTATTTTCTAGATTCCATAAACTTTTCAAGAAAATCAAATAAAACTTTGGTTTCCATCTGTCGTCAAGTACGAATTTTATGTGATAATATCACTCGTCAATTTTATTTATCAGCTCAACAATTTATTTGTTTATCTAACTAGAACGCCGACAAATATAAATAAATTTGGCAACAAGCAAATCAATGTCTACTGAGCAACTGTGTAAGTAAACTATTATTGCCGCGGTTTTGACAAGTGACAGTTACTAGTACGAGTTTTAACAGCCGTTTTTTTTTCTAGACTGGATATGCTTCTATTAAAAACGCGGTACATTTTTTTTCGCGTTTTCATTTTATTTCAACCTTTGTATTAATTTTTTTTCAATTTCAAAGAAATTGCTTTCGTTTTAATATAAGTTGCTGCCGAAATGTCTTTTTTTAGAATAAAATAATAACCGACAATTATTTTTAAGAGTATTCATAGATGGCAGCAAAAGGTCGTCTCAATAATTTTATGAAAAATGACATTCAGTGTGTGATTTAACAATTAATTGATCACCCTGTATTATTTGTTTTGATATTTTTTGTAGGGAGATCGATATCTTCAACAAACTTACCTAAATTACAAAGAAAGTCATTTATCATAAGATTAATCAAAGATCCTTTTTTGAAAAAAAAAAGTGTAGATAGGTAGAGAAAGAAGAATAAATCAACAGCTAATTTAAAAAAGAAAAGAGAAAGTTTCCTAATAGGCTAGGAAAATATAAAAAATAGAGAATATATAAGGCCGCAATTGCAGAAATATGATAAAAATCCAAAAAAATAAAAGTTAAATTTGTCAATTTTATTTTTTTTGCTGTAAAAAATAACAAAAATATAAAAAAAAACTTTCGCACGACTTACCTTACACCACAAAAAATCTACCTACCCGAAATAAAAGCTTTTGTCTCGTTCCAAAATGTCCTATATCCTCCATTCGAGTAGACACACTGTAACTGTCCACCTCCATTCAAACTATAACTGATTTAAATTAGCTGTCAATTTAAATAAAAACCTTTTTTTTAGAAAAACAAATTTTTTTTCCACCTTCCTACACTTCATTTCATGAGACAAAGTCAGATATAAAAAAAATAAATATACATATAACAATAAAGAAAAAAAATAATTTCCTAGGCTGTATTGGGCTGGAGCCAGAGGTGATCTAGAACATCTTCTGCTGAAAACCTGGAAAATATACATTTTTTTGTTCATTCTTTAGTTAAGTACAAAAAATTTTGATAAAATAAAAACGATATTTAACTATATACACAGTAAAAATTCCATTTACGTATCAAATTGACGACAAATTCATCTAACACTGTCAGTCTCATGAGGAGAAAAAAAATCAATATGTCATCTTTATATTATAATAATTCTTATGTCCTTCTAAACGGCTGTACCGATTTTGATGAAATTTTTCGTGTGTGTTCCAGAGTATTCGAGAATGGTTTAGATTCACAATTAGTCCCAGTAGATGGCGCTGCAATAGGGTTCATAATGAACAACTCCTAAACGGTTGGTCCGATTTTGATGAAATTTTGTGTTTCAATAATTAACTGGATGGTTTAGATTCAGAATTAGTCCCAGTAGATGGCGATGAGTTTTTTTGGTACGATCATTTCAAAAAAGGGTCAAATTCTCAAAAAAAAAATATGTATGGACGAAATATTACTTAGTAAATCGAATTTTCAGGAAATACATTCCTTCTATAAAAAACTCTATAAAAAATATATACCTTAGGTCTGGATCGAGCTGGAGCATATTTTGTATGAGTTCTTTTGCGGAAGACGAAACGTCTTGCCAGTATTCTTCGGGAAATTCGTATTGGCCGGACAAAATGCAATCGAACAATTTCTCTTGGTCATTGTCTTGACTGACGAAAGGTGGATAGCCGCAGAGGAGAATGTAAAGGATAACTCCCGCTGCCCATACGTCAATCTGTAAGATTTTTTTGTGAAAAAAATATTTTTTTAAATTCTACGTATTACCTTCAATCCGTAACCGGATTCAGTCAAAATTTCCGGCGCCACGTACGTCGGAGTGCCACAAACTGTATACAAAGGTCTAGTTACTTCGCAAGCCAATCCAAAATCACCTAATTTTAATAATTTTACTCTAAAGTCTTCGTCTAATTCTACCTGGAAACGGAAAATTTCATTTAAAAACAAATAATAAAATATTCTGGGGAATTTTACTTTTCTACGTTTATTACACTATTGAAACTTCATATTTTACTGTCATAATTTATGTTTCATGACACATATCCAATATATGACATATGACAACTGACAGTTTAGTACATGCAAACAACGTATAAGTGTCAAATTCTTTGTGATATTTTATTTATATATTCGGAAACGTATAAGAATGGATTAGTAAGTCACTCCCGAATATATTATTCAGGATAATATCGTTATTATAAAGGAATACATAAGGTTCTGGGGAATTTTACATTTGTACGTTTATTACACTATTGAAACTTCATATTTTACTGTCATAATTTATGTTTCATGACACATATCCAATATATGACATATGACAACTGACAGTTTAGTACATGCAAACAACGTATAAGTGTCAAATTCTTTGTGATATTTTATTTATATATTCGGAAACGTATAAGAATGGATTAGTAAGTCACTCCCGAATATATTATTCAGGATAATATCGTTATTATAAAGGAATACATAAGGTTCTGGGGAATTTTACATTTGTACGTTTATTACACTATTGAAACTTCATATTTTACTGTCATAATTTATGTTTCATGACACATATCCAATATATGACATATGACAACTGACAGTTTAGTACATGCAAACAACGTATAAGTGTCAAATTCTTTGTGATATTTTATTTATATATTCGGAAACGTATAAGAATGGATTAGTAAGTCACTCCCGAATATATTATTCAGGATAATATCGTTATTATAAAGGAATACATAAGGTTCTGGGGAATTTTACATTTGTACGTTTATTACACTATTGAAACTTCATATTTTGCTGTCATAATTTATGTTTCATGTCATATGTCAAACATATGACAACTAAGTGACAGTTTAGTACTAGCAAACAACGTTTAAGTGTCTATTTCTTTGGGATATTTTATTTATATATCCGGAAACGTCTAAGAATAGATTGGTAAGTCACTCCCGAATATATAATATCGTTATTATAAAGAAATACATAAGGTTCTGGGGAATTTTACTTTTGTACGTTTATTACACTATTGAAACTTCATATTTTACTGTCATAATTTATGTTTCATGACACATGTCCAATATATGACATATGACAACTGACAGTTTAGTACATGCAAACAACGTATAAGTGTCAAATTCTTTGTGATATTTTATTTATATATTCGGAAACGTATAAGAATGGATTAGTAAGTCACTCCTGAATATATTATTCAGGATAATATCGTTATTATAAAGGAATACATAAGGTTCTGGGGAATTTTACTTTTGTACGTTTATTACACTATTGAAACTTCATATTTTGCTGTCATAATTTATGTTTCATGTCATATGTCAAACATATGACAACTAAGTGACAGTTTAGTACAAGCAAACAACGTATAAGTGTCTATTTCTTTGGGATATTTTATTTATATATCCGGAAACGTCTAAGAATAGATTGGTAAGTCACTCCCGAATATATAATATTGTTATTATAAAGAAATACATAACGTTCTGGGGAATTTTACTTTTCTACGTTTATTACACTATTGAAACTTCATATTTTACTGTCATAATTTATGTTTCATGTCATATGTCAAACATATGACAACTAAGTGACAGTTTAGTACATGCAAACAACGTATAAGTGTCAAATTCTTTGTGATATTTTATTTATATATTCGGAAACGTATAAGAATGGATTAGTAAGTCACTCCCGAATATATTATTCAGGATAATATCGTTATTATAAAGGAATACATAAGGTTCTGGGGAATTTTACATTTGTACGTTTATTGCACTATTGAAACTTCATATTTTGCTGTCATAATTTATGTTTCATGTCATATGTCAAACATATGACAACTAAGTGACAGTTTAGTACAAGCAAACAACGTTTAAGTGTCTATTTCTTTGGGATATTTTATTTATATATCCGGAAACGTCTAAGAATAGATTGGTAAGTCACTCCCGAATATATAATATTGTTATTATAAAGAAATACATAACGTTCTGGGGAATTTTACTTTTGTACGTTTATTACACTATTGAAACTTCATATTTTACTGTCATAAATTATGTTTCATGTCACATGTCCAATATATGACATATGACAACAAAGTGACAGTTTAGTTCATGTTTGTTTAGTTCAGACGATAAAAAAATCAATATTGAAGCAACTAAAACCAATTTGGGGCCATTACAGACCACTTTAGTACAATAAAGAACATTTTATAGAAGATCGGCCCTCTTCAAGCCCATACTATGAAAACATTGTATTATAAAATAAAAATAAAAACTTACTAATAAATTTTCAGGCTTCACGTCTCTATGGACAATGTTCATACAGTGTAGATACGCTAAAGCAGAAACTAAATTGTTTATCATTAAGGCAGCTTGCTCTTCGGAATATTTTTGAGCAATCGTGATTTGGTCGAATAAATCTCCACCTAAAAAAAACCAAAAAATGTTTTTTTATACATTAAAATCGACAGCAGTTAACGGAAACCCTTGGGAATAATACTGACCTGTGACGTATTCACATACTAAATACAGGACGTTTTTAGTGTCGGCGTCCGTTATGAGGGACATTATATTGGGATGGTCGACTTTTCTGAGGATCTTCACTTCGTTTTCTATCATGTCTTCCTGGAAATAAGAAAAATATTTATTTCTAAATGATTAAACTGTTTTTGTAATCGTGGGAACGTACCTTTCCTTTACATTTTGATTTATCTATGATTTTTAAAGCGTATTCTTTGTTTGTTGTGATGTCTCGACATAACCTTACTATTGCGAAATTTCCTGGAAAATAAATTGAAAATTTATCGTAAAATGAGATTTTAGGGACGAAAAATCTTTCGCTTTCAAATAGTGTCATGAAATTTATGAATATTGAACTGAAATTTTAGGAGAGTATTCTCAAAAGACCAGTCTTGTGAAAAAAATGTACAAGAGTATAACGAAAACCTGTTGGAAAGTTTGGTTCGAGTTATAATCTCAATTTTATCTCTTTTTAATAAAAATACCTACAACTCACCATCCCCAATAACTTTTTTCCCTACAACGTATTTAGATTTAAGTGGAAGAGGTAAATACATATTACTTTCTTCGCTTAATTTTTTCAATAAGCTCTCTTCAGACTCATAAGTTCTATTCAATTCCTTTTTAGGCATCTTAGGTTTAGGCCCACCGCTAAAAAAAAATTAAAAAATCTATTAAATTTTCATTTTCTTTTTTTTTCACTTACCCATTTCTATGTATAGTCGTCTTTTTATAGGATTGTATAGCTTTGCTTTCTTCGAATTCCAATTCGAAATCGCTGGATTGGAACTTTTCGTTTCCGTATATGAAAAAAACATCGTCATTTTCGAAAAACTGCGATAGATCGTTTACGGATTGTCCAGATATAGAAAAAACTTTTCTGACGGCGAATTGAGCTATTTCGGAAAATGCGCCAAGGACTTGCTCCAAGCTGGGGGAATTTCGCTTGTTCAGGAGTAATCGGGATATCTGCAACCAAAATTAATATATAGAGGGCGTCCACTTAAAGGGTGAATCATCAAGAGATTAATAAATTTCGCGAAAACGGGATAACTCGAATCTGCAAGATTTTCCAGGGTCCCGATTTTTTCTGCTAGCTTGTGTAGGTCTTTTCTTAGTGCAGCAACAAGATTCCAAGCTGTTCGTGGAATTTCTGCAAATTTATAGACCTCAAGAGATTAATGAACTTCACGAAATCGGGTTATCTCCAGTCTGCAAGATTTTCCAGGGTCCCGATTTTTTCTGCTGGATTGTGAAGGGCTTTTCTTGGTGTAACAACAAGATTCGAAGCTGTTAGTGGAATTTTCGCAAATTTATAGACCGCGAAAGGGTAGCGAATTTCGCGAAGTCGGAGATAACTCGAGACTGCAAGATTTTCCAGGGTCCCGATTTTTTCTGCTGGATTGTGAAGGGCTTTTCTTGGTGTAACAACAAGATTCGAAGCAGTTCGAGGAATTTTTGCAAATTTATAGACCGCAAGAGATTAATTAATTTCACGAAACCGGGTTATCTCCAGTCTGCAAGATTTTCCAGGGTCCCGATTTTTTCTGCTGGATTGTGTAGGTCTTTTCTTAGTGCAGCAACAAGATTCGAAGCTGTTCGTGGAGTTTTTGCAAATTTATAGACCGCAAGAGATTAATGAATTTCACGAAACCGGGTTATCTCCAGTCTGCAAGATTTTCCAGGGTCCCGATTTTTTCTGCTAGCTTGTGTAGGTCTTTTCTTAGTGCAGCAACAAGATTCGAAGCTGTTCGTGGAATTTTTGCAAATTTATAGACCGCAAGAGATTAATGAATTTCACGAAACCGGGTTATCTCCAGTCTGCAAGATTTTCCAGGGTCCCGATTTTTTCTGCTAGCTTGTGTAGGTCTTTTCTTAGTGCAGGAACAAGATTCGAAGCTGTTAGTGGAATTTTCGCAAATTTATAGACCGCGAAAGGGTAGCGAATTTCGTGAAGTCGGAGATAACTCGAGACTGCAAGATTTTCCAGGGTCTCGATTTTTTCTGCTAGCTTGTGTAGGACTTCTATTAGTGTAGCAACAAGATTCGAAGCTGTTCGTGGAATTTTTGCGAATTTATAGACCGCAAGAGATTAATGAATTTCGCGAAACCGGGTTATCTCCAGTCTGCAAGATTTTCCAGGGTCCCGATTTTTTCTGCTGGATTGTGAAGGGCTTTTCTTGGTGTAACAACAAGATTCGAAGCTGTTCGAGGAATTTTTGCAAATTTATAGACCGCAAGAGATTAATGAACTTCACGAAATCGGGTTATCTCCAGTCTGCAAGATTTTCCAGGGTCCCGATTTTTTCTGCTAGCTTGTGTAGGTCTTTTCTTAGTGCAGCAACAAGATTCGAAGCTGTTCGTGGAATTTTTGCAAATTTATAGACCGCAAGAGATTAATGAATTTCACGAAACCCGGTTATCTCCAGCCTGCAAGATTTTCCAGGGTCCCGATTTTTTCTGCTAGCTTGTGTAGGTCTTTTCTTAGTGCAGGAACAAGATTCGAAGCTGTTAGTGGAATTTTCGCAAATTTATAGACCGCGAAAGGGTAGCGAATTTCGCTAAGTCGGAGATAACTCGAGACTGCAAGATTTTCCAGGGTCTCGATTTTTTCTGCTAGCTTGTGTAGGACTTCTCTTAGTGTAGCAAGAAGATTCGAAGCTGTTCGTGGAATTTTTGCGAATTTATAGACCGCGAAAGAGTAGCGAATTTCGCGAAGTCGAGATAATTCGAGACTGCAAGATTTTCCAGGGTCCCGATTTTTTCTGCTGGATTGTGTAGGGCTTTTCTTAGTGCAGCAACAAGATTCGAAGCTGTTCGTGGAGTTTTTGCAAATTTATAGACCGCTAGAGATTAATGAATTTCGCGAAACCGGGATAACTGGACTGGACTCTGCAAGTTCACTATAAAAATGTCTTCCTTAATTCAGTAAATTGTTAGTGCGTGACGTTCTAAGAAAGCTAGCTTGAAGAGCCGGCAACATGACTGCTAAAACAAAAGATGAACTAATGTGACCCAATTTCGGTTTCCTTCATAGAGATTATTTAAAAAAATAATAGTCTTGCTACTTCAATCTGTAATTTTAAATATAATAAATATTGGAATTTATAACGTAATTGTACGTCACAAATGAATAAAAAAGATAATACAACTCGCTGGTCAATTAAATATCAAATTGAAACTAACAGCTGTCTGAGTAGACATTGCGAAAATTTTATATGTTGGCATTTAGGTATATAAGAATTTTTAGAATTGAAAAATAGATAGCGTGATCCATAGTTATAATAAAAACAGACCTAATTGAAATAAAATATTGTTCTACAGAACTAAACACAACACGAGTCGCACTAGCCGGTATAATTAATGTTGTAACAATACAGTGGACCGCATTAAAAAAACTAATCGAGTTAGTTGGTGCAAAATCAAATCATGGTAATTGGGTCACTTTTGTTCTTCTTTTGTTTTAGCAGCCATGTTAGCAGTTTTTGACACATTTTAGGTACATGGAAGAAAGCAAATGGTATAGTTTATCTAAAGTCAGCTAAATGTCACACCCTGTATAATACATTGAAATAATTGAAATTTTTAAACGAATTCAATCACTTTCGTTTTTTTCTTAAATAAAAAAAATTTATATTCCACAGGCGCACACAAATTCGAAATCGACCAAACATCATGCCACGAGCGTTCCAGTTCATTTCGTCCCAATAATCGATTATCGTGAATGGTAACGAAAAAAAAAATAATAATCCGTCGACACATATAGAAAGATAGTTGCGTGACTCATATATTAAATATAAGGTACATTTTTGCATGTCGTTTTTCGTCAAAAGATGAAATAATATTGCGGTGATTTTGTTATCTTTCCCGCTTCCTCGATCTTATCGAAACAAATTTTTAAATTGAATAAATTCTAATATATCATTCAAAGCGATATGTTTCTATGTTAAGCTTAATTGGATAAATTTCTTTATATTTTTTTAAATTCAATTATGCCCTCTAGCGGTGTACCTAGCAGCCTGGAAATAATTTCCAGATTTGTCTCGAAACAATTTTTGTTATACAGGGTGATTTATTTAGAATTGCGCTTATACTAAAGGTAGATTGGACACACCGTGGTGTTTCTAAATAACCAAGATACAGAGTGATTTATCAATTTTCCTCATTTTTTTTTAATTAATCATAGCTTACGAACCACCTTTTACATTTTTGTAGTATTTTGTACGTATGTTCTTTATCCACAGTGGTGTCGATCAAGATATAAAAGGTGGATCAAAAGTTATAATCAATTGAAAAGAAAGACTCATAAAATATTTGTTATTTAGAATTACCTCAGTGTGTCCAATCTACCTTTACTGAATGGGAATTTCCCAATGAATCACCCAGTAGAAATTTTTTGCCAACTTGTAGAAACTGTTGATACATCTGTGAAGAAAATTATGGCCCATTATGCTAAGAGCCCCTCTACTGTTACCGTGGATATGAACCGAAACGTTTCGACACAAAAAAGTGTTTTGTAAAGTTTTCGAAGTCACCTCGTAACTAATTCGTCGGTGTTCGCTTTCCAAGTGATGCTATTATTAGAGAATGAGATCAGAGTGGAAGGTGGATGCATAATGAAGATAGTTTCGGTATTTATTTGCCCTAATTATTGATTATTTTTAAATTTAACCGAACATTTCGAAATCCGGTTCCTTCTTACTTCTTTTTTATTTTAACAAATTTATATTTTTAGACACTAAAATTTTTCTTAAACAATAAAAAATCACGCACTGTAGGTACTTACTTTTCTAGGTTTAATTCCGTTTCTAATAATGGTGACGATTTTCGGTCGAACGCAATCTGGTACGACGATCCTCGGTACGCTAGAAATACTGTTTAAGGTGAATTTGGTATTGGATAGACGTTTCGGCCGTGTGTCCGTTTTTGTGTAATCTATTTTTTTGAACAGCTCTCCTTTGCCGCTAACTACGTATTCTTTTCCGTCTTCTAAATCGTCGATATTACAAATCTGGAAAAAATTATTTATTTACATCAAATTTAACAGTGTAGATGGCGAAAGCATTAAATTCCGTTGATAGTGAATGTTTGTTTTGGTAATAAGAGTACTGAATTAAAGTTTAATCAAATGTCTATGTTGCTTATAGAATATACAACATTTTTAGTGAAATTTAATATTTCGTTATTTTTTTTACAGTGTAGATGGCGGCGGTTTTAAAAACCGTTGATAGTGAATTCTGGCCACACCAAGCAAAGAGTCTATCCAGATCATTTTGTAGCAACTCAATATCAAGTTCACTATGACAATATGGTCAAAAATAATCTGAGATCATCTGCAAACATTAAGAAATCAGAATTAAGTATCACATTTGTAAGGTCATTAACAAACAAATTTAATATCAAAGGGGAGCAATGTCCTCCCTGGGGAACTCCAGAATCTGCCTCAATTACTCTTGATATTAAGTTACCAACCTTGGCTAATAGTCGTCTGCCTCTAAGAAAACTAAGAACCCAGTCTGCTAATTGATCAGAGAAACCTATATTTCTCAATTTTGCAATCAAAAGGAAATGATTCACCTTGTCAAATGCCTTAGAGAAGTCTGTATACACCGCATCAACTTGATGCCCCTTCTCCAAGGCCTCTGACAATTTTGTATGGTAAACAAGCAAATTTGTGACAGTTGAACGGCCCATTCTGAAACCGTGCTGTTCATCAATAATGATCTCCTTGCAATGCCAGTTCAAGTAGCTAAACATCAAGCTGTCAAACAATTTGGGAATAGAAGATTGTATGTAGACACTGCGGTAATTCTTAATATCATCCCTTGACCCGGATTTAAATATAGGTGAAATATAGCTCTCTTTCCAGATTTCAGGAAAAACCTCGGAAGATAGAGACATGTTAAATAGTTTACACAAAGGTTGAGACAGAGAGTATCTGCACATTTTTAAAAGAATATTTGGGATGCCATCTGGTCCAACCATTAGCTTGTAAGGCAATGACTCAAGCTTTTGAAACATTTCAGATAGACCTATCACTGGACACCCTATATTAATTTGACTAAAAGACGTAGTAGGATTTCTGGTGACCATAGCCTTTGAGTAGACAGAAGAAAAATGAGAAGCAAACAAGTTGACCTTCACTAGCCAACTCACCATTTAAAACCATATTTTTAGGAATGTTGTTAGATGTTCTTCTACTGTTAATAAATTTCCAAAAGTTTTTTGAATTTTTAGTTGGATCTTCATTTATCTTAGAAACGTAATTTCTATAGTTCTCCTAATCCAGCCGTTTACATTCTGTTCTCAATTTGCTAAACTCTTGATAATCCACTACATTATGCGACAATTGATATTTTTTATGCATATTTTTTTCAAGAAAAATTAATTTTCTTAAATCCCCTGAAAAGTAATGAGGAAAGCTAGATGATTTAAATTTTTTCTGTTGAATGAATGATTCAATTCCAATATTCAATATATTATAGAAATCAGACACAACTAAATTAATACCTCTGCTGTTAAAAATAGAATCCCAATTAATTGAAAAGAGATAATCATTTAAACCCTGGTAATTACCATTCCGAAAATCAAAATAAACCTCCTCCACTCTAAGTGGATCTAATACAACTTGACCTATTCTAAAATTACTGGTATATGAGGTATGATGAACAGAGTCAACAAAAAGTGGATCTACAGATTTAAAACATTCCATTGTACTATCATTAGAAAACATTAGGTCCAAAAAGACATTTCTACTATTAGGTGACTTAAACAATTGGTACATATTAAAATGAATTTGATGAACATTCCACTTGTACCCCATTATCTGAATTAGACCACTGCACCTCTGGTAGATTAAAGTCACCAACTATGTAATAGTTGATACCTGGGTATGTAGAACAGACTTCCTCAACTGCCAGACAGTGATCACTGTATTGATCATGAGATGAGCCTGGCGGTATATAAATACTACCCACGACAAAATTTACTCCAGAATATTTATACAAAACAAACAATTGTTCATAATGGCTCTCAGTACTTTTGATAACCGAACATTCTATGTGACTTTTCACAAGGATTAGAATTCCACCGCCTCTATTCTTGGAAGTAATTTGTACATTGTGATCAACACGAAAAATGTTATAATTCTTACACCCTAGTTCTTCAGAAAATATATCATCACACACCCAGCTCTCATAGTAAGAGCAATAAACTCAGTTCAGTCAATTTGGTTCTAAGGGCCACCAACATTCTGATAATACATCCGCAATGGGGAAGAAACTAGTTTTTTCTTGTATTTCCAGAATTTTCTAGAAGCTCTATCATTGCCTTCCTAAATTGCTCCCATTGTAAAGCAGTCTGATCAACATTTATTCTATAAATGGAATCGGTTAACTTTTTTTTAACTTTTAATATGTCCATAACAAAGTTCTGATCAGTACAAACAACTTTTAATGGCCTACAAGATCCTGTCTTTTTAACTCCCAATCTTACAACCTTCTCTACCTTCACCAACCCATAACTTACTCTGTTATAATATAGACTGCCCGCAATTACTATCACGCATTGGTTTCCATGTCCCTTATAGGTCAACAAGAAATAATCATACTTTTGCAACTCCATTGTATAGATGTAATTATGGGAGGTTTGCTGCAATAAGCAGAATTTTATCCTGTGCAAACAGGTTGGATCTGGATTTTTTCAACATATCTGGGTACTCTCTTAGGCAATTCTTACGAGAGATGAAATCTTAGTATAGGATTGGGATTGCATTATTTTAAAATGGTATTTTAATATTGTATTGTGATTAGTAATTTTTGTTGTACTGTTCACTGAGTTCCTTGTCATAATTGTTGTTATTTATATTAAGCTTAAATTTTATTTTACACGTTTAACCTATTTTGTCCTTGTTTTTATAAAATATTGGGTGTTACCCGTTAATAAATAAATAAAAACCCACTTTGACCAACATTCAAAATTTCAAATACCTCGTTGACCACTTTTTTGACATCTTCAATCTACTCTGAAATTTCATTCCTACCCGACTCTCATTATTTTTTTTAACAGTGTAGATCGCGGCGGATTTAAAAGCCGTTGATAGTGAATGTTTGTTTTGGTAATAAGAGTACCCAATTAAAGTTTTATCGGATTTCTATGATGGTTATAGAATCTGCAACATTTTTAGTGAAATTTAATATTTCGTAATTTTTTTAACAGTGTAGATGGCGGCGGCTTTAAAAGTCTCGTGGTTAAATATATATTTTATAGTTACAAAAAAACTATAGGGTGTTGAGTTAAACTTAATCGATACATTCAAAATGGTGGGAAACTTTTTTTTCAAATTCCTTAGTAAAGTAGGTAACTTTTTTACGTTAGTATAATTTTGGTACCGTAAGACTGTTTTTTTTTAAATCGATTATTTACACATTAAAAATAATTCCGAAGAACCAGAGCAAAGAACAATTATAGAATATGAAAGGAAAATAATTTAAAAAGCCGCAGATAAAACAAAAAAAAAACTAGGTGAAAGTCACGCTTGTTTTTTAATCTAATACAGACACTTCCTTTACAAAATTATTTTTAAAATAATTTCAAGATATATACCTACATTGCTAGATTAAAGTTTATCTAAACTTTCTTTGTTTTGTCCTAATTACTTATTTATAGTGTAGGGAAAATTATTCATAACATGCGACAAATATTTTTTTTGCATTCTTTTTCTAAGAATTAGAAAAACCAAAACAATAAATTCTCGTAAAATACGTGTGTTGCATAAAGATGACTAATATCGTTGTAATTTGTTTATATTAAACAAATAATTATTAACGTATTTCTTCTACAAGGTCATAGTTATAATAAAACGTTGAACCAAATTGAAATTTTCATTTCCACAATGTTTAAATTCAAACTATTTCCGTTCATTTAAAACGAAAATAGCCAGTTTAATATAAAATTTTGTCTCTAAAACACTAGGAACATTATAGAATTAAGAATAATGTAGGAATTAATGTATTATTATTATCATAACGTAGATAAATGAAGTGCCTTTTCATATGGCCGCTTATATACACATACATTCACTATTATATTAGAGTTTATCCAAAATCAATTGCAAAAGCTTAAGCACGTGTTCGTCTCCCTTCACGACTTTTTCTTTCGATCTACATATCCTTATTTTATTGTACATAGAAGTACCTATAAAATATTGCGATTTAAACCAACTAGCTTTAATAAAATGTTGATATTAAGAGAGAGTGTTAAACATGAAATTTTTATTTTTTACAATAACTTTCAACGCTTTTTGACGAATACGAACAAAAATTTGACGATGGGGGTTTTTGTAACTTAGCTAATAGTGAATAAATTAACCCGAAGGTTCCGAGAGGTGTAATAACACCTGTTTCGGCATAGTACTAAAACATATTAATAGAACGTTGTATATTATAAGACTAAACTAAAATTAACTTAACACATAAAACTTAAAATAATTCTGTTACCATGGACCAATAGACCAATAGTAAAACTTTCAAATGATATCCGATTGAGTTTTTGTTATAAGGTTCATATAAACTCTAGGAATGTATATTTGGACATTTTTAGTACTTGGTAAGGATAATATTGTAGAAATCTCTTGCTCTTTCTAAGAGAAAAAATTTAACTTTCTTTTTGAATAAGTTAATATTAGGAATAGATTGTAATTCTGTATATTCTCGGTGCTAAAAACATAAAGGATCTTTGATATAAAGGAGCAGTAAAATAATGTCTCCATCTAGTTTCATATCTATGTTCAGGTAAGTCAATTTTATTTTTTGTGGTGTGATATTTTGTGCTTACACATAAGAAATATAGTTGATGCAGATCTAATATCTTGGCTTCTTTATATAAAAGGTCGGATGAATAGGTGTAATGTTTATGTAGCATTATTTTAAGAAATCTCTTTTGAAGAACTTCTAAGGGATGCAAGTGAGTTTTTAAGGCACTACCCCAAACAAGAATGCCATACGGAAGGTGACTTTCCACTAAACCGTAGTATAAAGTCTTGAGATACATAAACAGTACAGTTTTTTAAATATTTAAATTTATAAAGAATAAATTGAAATTTTTTTACAATGTATTTAATGTGGTAATCCCATTTTAAGTTTTTGTCTATAATTACCCCTAAGTATCTAATGTTTGTTACAGGATTTATGATGACGTTTTGGTTGTCTTGGTGTATTACCAGAGGTTCAAAATGGTCACTGATAAAGTTACTTTCAAGGAATGGTAAGTAGAAGGTTTTTTTAAAATTAACTGTTAGTATTTTTTTGTTAAATCACTTCATAACTATTTTTAAGTGGTTTTCCACTTTCTTTTTTAGGTCGAACCAGATGTCTCCATTGTAAATGATAACCGTGTCATTAGCAAAACCAATCACATATCCTGTACT
Source organism: Lochmaea crataegi (assembly GCA_947563755.1). NCBI lineage: Eukaryota > Metazoa > Arthropoda > Insecta > Coleoptera > Chrysomelidae > Lochmaea > Lochmaea crataegi. The sequence continues at coordinate 36,193,721 of OX387432.1, read as the reverse complement.
ATCTATTGAAAACAATTCGTTTATAAATAAATTGTATAATACAGGACCCAGGACTGTTCCTTGTGGTACACCATATGTAATATTGCACTGATCACTTGTCATTCCACCAATCCGTACAAGCTGTTGTCTATTTTACTGTTTAAATTAGCGCTACTTTTGTAAAAAAAATATTAAAGCCACATCATTTTAACAAAAAAAGAAAGGTATATTTGTTAGTATCCCCAAATCTCAACGGTTTTAGAAATAATCACATTTTAGTGATTAACTACATGAATATTATTTAATTAAATTATGTTGACTCTTTAATGAGCATATTATTATTATTAATTGATATTGTATTATATGTCGCAATCATGTTTTTCATATAATATCATACCTAAAGGTAGCCTGCAATTACAAGCGAGCCGAAGAATGGGATTTCTATTGTATGCCGGCGTTGTACAGGGTTAGGTAGGCAAATAAAAGAATAAATATTTAAATTATAATGTAAATCGTTTTAAAATTTTGGAGTTTTATCACTCTCTGTCTATCTCAAACGGACTGTAGCTTTATCGCTGAAGAAGAGAGTCCAATAAAAAAATAGCTAATAATTTTTTTTTGAAAAATCGACGTTTTCAAGCCTCCTTAAAATGTACGCTACTGGCATATATCAAATATTAATAAGTAAAAATAGTTCCTTTGTCGACCTTTATAAACCAACAACATTTTAAGCTCATCAATGTCAATTAAAAGCTATAACTGGGTGTTGCGATCGTAAGTGGGCCACACAGTATATAAAAAGAAGTGGAATGGACGCAATAAGCAAATATAAGAAGCAAGAGTAGTGAAGAAAGAAAAAAAGATTTAAAAAAATATTTCAAATACTAGTTGGTAAATATTTTAGAAGTCGAAACGAAAAAATCAGTAAAAGACAGTAAATATTCGATATCTTATCACATAACCTACCCATATTTAATGTTTTTTGTTAATTTTTTGTTTGTAGTAATAGTAATAGTTCAATGACCATATATTGTTGAATCGATATTGCCAGGAGAAATGTAATTGCACCTACACATACAATTTTTCCCAAGTACGACCACCATTCAAGTTCAAGGCGAAATTAAAAAACATTTACGTGTTTTAAAATATAATTAATAAACAAATAAATCAATAATATTGATAGAAAAAAAAGTTGAAGGAAGAGTTAACGCGTTAAGACCTAGGTTGACCCCATAAAAATTTGAGTTGATTAAATTGTACAGGGTCCGGCAGTGAAACGGGAAGATTAAGAGAATTGTGTGACAGTCGCCAGACGGTTCGAGAGGAGTGAGGGACTCGACCTTGAGCGTCCAGACAGGACAGCCGGTATTTTCAGACGCCATGTTGCGTTGGAAGAATGACCAGCGTGCTTTCGCTGTAAAGGCATTTTACATAAATGCTAGATAGTGCTCAACGTGCTTTCTGTCTGGAGTTCAATTTGTTACCGCGTGATCCTGTCCCTTCAGCGAATGCCATCAACCTATGGGTAAGAAGTTTTAAAGAAACTGCTATTATGACCAAGAAACGAGGTGGTAGCTTTAACAACAAGTCCACGGAAAGCGTTACATCATAGAGCTCGGTCTTAGTCACCGAACCACAAGAGGGATCCTGAAGAATGATCTCCACTTTCATCCATTTAAGATACAGGTAGTCCAAGCTCTCAAACCTCAACACTACGTTAGCCGAGTACGCTTTTGTCAACAGCTATTAAATTCAATTGATCAATATGGACAGCTGGTCCATAATAATGTATGGATGAGTGATGAGGCTCACTTCCATCTTTGTGGGTATGTCAATAAACAAAACTTTAGGTTTTGGAGCCCACAAAAGGTAACTGTGTGGTGCGCAATGTCTTCTCTAGAAGTGGTTGATCCGTACTTTTTCTAAAGTGAAAACGGTAACACTGTACCAGTGAACTCTGAACGGTATGCTGAGATGTTGGTGAACTTTGCATTTCCTGCTCTTGACGAACATGTGATTGATCAGTCATTATACCAGCAAGATGGTGCTTCTAGCCACACTGCTAACATTTCGATGGACTTGCTGAATTGGGCGTTTCCTGGTTGCTTAATTAGTAAGAATGGCGATAATCCTTGGCCTGCCTGTTCACCAGACTTTTTTCTGTGGGGTTATCTAAAGCTTAAGGTTTTTGAATCAAACCCACCCAGAACTAGGGACGAACTGAAGGAGCGAATCCAACAAAAGACTTCAAGAATGTGTTCGAAACAAAGGACGTCATCTTACAGTATATAGTTTTCAAAAAATGAACATTTCGATATATCCTCATTAATTTTCACTAATTTAGATTACATTTGTGAAAAAAAGTTTAATAAATATTAATAATTAAGTCAGAGTTTTTTTTAAGGAAGTGTTTGTTTTCGTTTTATGTATCTTAGCTCTTACTATTTCAAGAAGGGCAAGGAAAAATAACTATTCCATTAACCTTTCCCCTTCATTAGGGTCTAAGGAATGGTTATTTTTCCTTGCCCTGTGCCCTGTACTGTTCATGGCACATGGTGTGTGTACCTATACACTTCCTTTTTTAAAACTGGTATTCTCTAAAAACAAAAATTGCTTCTTGCAGTTCCATAATTCAAAAGGTAACGACGAATGTTGTTAGCTCTGGCACAATCTCTATACCAAGTAGAGAGATACATTTTTTGGAAATTGAATAATTAAAATAACTTACCTTCTTTCCGTCCATAGAATATATATTTCTAACACCATTCGGCAGCGTTACACTTTTCGTAAGAATGTTCGTCAACTCGTTGGTTAAACTGTCAAATGATCTGTACCTCTCGGGGGCGACGGGAATCATAATCCCGCTAAAAAACTTATTTCCATTGTGATAAAACCTAATTCTTTTAGCTTTCATTGATTTGGAGGTAGATGAAGGTCGGTTGTGTTTGTTTGTGATGCTGATGTCTTCCAATCCACTTTCTATGATGTCTCCATCAGATAAAAAACTGTTGAAACTATTCGAAGAGACACTTCTCGACCCGTTATCGGTCAAATTATTCTTCGACATTATTGCAGTGTTTGTATTTTTATATATATTTCACAATAACATTTTTTTTTCTACAGGTGGAATCAAATAATAAATAGGTTAGTTTAGTTACTGGAAAAGATGCTGTAGAATAGCAACAAAAATTTGTTGAAATTAAATCCAACGGAGTACCAAAATGATTTATATTAATAAAACTTTTATTTAAAATAGTCCAAATTATACAACATAACCCCAGGTATATCAATAATATAGAAAATTGTGAATAGAAAAACTTATGTGAAACTAGAGCAATCCCAAATTGTTCTACTTATAAAAAAATCTCACAAGATAAGATTGTCAACTATTTACTATTTGATACTTAAAAATTTACCTTTAAATTTCTGTTATTAAAAATTTTTATTATATGATTCCACCAAACAGTTTACGGTATTTTTTCCGGAAATTTAACATAGGTACACCGCCTATTAGTCATATACACAGCTGTCAACTAAAAACATTAATCATTCAAAAATATCACAGGATAACACTGTACTTTCATTCAATGACAATATTAGTACATCGCGCTAGTAGAGCGGTAACAAAACCAATAAAAAAAAGGTTAAAATATTTTACAAATAACTGTTTTCTTAAGTGAGAAAAAAGGTAATAACCTCTTTTCACTAGTGGGAGGGATTGGATTTGTTACGCACTGACATCAACCTTCAGAAAACAAAAAATGAAAATCAGTGATACCAACAGAAAAATGAAAATAAATTGGAAGTGTATACTAATTCATATATTCGTCGTCTCATACGTTAATATGAATAAATAATAATCTTTCTTTGAGTACAAATACTATTCTTTTCCGTCGACCGTGCATTTTTGACCTATATCAATGTACACAAAATCATTCATTAATGAACTCCAATAACAAATTATTTTTAATGCATAAACAATTTTGGTATAGGCAACTAAACATACACCGAAAGTTGTTACTGAGATACCGACGACAGAACATTTTTATAACTAACACGTTTATTAAAAGGTTGATCAACAATCATAATATCGAAGCAAAAACTAGCTTATTTCAACTTTTATACGACTAATCATAAAAATTTGGAATTTTTGTGTATGTTTGGTTGCCTATACCAAAATCGTTTATTCATAGAAAATCATTCATTAACGAATGATTTCGTGTACAAAATGCACAATCGACGGAATATAACTGTTTAAATTATATTCTTTTCTCAAAAATACTAATTCTGTCAATAAAATATTTCTTAATTTATATCAACACCTATCCGGACTAGTAGACAGGACCGGTTATCTTATTTATAATTTTGATTGCACGTTGCTTCTGTTTTCTAGTTTAACCTAAAAATTTTCTAAATTAATTATAGATTGATAATTAAACGATTATAACTGCTGTAACAAATTTGCTAATAAGAGCATTGAAAATTTAAATTCCAATATACAAGTTCAGACGGTAAGTTAATACCTATAATCATTCAAAATATATAATCTTTTTCTAAATCATTAGATACAAAAATGGTTAGGAAACTCAAATATCATGAACAGAAACTCTTAAAGAAAGTAGATTTTATATCCTGGGAGGTTGATAACAATTTACATGAAGTAAAAATTCTAAAAAAATACCACATACAAAAAAGGGAAGATTATACCAAGTAAGTATTTTTAAAATTGAAATTAATGCATTTACAATCAAAATCTCTTTTAGATACAATAAATTATCCAGGAATATTCGAGAAGTAGCAAGAAAAATTAAAGAAATAGAATCCAATCATCCTTTTCGGACAGAATGTAGTGCACAACTATTGGAAAAATTGTAAGTACCCATAGCTTTGTCGATGAAAATAAAATCTCAATTCATTTTTGTCGTAGGTACCTCATGGGACTTATTCCCACTAGATGGGATCTTAGTTTAGCTGAAAAAGTAACCGCTTCTTGCTTTTGTAGGCGTAGGTTAGCTGTTCTAATGGTGAGAAGTAAGTGTTACATATTTAAAATAGTATTTTCTACTAAAATTAAAATTTTTCAGATAAAATGTCTGAAACAATAAAAGATGGTACAAAACTAATAGAACAAGGACATATAAGAGTAGGACCTGAAATGATTAAAGAACCAGCATTTTTAGTTACAAGAACACTCGAAGATTTTGTGACATGGGTGGATAGTTCCAAAATAAAACGGCACGTACTGGAGTACAATGGAATAGTATGTAGACCATTATTATTATTATTATTACAATTAATACATTTACTATTATTTAATTTTTTATTATTTTCAGAGAGATGATTATGAAATTTAAACATGTAAATAATGATACTGACATTTGTATTTAATTTAATTAAATAGTTACTTTATTTTAAGTTGTTTTATTTTGTTCCTTATAGAACAACCAGAGTCGTGTAGTATCAACCACAGAATTAAAAAACTGCTCAACGCTCCTAAAGAAGTTTTCACTTCAAAAACGCAGTGTCCAGTCATGGGACTGCCGCCAGAAGTGAAAACACAAATAAATGAATCTTTTAAAAATGTTATCGTAAGTAGATTTTTTTACAAAAGAAAGTACACAGTATATAAATATAGCTCATGGAAAGCGTGACGATGATTTATGCAACACTATATACGCTTCATTGTTAATTGTGTTGCATAACTAAAAGTATTCACTTCATAAACAAGTTCTGTGTTCCTCTGCTGGAGCGCTCGTGAACTACACCAGGCCATAGATAACCTACTTACACAATACCAGTTCGTTCGTGAACTACACCAGATCACCTACTTACACAAGACTAGTGAAAAGTCAACATAACAATCTGTCATAATCGGATTTAAATAAATATTGTAGACTGTAAAAGTATAAATATACTATTAATCTTTTAAATTATACAGAAATAAGTGTGAATGATGACATTGGTAACCGATAAAATTAATCATTTACTTAACACAATACCAGATTATATACAAAAAGTTCAATCTGATACAAATTCATTGTAAGTATAAACAGCCTTTATTATTGTATGGAATACACTAAGGTGAGAAACACCTACTATAAGGAAATTAGAAAAGCTAAAAGAAATAGCTTCAGAAAATTCTGTGAACACCTGCTGCGGCAAGACTACAAAGTCATGGCAAAATGTAGGGTCAACACAGATACGTCTCTTAGGATGCCAGACGATAAATATGAGACTCTTACTAGAAACTCATTTTCCTGGGAGTAGCCCAAATAGGGGAGATAGTCCTCTCGAAGGTCATAACAGACCTTTGAGAGAAAATACTACAATGGCTAAGCACATTTGTAGTAACGAAAGGATAAAATGGGCTACGAACACCTTTTCACCAATCAAGGCACCGAGAGCCAATGGAATTTTCGCAGCATTGCTCCAGCAAGGACAAGATGAAATTCTACCACATTTGGTTAGGATCAGTTGAAGCAGATTAGAACTGGGTTATATACCAGAAGCATGGAGAAGGGCAATAGTAACCTTCATCCCAAAAGCTGGAAAAAAGGACACAACAAACCCCAAATTAGCCTAACATCGTTTGTGCTCAAAACGATGGAAAAAGCTGTTGACAATTATATTAGAGCGGAAATCCTAGAGAGTTTACGTCTCCATCACCCGCATCAGCATGCTTACCGGGCAGTCAGATCTACGGAGACTGCACTGGTACAACTGACAGAGGATATATAAATTCGAAAATACCCTTTGTGACATCGTACAAAAGGGTCTGACCTATACAAATAGCTGGCGTAGGCAAGTGGGACTTAACATCAACCCCACCAAAACCATCTTAATAGCCTTCACTAACAAAAGAAAGCTCAACCTCAAAACCATTAAACTTGATGGGAGCGAGGTTGAATGGAGACAAGAAGTCAGGTTTGACTCTAGACAGTAAACTCCTGTGGAACAAACACAAAAAGGAGATTATATACAAAGCAAAAATGGCTCTAATGGTGTGCAGAAATCTGGAAGGGAGAAATTGGGGTTGTAACCCAAAAATCCTGAGCTGGATGTACACTACCATAGTGAGACCAATTATCACTTATGGAGCCATTGCGACGAGTAGTAGAATTAGCCTATTGACAACGAGAGAAAACCTCTCCAACATTCAAAGACTAGCCTGTATGTGCATTACAGGAGCAATGAGAACATGCCCATTAGCAGCCATGGAAGTTATACTCAACATATGGTGGTGGAAAGTGTTGCAGAAAGAACAAGATACAGACTAAGTAGAGAGGGAATCATTAGAAAAAAAACACCTCCTTACTTCTTAGAAATCAGAAAAGAAAACCTGGGACATGCCATAAGATGGTATGATGAAAAAGTATAACTTTTCAAAGAAATTCGTTACGGAATTAAGCAACAAGAAGGAATGGGATCCAAATACCATTACCAGACCTGGAAAGAATGCCATTCAATGGTACACAGACGGCTCAAAAGCAATAGAAGGAACTGGGATAGGAGTGTATGGGCCAGGAACCAAACACTCTGAAAGCTTGGGAAATACCCCTAGTATCTTTAAAGCGGAAATTCACGCCATAAGAAAGTGTGCCCAGTTCAATATTGATAAAGGATATAGAAGGCAAAGGATTATCATAATGTCGGATATTCAAGCAGCCATTAGAGCACTGAGCTCTTGTGTTATCAGTTCCAAAATGGTGTGGGAATGCCTAGGCAAACTAAATGAACTAGGCGAGAACAATATAGTCACCTTACTGTGGATTCCAGGACACACAGGGATAGAAGGAAATGAAATAGCAGATGAACTAGCAAAGAGGGGGAGTGGAACACCCTTTTGGGGGCCGGAACCCTTTTGCGGTATCAGCTCCAATGTAATATTGGAAGAAATAGGCAAAGCCGAAGGAAAGAGAAGATCTGACCATTGGAAAGAGCTAGTAGGACTTAGGCAATCAAAGATTCTTCTGGGGGATTACAACCTGGTGAGATCAAATGAATGCATAAGACAAAGTAAAACTGCACTAAGAGTTTTAACAGGCATCCTTACGGGACATTGTCGCCTGAATGGGCACCTGAAAAAGCTCAAAATAATGGAGGAACAAGAACGTAGATTCTGTGGCATGGAAGAAGAAACCACCATCCACATACTTGCAAACTGCACAGCAATTCAGAATCCTAGGGCACAACACCTTGGAGATTACTGGATAGAAGAGGGACATTTACCTAAGTTAAAGCCTGCAGATATCCTAAAATTCCTCCGGGAAATAGGACTAAAGGAGCTACTAGTCTCTGAGACTTTCCTCAGGAACTAAGTAGAAGTAAGGGGGCACAATAGATCTTTTAGGTCTCAGTGAATGTCACCCCAATTTACATACCTACATACATACATTGTATGGAATAATTTTTCTTATATTTTTAGTACGAAATCATTTAAATGTGCTGTAAAATCATGCCCAAATATATTTGACAAATTCGAGAATAGTACAATGCTGCCTTACAAATTTCACAAATTCCCAGTTGACAAAAAGCTTCGTAAATTATGGAAGTTAAAATGTGGTTTACAAAAATATGATCATGTGAAAGGACTGATGGTTTGCTCGTTTCATTTTCATTTAGATGATTATACCAGAAATTATAAAGAAGAATTCAAAAACGGGAATTTTAAGAGACAGTTAAAATGTAGCGCTATTCCTAAGCTTAAGCTAGGACCAAATCAAAATAAACATTTCGATGTTAGTGATACAGATTATGATACTGACTTGGAAAGTTGTCAAACTGTAGTACGATCTACAAATGATAAAAAAAAGGTATAAAATAAATATTTTTTTAGCTTACTGAATATATATTCGAATAAACTTTTTCAGGATTGTCTAAAAGAATATAAATTATCAAGAAAAAAAATCCAATTAAAGAACGGTCCATTAAATTACGAAGAAGTTAAGTGCGAAGTAGATCTTAATAAAAAATTACAGGAAACTAGTAAACAGTTAAAGGTTGAAAAAAAACTATGTGAAAATAAAATAAATACCATTAATAAATCAATAAGAATTGCTAGGGTAGGTAGCTTTATTTACAATTTTGATTAGTTGCACTTCATATGTAGGTTTTATTTTTTAAGGTAAATGCTTTTCGCATGAAAAACCTAAATAAATCAGAAGAAGAAACGTTACGTAAGATTTTCAGTAGAGCCCAGATCAACGTATTATTAGGTAAAAAAGCTATTTGGACAAACGATGATTTGGCTACAGCATTTACGATAAGACATATGGGTTCCAAAAAGTGTTATTTGTATTTGAAGAATGTTTTAAAGATACCTTTGCCGGCATTGTCTTGTGTTCAAAAATGGGCTGCTACTAAAAATGATGTGTAAATTTGTTAGAATAAATTTTGTATTCTTTTATTCGTTGCTTTTTGATATTCAAACTAGAAAAGTTCAATTTTTTTCAAGCGAAAACCCATTGGCACCGATATCCTATTAAAATTTATAATTTAATTGTAAAAACGTCCATCTACCATCGACGACGATGAAATTTTTATAAAGGGGTTCATTTGTAACATGTTTTTACTGATGTAATTCCCATCTAGATGAAAAGTAAAAAGGGTCTGTAACATATCACAGCTCGCAGGCATTATACCAATGAGCACGAGGTATAATGTAGATGGGACATGAATCCATGGATGTTGGGCTCGATAAAGATCCCTACCACTGGTTGGAACACCAGTGGTTTCGGCAAAACTTCCGGTTAGGGGTAGAGTGCTCCCGGCGTCGATGATTAGCCTCAGTTGCAGAAATAGACCGAAAAAAAATCTAGATAAAAAAGAAATCAAAATACATTTTTTTTATATTTATCAAATATAAAATACAATCTTTAGAAACAACTATAAAACCCAGTCTTTGTTCTTCGTTATTTTAAAGCTTAAGACTATAAAAACATAACGTAACAAAAAAAAACAATATTTTCCTATGCTAATAAAAAAAATCTAAACGAAACTAAACCAACTTATTTTTTAAAATAATACCTAACGTAATATCAAAAGAATAATTATCCAGAATTTTCAAATAAAAGCAACAAAATTTCTAACATCGACTACAAAATTGAACAAGTCGTTTGGTTCAAATATAATATTTGAGTGGTGTGTCATAAAATACAGATTGAGTTTTTTGTATGAAAATTAATGAACTTCGTTATCTCAAATGGATCACCCTATATATTTTTGCATTTTTTAAATTTAAACAAGGAACTTTAAAAAAAAAATAAAATAAAAGTGGTAACAGTAGAAGCTCTAAATCTCAATACAACGAATATATTTTTGTGGCATATACAGGGTGATCCGTTTGAGATAACAAAGATCTGACAATAATGTAAATACCTACTACCATAAGACCATAACCCTGAGCGGTGTTCATACTTAAAACTCACTCTGTATAAATGCTATATTACTTGGTACAATTTTGAAATCAAAACTAAAGTCATCCCAATTCGTTGTTATTATTTTAAAACAGTTTTCAATTTTACAGGGTTTCATTCAGAATTGTCCATATACTAACTGTGGAGGAACCTTGGCACAAAATATGAAGATTTAACCTAAAACACTTGAATAATATATTCCTCCCAACCGAGATACAGGGTGTTTTCGATATAAATATTATAAAATTTGTGGTAGGGATAAATACTCTTTTTCTTCCCCTACAATCTATGCCACTGTAGCATGTTTTTTATCTTTCCTTACCTTCTATGTAAATATCAACATCCTCCTGCATCTATGTCATAGAGTAAGTAGTTTGTACACGTTTAAATGGAATGTTAGAAATACCTTTATTTATTTTATTGCTTATTTCGCACGTAGTCAACACTATTTCACTAATTCGATTATAAAATTTAAGTTTCAGTTAATTTTATTGCAAAAAATGAACTTTTCATACTGATGTTCACTTTCAAGTTAATACAAATTCAAGACTATAATTTTTATTATATCCTCACCGCACGCCTTTGGTAATAGCGGAAAACTATATTTTACATCTAAAAGTATGTGTGAACTATTTGCTAAATATGAACAAAAAATATTAGAAGGTGTCGAAACAAGGAGCTTAATTCATTTTATAATACTTATAAACAAATACCCTGTATCCTGGTGAATATTTTATCCAAGTATTTTCTGCTAAGGTTTCTCCAGTTACTATATGGACAATTCTTATTGAAACACCCTGTACATTGTCAGATTGAAACAAAGTTAGTCAAAACAAATATTAACATTTGTGAATGTGTTTTGTATTTTATAGTTAGAAGTTGCAAATTTTGAAAGTATCTTGTCTGCATAAGAATAAAATTTGTTATTTAAAGAAGTAATTGATATTGGGATAACTCGATATGTGTATAAAACAGTCAATAGAGATAAAAAACTATTCCTATAATTTTAAAATCACCATTTATGAGTTCATATAATCAACTTATAATGGTATTACTTTTCGTAACAATAAAAGCAAAATGGAAACAACATTTTCACTAAACTTAAAATTGAAAAAATATTGAAATATCTCTGTACTAGAAAGGTACATTTGTCAGCATGGTTAACTTCCATTATAACACGATGAATGTTTTTGGAAGAAACATACAATTTATATATTCTAATACCTTTAAAAAATTGTAAAAATAGTTATTTCAACTATTCTACCATTTATAATACTAAGAAAGACAACAAATAACCCACATTCACCCAAAATAGACTGTAGATTTTACACACATACAGTTTGTTTATCCGTTTGCAATGTAATTTACAAAATATTGTGGATAATACTCCCCATCAAAATACTTAACGTATGTCTCACCATTATGAACAAGGGCAGTATCAAACCCGTAGTCAGGTAAAAAAATTTCACCAGGAACTGTCTGAATATTCTGGGTAAGTACTTGCGTTAAAAACATTGTTCTGCATATTCCGTTGAGTTTTGAGGAATGTTTATTAGCCAAATATGGACTTGTTGAGAAATAAACTCCTGGTCCGAACTTGAAACGTTCACCAAACCTCCAATCAAAATTAAAACTACATATCGACTCTACATTATCTCTGCTTGTGTCGTGAAATAAAGATTTTATTGTATATTGACCCCTTTGTTCGAAATCATAAGCTTTTATCCGAAATTTTGCATATAATACTGGGTTCTGTAACCTGTAGATACCTTCTATTGAAGCGAAATATGGAATTCGACACATTTGCACCTGAACGGAATTATATTCTGGACTAAATGGATAAAGCTGAACCACTTTATATTTTTCGTTTCTTAAATCCATAGGTACCCAAGTGTTTGGGATTAGATATTGCAATTCTTCTACTAACATCTTTATTCGTTATTATTAAAAAGAGTTGTTTATATGACGTTTGACCCACAGATAAAACGGTTTCATTACCTAGGATAAATGCAAACACAAAGAAATTTCCATATTCGTCACTTATTGTCTGCTTATAAACAACTTTTTGTAAATTCTGACATATGTCAAATTCCCAAGTGGAGCAATCGCTGATAATATAAAATTATTCATTTCTGTCAACCCAGTGTAGTATTGAACTGTTTTGCGACATATTATAAGCACGCAACAAATGGTTGACTATATTTTTATGGTATTCTGTGGTTTTTCTTGAATTCAAAAATTTATAAATCTACAATTTACATACACAAAAATTCCCAAAATATTGGTTTTTGAGTTGTTTCTGTAATATCATTACACAAATGTGCCTTGTGGAAATAATCCTAAAAAATAGTTTTCATATTTCCCAAAAATTTAACATATACAAAAAGCTCCATCTTTTCCTAGTACCAGGGCCTAGCTGCAGAAAGAATCTTAACAAACTGCTGGTATTTTAGGACTCAAAAATAAACACTAATAATTATAAATTTTTATTAACTTAATGGAACTATAGAAAATATTTTACTGTTCTTTAACTTCCCTAAGACGCCTTACAGCAGATCTGACAGATGCGGCAGCAGTGGTAGAGTAAACCCAGGCACCTCCTGCAACGATTCTTTTACAGCGTTTGCACGACCAGATTCCTACACAACTTCTCTTCATGGCGTCTTTACCACAAAAGCTACAGGAATATTTAGCGTGCTGTGTAATTTCCATTTTTTTTACCATTTTACGTAAAGAAGCACCATAACGGGTACCGTATTTACCTGTGATTCCAACCTTCTTTGTACGTTTGGCCATTTTAATAATTTATTGGAACCTTAAACAACAACACATACAATTAGTTAAAGTGTTTTAAAAACATTTATCTTCAGTATAATAATAATTAGGATGAAAAATATACCTAGAAGATTCACCACGTGCACAACACTTGCTGTCTGGATAGTGAAAGAGTGACAACTGACAAAGTGACATAAAAACATGACAGTAAAAAATCACTTTTGCCAACCAACTGTTAAGCTATGTTCAAATTTCTACAAAATTGCCAACCTAAATTCAAATTACTCCTCCTGGTTTTTAAATAGTTTCAAATTAATAAAAAACATGGAAGTCTAAACTTTCCTATTATTTTCTCAAGGAAACAAGTCCACAGTGGAGTGATGGATATTATTTCACTGAATACAATCTACAATAGAATACTTCATTATTTTGCAGTCTTCTGTTTAGAATATCTGCAGCTTCTATGTATAATTTCAGATCATAGATATTACCCAATAAAGGAGAAAGAAGAAGAGATAAAATATTAAACAGTAAAAAGAAGAATGATAACAGCTGTTGTTGTCATGTCAAAAGTCAAAAACTGCGAGGGGCATGTATTATTACTATTTTAATGAATAAGTTTTAGGTGAAAGTATTCGGTGAGATTATTCACAATTTAACTCTCAAATATTATATAATTTGAGATTTTATTCATTAGTTAAATAAGTGTTTTGTTAAGTTGTGGTGCTATACTAAGTAAATAACTGTTTTAAATGGCTTTAAATATATTTTTGAAAAATACTCTAGCTGTAGGAAAATGTGTGAAAGCAAACTTAATTAGAAGCAATAATTTAAGGCTATTATGTATGGGACAGCCAGCATTAAATAAACAAGAGTAAGTTTTAATTGATAAGTTGTGTGTTTTACTTAACTAATTCATTTTAGAGTGGAAATTACTTTTGTAAAAGCTAATGGAAACAAAATAAAAACGAAAGCGAAAGTCGGAGAGAATATTTTGGATGTTGTCATCAATAATCATGTAGATATAGATGGTTTTGGTGCTTGCGAAGGAACTTTAACTTGTTCGACTTGCCACCTCATTTTTAAACAAGAACATTTTGATGCTCTTCCGCCACCAACAGATGAAGAATTAGATATGCTCGACTTAGCCTATGATTTAACAGATACGTCTAGATTAGGATGTCAGATTTATTTAAATGAAAAATGTGATGGAATAGAAGTTAAAGTTCCAGCCACAGTTCATGATGCAAGGACAAATGATTGAAAGTAATTTTATTAAATGTTTTACATATTTATGTTTACATTTTTTATGCCTGTTTTGTAACATACTAGTTTATTATTAAATACAAAAAGATGCTTAAAAATGTAGTTTTTATAGTTTTCTCTTTTATTACGTAATGTTGAAGGTGAATTTGGTAATATTTCACTTTCCTTTGATTCTTAGGTAAATAAGTAAAAAGTAAACTCCGAAAAAAAAAAGAAGAGATGTCAACCATGTGTCAAATATTGTCACAAAACTTTAACATAACCTTAAAATGCGCACATAATAAAAGTCGAATATTTAAAAATTTACTGTGATATTACACTATAGCCATGTATGTAAGGCATTCATTATATTTTTCAGCTTTAAAAAATGGTGAGTCAACCAAAAAAGTGGTTTCTTAGCTGTTGAGGTGTTAACTTTTTTTAGGTTTTATCAGGAACTTTTGCAACCAAGCTACAAGACTGGGCAATAAAGTGAACAAACGTGTTAAAAAAGTTCTAGGACAACCTACTTCCGATACTCACCCGCACATTTTAAACGAAGGAGAAGTTACACCTCTGATAACGAAATTTGAGTACCAAACAAGAAGATCAAGGTTCATAGATGCTATAACAAAGTTTGCATACAAGAATTGTTTAAAATCTAAAGACCACTTAGTTAGTTTGAAATAACTTTTTTAGCGATAATTATTATTATAAATTTTTTAGGTTATTATTCCTGCAGCTTCAAAACAGTACATGTCTGATAAGATTCCCTATGTGTTTCGCCAAAATACCGAATTTCTCTACTTGACAGGATGTTTGGAGCCTGACTGCTGTATTGTTCTTACTTTAGATAGTAATGGCAAATTCGCTACTACTTTATTTACTAGAGACAAAGATGAACACGCTGAACTTTGGGATGGTCCTAGAACACATCCAGAAGATGCTAATAACTTTTTTGGGGTTAATGAAAGTTTGCCTATGAGTGAGCTCGATAAATTTATACACTCTTACCAGCAATCTAAAAGCAAATTAAACTTGTGGTAAGTAGTAATAATATATTATTGATAACGTTCTTATTAAAGTATGTCATAAAAGCATACGTCATTGTTGCAATTCAAAAAACGTATCATGAATAGAAGTAAATGTGTGAGAAAATGCTTCTTATAGGGATTTTGAAGAAAAAAAATGTTATTTTTAAATAGTTAATTTTAGGTATGACTACTTAACACCTGTTCAAAGAAATGTTCATTTGAGTGTAAAAAATTTCATGGAAGAAACTCGTAATAAACATTGGGAGAACCCTAAACCACTTTTACACAAATTGAGACTGTATAAAAGCCCTTCTGAGATTGCATTAATGCAAAAAGCATGCGATATCACCGCACAAGCTTTTATGGATACAATATCTGTTTCCAGACCAGGTAATTAATATAAATACATATTAATACTGCAGAACTATTAAAATAATTATTTTTCAGGTATAGCGGAAAATCATTTATTTGCCAAATTTGACTACGAATGCCGCTTAAGAGGTGCGGAGTATTTAGCTTATCCACCAGTGATTGCAGGAGGTAGTAGATCTACTATCATACACTATATTAATAACAACCAAGTAGTGGATGCAGACGAAATGGTTCTTATGGATGGAGGTAAAGTAAAGCTATTTCTTCAATAATTATTATGAATAAAATTATATATATTTTAGGTTGTGAATTGCATGGTTACGCCAGTGATGTAACCAGAACGTGGCCGATCAGTGGAAAATTTACCGAAGAACAACGTCTAATATACGAAGTAGTTTATGACGTTAACAAAGAGCTCATTGAAATGTGTAACAAATTTCCCTCATTAGATATGTTATTTGAAAGTATGTGCTATTTATTAGGTAAAAGACTGCAGGAAGTTGGACTGTTAGGTGCTCAACCAACAAGTTCTTATTTAATGAAAGTAAGTACTTTAATGATTTTATAACAAACAAAAATATTAAATGGGTCTAATTATAGGCAGCGTATCAGTTGTGTCCTCACCATGTTTCTCATTACTTGGGAATGGATATTCATGACACTCCTACTGTTACAAGAAGTATGCAAATTGAACCAGGAATGATTATAACTATAGAGCCTGGTTAGTATTGAAATAATACTGTAATCGCTTTTAATTTAATTTTTTCGGAAAAGTTCTGATCTCCCATCTTTTTTGTTTATAAAAAATCTTAGTCTTAACTTTTCTCTAGCCTTATTCATAAATTTTATCAGCTATATCGTTTAACTTATTAGGACTAAATTTAGAGTTAGCACCAAGGTTTTTTATATGAACTCTCCCTTAATCACATTTCATCAGTTTAGGGAATTAGTTTTTTATTTTTATTTTAAGGAATTTACATAAACGAAAATAACAAATTACTGCCCAAGAAATATCGTGGTATCGGTGTACGGATAGAAGATGACGTTTTGATAACCGTAAATGGTCCTGTCATACTAAGTAGAAAGTGTCCTAAGCATATAGACGATATTGAAAGGTTATCTTGTGAAAACCAGTGAATTTTGATCTGAAAACATCTTGATTTTATTTTTTTGTTGAATAACTGTCTAGTAACTTTATTTTGTCAATATATTGTTGTCTTTTTAATGAGGATCTTATTTAATTTTAAATCTGGGCAAGCTTGAATGTGATATTTCCCGGTTATCCGCGAGCGCAGGTAGTCACTAGTCACTTTATATATGTTTAATGTTTAGGATGGGTTGGCTTTGTGTGAATTGTATCTCACTATAAGACCCATTTGCACCAAACACACTTAGTGTGTTGCACGTTGCACCAACTGCTAAGTGACATTCAAATGGCTAAAGCTAACCTTAAATTTAAGTGCTCCTGTAATGACCGCTTAAATATTTATGGAAGGGATTTTAACTTAAAATAATTCGTAAACTAGCTGCAGAACTGTTGTGGGTTTCTTATAATTTTGATATTGGATTTATTACAAATTGAAATGAACGCGTTACATGACGACCTGGTAATAGTTGAAATTGTAGAACAAGGATTTCCTGGGTGTAATGGAAGACATTCATATTTCAATGAATTGGATGAGCTGTCTTTCTTTGAAAGGTTCCGATTAATCTCCTGGCCCTCCCCCAGTTTTACTTGCAGGCATTTTTTTCTCTGCCACTTTCTAACAGCCTTTTTTTGATTTTCGTAAAACTTTTTTAATGATTCCACCGTTCTATGTATAAGTTTTTGACGGATTTTGAGAATTGAATGAATTTTTTACTGAATACCAAGCCTTTTTTTCTCTTTCCTTTATGGTAATGCCATCAATCTTTTTATTTTCAATTTTGTGTCTTTTGTCATTTACCACCACTTGCTTAGCTAACATTTACTGTATTCATACTAACTGGGACATTTTCTTCACATTTCTCTTCAACAATAAATAAAACGTTTTCCATTGTTATTAATGGGATCCATCTAAAATTTACAAATTCGCATAAGTCGTAGATATCTACCTTACAAAGAAAGTGTTGTATATAAACTTACCTTTTATCCGACAATCCTTATCATCAGGGCCGTTCCTAGGGTAGTTGCACACAAATGTAAAACTGAAATATATAATAGATAGAAAAACTTGAGGGGCCCTTGCTTAAGATTCTGTTGAGTGACAGTCATGCAACTGGGAATAAAATTAAGCGTCCATTAACTTTAAGAGACGCTTAGTTAAGTACTTTTAAGGGGTACTGGTGCAAACGGATCTAAATGTTGTTGTCAGTTGTATCTAAAGAGCAGTGTGAAAAGGGTGGCAATCCAACCAAAACTCGGCAGAAGAAAAATGCCAACTTAAATCCCTCCTCTTAGCTTAAAAACAAGGTATAGCTGACTTTTAGATTTTATCAAAGTGAAGTTCGTTCTTTTCTTGACGAATGACAAATCCCTGTCTTGAAGACTGAAATTATGCCAATTTAGTTGTAATTGTGACATTTTGTTTGATGTAGAGATGCGAGTTCGATGGTTGAAAATAAGAATGTTCTTTATAAATAGATATTTTTATTGCAAATGTATACAAAAACGTACAAACAAACAAAATAAATTACCTTATTTAATAAAATAAACTTATATTTAGTGTAGTTCGTTGAGTTATTAAAATATTTTAACTAGAATACAAATCAAATGTTCCCATAAGAAACCAATTGTATTTTGTGTTTTTTTTCTCATTAGAAATTTATCAACTATTCAATAAAAATAATGTATGAACTAGTAACTATATAATTTTTTTAATCTATATTAGTTTTATAATTCGCTTATAAAACATGCATTTCACTAAATATTGAGACTCCATTCTAACATAGAAGAATCATGATATAATTTAAATTTACCGATCCTGTATTTCCTATTTAAACTACCAATCATAATCAGAGTCTGTATTAGGCACACCACCTGGGTAAATTCCCGACAAACAAGCTGTGCAATGTCCTACTTTTGTATGAGCATTTTTAGTTTTTAAATCACTTCGTATCGCCTTAATCAAACCCTCCAATGATAAATATTCCAAACTGTCAGCACCTACACACAAAAAATTAAATACATTTTTTTTCTTCAATTCGGATGTATTTTTTTGGTACTTACCCACTTTCTTGGCCAATTCCTTGGAATTTAATTTGTTAGCAACAAGTTCTTCTCTAGTTGGTATGTTAATACCCATGTAGCATGGATATTTTAAAGGCGGGCTGGCTATTCTGATATGTACTTCTTTAGCTCCAGCGTTTTTTAATAAGTTAATAATGGGACCTATCGTATTACCACGTACTATTGAATCATCTATAAGGATTACTTTCTTTCCTTTTACATTTCCTGCCAAGGCACCTGCAAAAAAACGATCTCAAAAAATGTCGAAACTAAAAAATAGTTTTACTCACCGAATTTCTTCGCTATACTGAGTTGTCTTAATCGGTCGCTAGGCTGAATAAACGATCTTCCTACGTATCTATTTTTGCATAGGACTTCGGCGAATCTGATACCACTCTAAAAATAATGTATAATTTAGTAGGTATCAACATGGGAAAACGATGTAATATAATAACAGTTCAAGATTTAATTTTTGAATTAAACAATACAACATAACCTGAAAATAAAAAAATGGTGACGGCCGACACACAAGACACAAGTGATTGAATCGATCAAATTTGAACGAACGAAAGCAACGATACACCAATTTTTCTATGGTTTACACTGAAACCATCCTTAGATCAGAAATTTTTGCACTAGTTTACACTATTGACACCGAAGCGTTAATTATTGCAGTGTAAACAGAGACTCTGGAGTAATTAAGTGCAGTGTACTGGCGCCCTAAGTTTAAGGCAGGGTCAGACAGACTAGACTTTATTTTCCCAACTGGCAACCTCCACTATTTAGCATTTCTGTCAGTTTCTCCAAAGTCATAACCTTATTTTTTCTTGGTTAAAACAGATTTATCGGTTAATTTATCGAGAAGGGCAAGGAAAATGATTGAAGAAGCTATACAGTGTTGAAAAGATGGTTTCTTCAATCATTTTCCTTGTCCTTCTCCATAAATTAATCAATGATCTGTTTTAACCAAGACAGGAATTCTAAATAGTAGAGGGTGCTGGTTGGGAAAATCGTGTAGGACAGTGCCGGGTGCAGTACAAGAACCGAATAAATAAAAATGGCCGAAAACAAATAGAAATAAAGTATAACCTTTCAAATATTAAACTAGTGTATTGACTAAATAAAATTGTATTTCTGTATTTATAATCATGTCCTCCTGCACTAGTTCCATTTAGTGCACTATGAACTCAGTGCAGCAGTAAAGAACACTATTTTAATCTAGTTCTGTGGTAATTAAAATAACTCACCTGTCTTGAAAAACCGTGCGCCGCTGCATTTCCAGATTCTGGAACGGCGCTTACGATATCGGCTTCTGCAGGATGTTCTATAGCCAACTGTCTGCCACATTGCATTCTGGCAGCATAAACCATTTGTCCTTCGAATATACTGTCGGCTCTAAAAATTTAAACAAGATTAGGTAAGCTAAAAAATAGGTTCGTTTCTGGTAGTTGTATACCTGGCAAAATATACATATTCAAATATACAAAAAGCTTGTTGGAGTTTATCTTCAGGTCTTGGTATTACATCGATAGTTCGAATACCATGGCGAGTCATCTCTATTATTTCACCTGGGAACACTTCACGAACGTACTGAGCACCGATAGATAAGAATCCGCAAGATTCCGACGAAACCACCCAACCTTCTGCTTCTCGACTCTCGTCACAATCTCCATCCAAAGCTGAAAAGAAAAGAAACTTTTACTTTGCCCGAATCACTTGTTGTGTGATTCTTACGTTCGTTAGACGGTAGTATTTTCCCCAAACATAAAGGTCTGTTTCCATATGGATCTCTGATTGCATATATTTTGTTTTTCAACATAATAACCAGAGAGTAACTAAGAGGAGCTAATGTCATGAAATGTTTAATTCTAGCAGGCCAGTCTGGTTCTCCGTTAGGCTCTCCTTCGGGTGGGTTAAGACACAAAGCCTGTGTTATAAGTTCACTATCTGAATGCGTAGAAAGACCGACGCCATGTTCCAATACCTTAAAATCACAAAATGTCGGCTTGTGTCCAACGAGACCGAAGAATATTTACCTGTCGTCTCAAACTGTCACAGTTAACTAGTTCGCCGTTATGTGCAACCGCAAGAGCTCCGTGTGCCGTATGCACTACGAAAGGCTGGCAATTTACTTCTTCTGATGCCGCTGATGTGGAATATCTTGTATGACCGATTCCTATACTGCCTTTGAGCTTTCTGATGTCTTCATCATTGAAAATGTTACTAATCATTCCCATACCTTTGACTACATTGAAATATTTGGAGCATCGCCCTTCGCTGGTTACCATACCAGCGGATTCTTGTCCTCTGTAATTAGAAGAAACAATAAAAAACCGGTCAAGTTATAGCAAAGCACCTGTAGGTTATATAAACATCCGTGTATTTTTGGGCTACGATTTTGGTATAGGCAACCAAACATACACAAACTAATTCTATAATGACTATATAGAAATAGGCGTATTCTCATGTACCTAGCATTAGACACGACTTACTTTTTTGTCTAACAAATTGAGACAGATGAGCCATACTATTTCTATATAATCTTTGCTAACGATCTCTAAATAAACGTTCTTGGTATAGGCAACCAAACATACACAAAATTAAATAGAGGAGTTCAGATTAAAGTCAGTGTGGCCAACAAAAAGTGGTTTTTATGACAAGAATGACAGTTAACGTCTACCATTCAAAACATAAAATTTTTGCAGGTTTTTTATCATTACGAACATCTATATTGTTGTATTAAAACAATGAATACACCCCCGAAGCGTAAATCTTAAAATTTAAAATGACGTTTTAGCTGAATTCTCAATGCATCGGTGGCCAGTAATATACTCCGTTTCACATAAGAAGAAGCCACGTGAAGTTTGCCAGCTGTCTTGCGCAAAAACCAAAATCGGTCTTGTTTCATGCCATTGGCGTTAAAAACGATGTTCCATGCCGACAGCTATTTTATTATTGACATTTGAGGTTTTCTTTGAAGAAATCATTTACTGTCGAATATTTTAAGACGTTTAGCTAGTTTATCTGTGAGTGTTGTGTGTTTTATTTGATCTAAAACCATGCCTCCTAAAAAAACTTGTTGGTGTTAGAGGAAAAATTATCCACATTATTCTAATTTCGTGTTAACCTACAAAATGTGAAAACGTTACGCTACTGATTTGAAGTCGAATGTCAATTTTACAATATGGCGCTGGTTTTCACAACAAGTTCGCGCATCCGACTGCAACTTCAAGTGGCTTCTTCTTACGTGAAACGGAGTCTACTAGGAACTTTCGGCAAATCACCAATTCTCTTCTGTCATTATGTCACTAGTTATGTCAGATGTCAGTGGAAAAAGCAATCAGAAGAATAAAGTGATACAACTAATGCTAGAACTACTACAAGTAACGAAAATAAATATAAACGAATATCAACAAAAACAAATAACACTGATATAACTGGTGACAAAATGATAGAAATGAAATGGTGACTTGTCAAAAGTTCCTAGAATTAATGGCCACCGATGCGTTGAGAATTCAGCTAAGATGTCATTTTAAATTTTAAGATTTACGCTTCAGGGGTGTATTCATTGTTTTAATATAGATGTTCGTAATGATAAAAAACTTGCAAAAATCTTATTTTTTGAATGGTAGACATTAACTCTCATTCTTGTAATAAAGACCACTTTTTTTAAACTGAACTCCTCTATTAGCATAAAACAAAGCGTCCGTTCCAGTCCGTTTGTTTAGTTCCATGTTTCGTACAAATATTTGGCGGCTTGTCAATTTTGAATTTTTCCACCAATTATAAAACTTTCGGATGATCGTATGGTCGGGTGACGGATCTGTGGAAATCCACCTTTACAGTCGACGGAAAAGTTTTGTAATTAAAACGTGGATAATTAAAGTGTTAAAATACGAGCTGGTTAAATATCTATAAGTTAATGAAATAAACTCATTCGCGATAAAAAAACAAGAATTTTTACAAATAATATTTATTAATTTATTTGTTAAAAACAAACTGGACATTATCAGCTGACAAATGAAAACATTCTTAGCTAACAAAAAACTTTAGATACGAATTAAACAATTATAATTAATTTTAAAAATATCAAAATATAGATTACGGAAAATTTATGAAATAATGTTGTGATAAACTTTGTTGGTCCAGCAGTTACCCCCAATGATGCAATTGTAAAGAATATTGAAATATCTGTTTATGTCATCATATTTTATGTTTCTTATCGTTTTTGTGCGTCACGGACATTCTGATGAGGGTAACAACACGAGTATTGGGACAATTATAAATATTTTTCTCGGTAAATTTGATAAAACGATTGGCAAAGAAATTGCAAATGTAAAAATATATTATGTAATATAATAGAAAACATATGGTATATGAAAAATAAGTTACCTGTGCTGTAATGCTACCAGTCCCCAGCAAATAATTTGGGATATTTCCAGATTTGTCGGCCATTCCCCGCATCCTATTGCTCCGAAAACTCCACATTCGTGTGTTAAACCTGACGTTACTCGTCCTCGTCCTTTTCTTTTACTGATTCCCACGCTCTCTAATTCGCATGCCAAGTCGTCTTCGACTGTATTGTGCTCGAAACCACAAACTTTTTTTTCCTCTTCCACTGGTAAACAGAAACAGACAAAGAATTATTGTTAATATCATTTTCAAAATATTTTACTTTACGAAAAGCGATGAGTAAAATTCATATAAAATTTATAAAATAACGAAATCATTCATATGGGATAAAAACGATAAAACTTTAAGTAAAAAAACTGCTACAGAAAAAGAAAGGAAAATTTTAATAAAGTTTTGGTAATGAAAAGAAACTTTCTGTAAATATTGTGTATTTGTAGAAATAGGTACTATTTACACATGCACTGAAGAAAATTACGGGTACTTACTTTCAAATAAAAAAAAACTAAAACAAGCTCTCGAAATTTATTAAATATATTATTAAGAAATTCCAAAGTTGCGTCCAATTTTATATTTAAAGCGTGTTGCGCGCTTATAAGTATAATCCCCTCTACGCCGAAAACTTTAAAACAACGTCGTACGTCATACGTATACACTACCGGCAACTACTAGAGTTGCGCGATACACTCGAAAGTATCGATATTAGGTATCGATACGGATCGGAAAGTAAAGTATCGATACAGTAGAATATCGAATGTTAATCGAACGATCCGAAATTTTTTCGGCTGCCAGCGGTTCTATTCAAAAATCAAAATTTATTAATTTATTTCGGTGGATTAATACTTAATCGTTGGATAACATATGACATTCCAGGGATTCACAAACACTCAACGGTTCAGCTGACAATTTTACAGAGCTTCATCCGATGTTCTAAAGTAACCTAATCGTCATGCAAACTGCAAACGACGAATAACGGTTGCGCTACTACTAAAAATCCCGGATCGCAAGGTATCGATACAGTACAAATGAATCGATACTTGGAATGTATCGATACAAAATATCGAGTATCGGAAGTAAAAGTATCGATACACTGGAAAATCGAATCGTATCGCGCATCCCTAGCAACTACTGATAACAGTGATAACCACTTGTTGATGGTGAATTTTTTATTATCCCTTTTAAATCAAAGTATTGTGCTATTTTTGAATGTAATGCTGTTTGGTAATACGTAAATAACTTAGTAACAAGAATATTTAAATATAGTTTAACTCCATAATAATAAACAAGTTACGACATTGAATTGAATTTTCATAACAACATAATATATAAACGCATGCGTTTAACAATTTGTTGGAAGTAATAAAAAGCCATAACGTGCAAGAAACATCGTCCAAATCTCATTTCGAAAATTAAAGCAGTTTTTCGATAATTTTACTTGAGAAAAGTTCAACCATGGCGCCAATAAGAGAAGGTAAGAAAATAGTTGCAATTTTTTATGTTAATATTAGAAAGTTTATTTTAGTATTAATCATAGCATGATCCTTTAGCTTTTAGGTACTTCATTATTCAACAGTAAGCTTTAATTGAATTTGGTTTATTTTATGTATTAAATTATATATCTTAACCCAACATCTTGCCATGATTTTGGCAATGACTACAACTCCAGACTGTCGTATATGTACTTATCTTGAATTCATTTTTTCTCCTCAATACCTTTCACAAGGAATAAACACCATTTTGATTCATACAGGGTTAGTTTGAATAAAAACTTTGATATCATTTTAGTTGGTGGCTACAAATTGGGAAATCTACTTATCGAAGGAAAAACAAAACAAGTATATGATGCCCCGACAAGCCCTGGTAACTGTATTCTGCTGAGCAAAGACAGAATCACTGCAGGTGATGGAGTTAAAGCTCACGATTTAGCTGGAAAATCTGTTATTTCAAATAAAACAAATGGAAAAGTTTTTGAAATTTTGAACCAAGTCGGTAAGTGTTTTAAAAAGTTCAACTGGTGGTTTTTTAGTAAAAATAATTTATTAATTGATAGGTATGAAAACTGCATTTATAAAATCAGTAGCTGATAATGCTTTTCTGTCAAGAAAATGTGAAATGATTCCGATTGAATGGGTAACTAGGCGTCTAGCTACAGGCTCTTTTTTACGTCGTCATCCAGGTGTAAAGGAAGGATATCGTTTTACTCCTGTCAAACACGAAACCTTCTTTAAAGATGATGCTAATCACGATCCTCAATGGTCAGAAGAACAGATCATTTCTGCTGAGTTTAAAGTAAATGGTGTTGTAATTGGTAAGTCAAAAATGCTTTATTTTTAAATAATGTTTGTGTACTCTATTTATGTTTCTATGGCTGATTAAGTGATCCTTAAAACATTTCTTAATAGTGAATATTTTTACCAATTTTGTAATATTTCGGGCAGTTGGAGATTTTGAAGATTGCATAATATAGAAAATACCAATGGTAACTACCTTATCTACAAGTTCAAGTACACTATAATCGTATGTTTTTATGTCAGGTCAAATTTTATCATTTGTATTTCTATGTTTATAGATAATAATTTTATGATGTAATTTTTAATAACATTTTGTAGAATTTTCCACATTCATGTTTATCAAAGATATTTTTGAACTGAATTCAATAATTCTATGAATAATGATGAAATAAAACGAATCTGTTGAATTTTCAATGCAGACTAACTTTATTAAGAACAAATAGGAGGAACCAAAAACAGTTTCAAGTGATAAAAGAGACCCTTCGCAGGTACACGCTCGAAATTACAAATACTGATCTGCTTTAAGTAAAACCAGATGTTAATTACATTTTGAGCTCATTTTAACTAATAATCTGTTTAATTGTTGAGAATTTCTTCAAAATCTCTTAAATATATAAAAATATGATTGACTGGTTTACGGTGAAAAGAAAAAATGTCGTGTACAAAATATCTCGTTTAACATTACAAGAAGCCAAAACCCTATAAACATAATTTATTATATAAATATATAGTAAATGAACCCTTTTGCTACTATCTGTTGGTGTATGGTAGGGTAGGGTATGGTGCACTTATTTATATATGAATGTTTTTCATTATCGTCTATTTTATGCAAATTTTACCGCTTCTTTTCTGCTCCTGTCCCTTTTGTCTGGTATTTTCCTTATTTCTTTGTAACCATCCACTGACAGCTGTCACTTGTCCTGTAGTCCTGTCAATCCCAACTAAGTCATAAAACATTTAGATAGCACCAACTTAAATTTAAAAATTGAAAGAATACTACTACTCAAATATTTTTTCAACAGAACCAATTAGTGTATTTTAAAACATAATTTATTATATAAATATATAGTCAATGAACCCTTTTACTACTATCTGATGGTGTAGGGTAGGGTAGGGTGTGTTGCACTTATTTATGTATGAATTTTTTTCATTCTTGTCTATTTTATGCAAACTTCACTGCTTCTTTTCTGCTCCTATCCCTTTTGTCTGGTATTTTTCTTATTTCTTTGAAAAGTCCTTCACTATCAGCTATCACTAGTCCTGTAGTCCTGTCAGTCCCAACAAAGACATAGAACGTGTAGATAGTACCAACTTAAATTGAAAGAATATTACTACTCGAATATTTTTTCAACAGAACCAATTAGTGAATATTGAAACAAAACTTTTTATCATGTTTTTCAATTGTTAGACATTATCCTTGTGTTTACCTCAGTGTTTTTAAATCTAGAATAATTTCTAAGCAGTCAAGAGTATACCTATATGAAGGAAACAGTATTAAGGTAGAGGAACTAATTCAAATACCTCAATTATGTAATAAAAATTCCAATGCCCATTTTTTTTTAGGTAAACATGAGGTAGATCTAATGACAAAAACTTCAATATTAGTCTTTGAAATTCTCGAAAAAGTATGGCAGTCAAGAAATTGCGCCCTTATAGATATGAAGATAGAATTTGGAGTAGATGAAGAAGGTAACAACTTTTTTTTTATTGGTATTGGTTTCCCCTAAATTTAAGTTGCAAATGTCAACAATTAACCACAACTAGCATTTAGATCTAACAAAACGCACTTTCGTACTATTTTCCTAAAGTAACCATTATTTTTCAGGAGTACTTCTCGTAGCAGACGTCATAGACTCCGACTCGTGGCGATTGTGGCCATCTGGTGATAAACGTCTTATGGTAGACAAACAAGTATACAGAAACCTAACAAATGTAACGGAAAAAGATCTAGATACAGTGAAAAGAAACTTCGAATGGATAGCAGATCAATTAGATCACCTCATACCCCAAAACAACCATTTGGTAGTAATAATCATGGGAAGTCCAGCTGATAAAGACCACTGTAATAAAATAAAGAAATATTGCGAAGAATTAGGACTAAATGTTGAAATTCGAGTAGCTTCAGCACACAAAACCACCGATTACGCTTTGGATATTATCAGTTTCTATGAAGGTTTAGGCATACCGATTGTTTTTATAGCCGTAGCTGGTAGATCGAATGGTTTAGGACCTGTTTTATCTGGTAATACAGATTTTCCAGTTATTAATTGTCCGCCTGGATCAAAAGATGATTTGTCAAGGGATATTTGGTCTAGTTTGAATGTACCTTCTGGACTAGGCTGCAGTACAGTTGTTTATCCAGAAACGGCTGCTCTTTCCGCAGCTTCAAATATTGCTCTTAGCAATTACATCGTCTGGGCCAGACTTAGGCTAAGAAGGTTGGGATATTTTGAGAGTATACCTAGAGCTGATAAGGAATTGAGGAATTGAATTCTTTTCAAATTGTAATTTTTATATTAATTTTTGTTAATAAAGTATTCATATTTTATATAAATATATTGTTGTTGATTTTGGTAAGTTAAATATATAACAAATGCATCTTTCTTTTACTTCTGGAATGTGTTTAAAAGACTTTTTAATACATTTCTCTTAAAATTTGGTGCGAGACTCATTTAAAATTTAACAGAAAGGAAACAAATTTTTTTAAAAGACACAGTAGGTCAAATGAATCTTTTGTACATTTTTTATAAAATTAGTGGAAACCGGTACTCATCTAAATTATTTAACACTCAAATTTTACAATCAACTGTAGAGATCAATCTGTTTCCCTGTATATATATTCGCAGTTGAAAACGGGACACAGCAAGCGTTAATGACAATCCAATGGAGGGTCGGTTCGTAAAACCACCCACTCGTATCCATGACGACGGCACACACAGTTTTCAGTTTTCCGTTGCAATATCTGATTCATGTTTGCAGAAAGATTTTCTACCAATTATTATAAAGTTTGCACAGAGATAATGGCCTGGTTCCTTTTCAGTCTCGGGATTTATTTCTGTTTTTTTATACTATACCGTCTCGAAAAAAAAAAACAGGTAGATAAAAATTTTAGAATTGTATCGATTTTCATGAAGTTTTCGACACGTTTTTTATCAAGAGTGTAAGTCATTGCTTGACACCTTTTTTTCCAACTTCCACCTGTACAGGATGTCCAAAACTCCGGTCTAAAGCAAACTACAGATAGGTACTAGAAGTGATTTTATGTCCATCTAACCTAATTTTATATCGGAGCTGATGCAACAAGCTCTGGAAATGGTGGATTTTTGGCGTAGGAGGGAAAAACGCGCTCATTGCCTTTACTAGAAAAAGGAAGCTTGAGAGACTAAAACTGCCAAGCCTCTTCAACGTGCAGCTGTGTCTTAGCCAGGAGGTCAAGTATCTGGGCATGATTCTGGATGCAAAACTAACCTGGAATTAACACCTACATGACAAAACCAATAAAGGGAAAATGGGGACTACTATTACTACTAATTTAGTCATGCGAACTGGCGGGCCCATTGTGCCATATCTGCTATTTATGCATCCATGAAGCCGAGTCCCTCGATGAAGGATCCAATCCTCTTCTGTGCGGTTCTAAAACTGACCTAGGAACAGGAGCTGGAGTCCATGGTGCCAGACCCACAGGTGCAATGTCCACGCATCGTTGGTGATGTTTGCATCTGTATTCCAGGCAGAAATCTACGCTATCGACAGTCGACACGTGATTGCAAATGAACATCGAAAGGGGGTATATAGATGCCAAAAGATCCTCATACTCTTAGATAGACAGGCAGCACTGAAATCTTTATTAGCATGTCCCCAGATCAGATCTAGACTGGACTGGGACTACCTACAAAAACTTTTAACCCTGGCAAACTATAATAGAGTAACTCCTAAGTGGGTCCCGGGGTACAAGGGTATAGTAGGCAATGAAAAGGCAGACACCCTAGCGAAGCTAGGGTCTGAAACTACATTCACTGGTCCTGAACCAATCAAAATCTGCTGCACGTGGTAGTAGAGGTACATCTCGGTGGATTCAAACTAAACATCAGACGTACTGGAGACACATGCCAAAACAGGAACACAGCAAAACTCCTGGTCAAAAAACCCTCGGAGTCGCTGACTAACGAAATATTAAACCTCGGCAGGGGCCAGATGAGGAAAGTGACGGGATTACTCACCGGTCACTCTAAGGAAGCACATGCATACAATTGGTGTATATATATAGGGAGGAGACTATATGTCGGTTGTGCATGGAAGAGGAGGAAACACAGCCTCTCACATTATCTTCGAATGTGAAGCACTGTTTCATTGGAGATATAGACTCCTAGGATTAGAGTACCCAAGGGAGGATTTCTCCAAGAAGGACCTAGTGAAGAGACTGTTGAGCCTGATAAGGGCTACTGGTCTCTTCACATAAACGGTATAACCAAGAGCACAAAAAGCCTAAAGGCTGAGGTGTGGAACTAAATCAATATCAACCTAATTTAGAATTTACCTTTATCCAAAAGTTTCTCCCAACCTCCAAATTTCGAACTTTCTAATAAAATTTCTTCGGGGTATATTTTTCGCTCAATTACGCTTACAATAGGGTGACGAGTTTTTAATGGGAATTGACTCCTTGCATTATTCCCATTCAACAAAGGAGACAAGCGCAGACTTCCTGGGGTACGGCGAACGACTTATTTGTACCTATTACAACAACCTGCTATTATACACTGACACGTGAACAGCCCTAACTATTGTGTATTATGCCTTTTTGTTTGAGATGTTTGAAATGGTTTTAAAATAAAAGCGGAAACGTACGTTAATTATAAAAATAAAGAATTTTAAGCTTTGTTTAAAACATGATTTGGGTTACTATTAAATTGTGTCTTCATTTAGATGAATAATGTGAGTGTCTAACGAGATAGAGAAGGCTTGAGGGGTTGAAGTCAGTAAATAAAACACTTTATTGAAAATAACAGAAAACCTTTAATTGGTTGAATAAGATTAAATATATATATATATAATAATATGGTACCTAAAAATTACTGTACATTTTATATTCACAGTCAAAAATTATTGTCATATCTATATAAATAATAATAATAATAAAAGTAATGTATCTTATTTCATTTATTCTAAATAAACAAATAAAAGAATGTGTAAAAAAATAAAATATATACCAAAAAAATCATGGCACCGTGATCGGGGTGGAGAAATATACAAAAAAAATAATACATCTATCTACAATGTGATTCATTTAAAATGCTGAAAATACTCGCAGAAGCACAACTTAATTTTTTTTCGAAAAAAAAGTCATAATAGCAAAAAATACACCGACTAACAAGAAGCGAAACCCGACGCAATCTCTTTGATGTTTTGGTAACAAAAATGTATGATGACTTGGTAAATACACTGAGAAAATGATCAAAATTTTTAAATATCGGCGATATAACTGGTCGACAAAGTGAAGTATGACAAGAACAATCGGACAAGCGAGAGAAAATCCGCCGCGATATGCGCAAACTAAGAAAGGAACCCGCCCACTATTTATACTTTTGCTCTTGCCTTTCAGACATGTGCATACAAAAAAGGATAGGCAGCTTCGCTTCTTGTATGCTGGTGCATTCTTTCATAAAAGCTCCTCCGAGGCTGTATCATTTTAAAAAGATCACTCTGTATATGTAAATTATAAAAATATATGACAACCGAGTATGTAATTGTACAAATACTGCTAACATAATGACAATTATTTCAACACTAGTATAGAAAGAGTTAAGTAAGAAATAGGCAGTCGAACCCCTTATAAAAATTTTTTATAGTACGCCTATGGTAAATACAAATTGTTACAAATCAACCCACTTCAAAAATTTCATCGTACGTGTATGATATAGAAATTTTTACAAATATAAAGACCACTCATAAAAATTTAGTCGTACGCCTATGGTAGATGGACATTTTTTGCAAATAAATTAATCCCCTTTCGAAAATTTTATTGTGCTTATAGAAATTTCTCGAGTTGTCGGTTTGAGATACCTCCGTCGAATGAGACAATCTGTACAGTTTTAACGTAAGTATGTGAAGTTATTAACATACAATTGAAAAATTAATTACCAATAAATGATTAATATACCCACTATCGGCGGCGCAACTTATATTTAATGATCTATTAAATTTATAGCCATCGATGTCTTTAGAAAGGCACCGATTGATAAAAAAAACCTTTAAACCAACAATATCGAAAACGTATAAAATCGTAAAAAGTAGAAAGTAGTAAAATTAAATCGACATATATCATACCCGTACCTACATATATGGTTGTCATATTTTTTATATTTTCAAAAATACATAAAAATAAAGAAATATAAAATAAAAAACAAAGATCTATAAAATTACAAGAGTACATCTCAGTCGATACTTTTTCAATATTTACTTGTATCCTTTAATTCCATGTAGGGCTCTTTCGTAGTACTTTCTGATAGAGATATGATTTGACAAAAACCTGCGCTATTTTATTTCATTAAAACCATAGAACTAATTGATAGTTCTGTGGTTCTAAATATAGAAATAAATAATAGTTCTGTGGTTCCAACCATAGAACTAAATAATAGTTCTGACGTTCTAACCATAGAACTAAATGATAGTTCTGTGGTTCTAACCATAGACATAAATAATAGTTCTGTGGTTCTAACCATAGAACTAAATAATAGTTCTGTGGATCTAACCATAGAATTAAATAATAGTTCTGTGGTTCTAACCAAAGAACTATTATTTAGCACTAATTCTATGGTTAAAACCACATATTCACACGCTAGTTCTATGGCAAGAACCATAGAAATAGACGGATATTAAATACCAGTATAATAATAACATCCGACATGGAATCAAACGTACGGTACAACACTAATGAACGTACTCGTTGGCCATTTGGTACTGTTGCGCGTCAACAATGACACTAGTGTACCCGGCGGCATGCGCTTGACCGCTTAGCGGTTTAAACTCGTGCCCGTGCCATAATTGCCCCCCTTGACTCGCCTGATTATTATTAAAATAATTTATACTAAAATGCGACTCCGGACAATAATTGTTACTATTTAAATTTTGTAAATGCATCTCGCTTTCCGACGAACTACACGAAGAACTCGAAGCGCTGAAAGGCCTCTGTTGGGGATTACCCAAAATATGTTGTTGACTTATTTCGGGATCCGAATATGGATAGAACATCTCCGGGTGTTGGTAATAAGCTTCTTCGTTGTAATGCACGAAACCCGAGGAGTATTCGAGAGAAGGATAGGAAATTCCGCCGTTGGAATCGCTGAAGTCGTCGTCCGTTACGGAAGAAGGTTGTGAGGAGATTATGTTCGTGGGAAGTCGGGCGGATGTATGGGATGAGTTGTATTTAGATTGTGATGGAAGGGTTCTAGTGGGAGGGTTGATAGGACTGCGAGGGGAACTAGGTAGGTCGTCTCGTGGGGCTCCTTGAGCTAGGCTTAATACCATGTCTTTGGCTTCAAAATCACTGTAAAAAAATAATTTTATTCAAACTTGAACGCTCTTTAATCCACGGTGGGAGGAAGAAACTTTTCGTCTTAAAATTGATTGACGAGTAGCGAGTAGCCCATAAGAATATTTCGGATTACTTTGGAAACACCCTGTATATGACGGTTGACACAATTATTATTAAGATCGCATTTGAAACCATTCAATGAAGGACACCAAGACAATGCTAGTCGGCCCAAATAACCACCCATTTGACTTTTCCAAACGTCAAATTGACAGATCATCCACCATATAACCCAGATTCAGCCCCAAATAAGCAAAACCAATATTTCCTCCTGATTCTTAAAAATGATTTTTTTAAATTTCTTCAATTAACTCTAACAAGTCGGCTCAAATAATCACTTTTTCAAACGTCAAGTTGACAGATCATCCACCATACTACCCCGATTCGGTCCCAAATGAGCAAACTTATATTTTTTCTACAATCTTCAGAATAAGCTTTTATTTTATTTTTTAAAATTATTGGTTTTTAAATGATTCTTCAAACTTACCTTAGAACGTAGTTAACCGATACGATGCAGTGCGGTCTGGAAGACCTGGAATTGTGTACTATTGTAGCGTAACTTTGCATCCACACCCAACCGCCTCCCTTACACAAAAATCGATAATATTTCGTGGTTACTTGTCCTTTACACAATACTGTGAACAAAAAAAATGATATTTAATTAATTAAATATTTTTATATCAAAATCTTAACTTACATTGATGATGGGATAACCTCAAAGACAAAATATCACTTCCGTGTGCATAGTGATAAAGGGTTTTTTCTATAAGGTCCTGGGGTTCGTAGCCGGTTAATTGTGCCACTCTGTAAGAAAAAAAAAGCCTATAAGTGCGAACTATTATGTTAATAAGTCTAGTTTACTATCGTCCTACAG
This sequence comes from Lochmaea crataegi, assembly GCA_947563755.1. Taxonomy (NCBI): domain Eukaryota; kingdom Metazoa; phylum Arthropoda; class Insecta; order Coleoptera; family Chrysomelidae; genus Lochmaea; species Lochmaea crataegi. The sequence continues at coordinate 36,159,530 of OX387432.1, read as the reverse complement.
CAAATTGAACCAGCAAAAAAGTATAGAAAAGTGAACGTAAACTCCCCTTATTTTTGGCCATAGATTTGAATAAAAAAAAAGTTAGGTATGGGGTATTCTACACAGGGTGTTCTATTTAAAATAACAAAGTTGTCACTTACTTCCGGTATGACCGGAAGTGCTGCCAAACTATTTTCTATGAATTCGCCATAACTTGTGACCCATCTATATCAATTTTCATAAAACTCTTATGAGTAGTTTCCAATATATGACACATCCTGTATAACTTCCTGTTGATGCAAGGGTACTTTGTTAAACCTTTTGTTTATATTTCTAGTGTTTTGTATCGAATAACGTATTGGATATGATGATGGTGGTATACATATTGACACAGCAGCTTTTTAAAATAAAATTTTCGGGCAATTGAAATTTGATATATAACTTCGGGTTTTTAGTTTCCATTTCAAATTGATATGTGTGAACTGAACAGATGAAAATATATACAGGGTTAATGGAAAAATTAATCGGTACACTTCAGAAATAACTTACCTAGCGTCCAAAAATATCAGTTTTAGATCCAAACTCGCCCTAAACATGAACATATTCATGTGTAATTTAATTTCGGTGATGGAACTAGGAGGTAAAGAATGTCCTACTGCTACTAAGCCCATTATTTGACAGTAGTTTGCGTCGTAAGGTCCGGCTGTTGCGGTTAAAGGTTTTACCTTCAAATAACCTGAACAGTGGATAACCTAGAACAAAATTTTTATAAAAAATAATTGTTTATACCATTAAATGAAGAAGAAAAGAAAAAAGTTGAAATTATGAAAATGTTAATTTTTTTATTGCATTTTTTTTAATTGGACCCCAACTGGGACATCACTGTACCTATAACCATCGAAAAGAAGCAAAAATCGGTAGTTCCACCATTTTTCCTTTCAAAATACGCAGCAAGATTCAAAAATACGAAAAAAGTGAGTATTTCAATTTTTTTGTGGAATTGCACCCCACTGGATAAATTTGGGACATCACTGTACCTCTAACCATTTAGAGAAAGCAAAAATCGGTAGTTCCACTATTTTGCCTTTCAAAATACGTAGTAAGATTCAAAAATACGAAAAAAGTGAGAATTTCAATTTTTTTGTGGAATTGCTCCCCACTGGATAAATTTGGGACATAACTGTACTTGTAACCATTTTTTAGAAGAAGCAAAAATCGGTAGTTCCACCATTTTTCCTTTCAAAATACGTAGCAAGATTCAAAAATACGAAAAAAAGTGAGAATTTTAATTTTTTTTGTGGAATTGCACCCCACTGGATAAATTTGGGACACAACTGTACCTATGGTAATCTAAAATAAGGAATAATCGGGAGTTTCGCAATGTTTTTCATTTCAAAATGGCCACAGAGATGCGGAAATATCAAAAGAGTGAGAATTTCAATTTTTTTTGTGGAATTGCACCACACTGGATGAAATTTGGGACATCACTTTACCTGTAATCATTTAGATAAAGAAAAATCGGTAGTTCCACCATTTTTCGTTTCAAAATACGTAGGAAGATTCAAAAATACGAAAAAAGTGAGAATTTCAATTTTTTTTGTGGAATTGCACCACACTGGATACATTTGGGACATCACTTACCTGTAACCATTTAGAGGAAGCAAAAATCGGTAGTTCCACCATTTTTATTTACAAAATACGTGGAAAGATTCAAAAATGCGAAAAAAAGTCAGGAATTTCAATTTTTTTATGGAATTGCACCCCACTGGATAAATTTGGGACATCACTGTACCTATGATAATCTAAAATAAGGCATAATCGGGAGTTTCGCAATGTTTTTCATTCCAAAATGGCCACAGAGATGCGGAAATATCAAAAGAGAGAGAATTTCAATTTTTTTGTGGAATTGCACCCCACTGTATAAATTTGGGACATCACTGTACCTGTAACCATTTAGAGGAAGCAAAAATCGGTAGTTCCACCATTTTTATTTTCAAAATACGTGGAAAGATTCAAAAATGCGAAAAAAGTGAGGAATTTCAATTTTTTATGGAATTGCACCCCACGGGATAAATTTGGGACATCACTGTACCTATGATAATCTAAAATAAGGAATAATCGGGAGTTTCGCAATGTTTTTCATTCCAAAATGGCCACAGAGATGCGGAAATATCAAAAGAGAGAGAATTTCAATTTTTTGTGGAATTGCACCCCACTGTATAAATTTGGGATATCACTCTACCTGTAACTATTTAGAGGAAGCAAAAATCGGTAGTTCCACCATTTTTATTTTCAAAATACGTGGAAAGATTCAAAAATGCGAAAAAAGTGAGGAATTTCAATTTTTTATGGAATTGCACCCCACGGGATAAATTTGGGACATCACTGTACCTATGATAATCTAAAATAAGGCATAATCGGGAGTTTCGCAATGTTTTTCATTCCAAAATGGCCACAGAGATGCGGAAATATCAAAAGAGAGAGAATTTCAATTTTTTTGTGGAATTGCACCCCACTGTATAAATTTGGGACATCACTGTACCTGTAACCATTTAGAGGAAGCAAAAATCGGTAGTTCCACCATTTTTATTTTCAAAATACGTGGAAAGATTCAAAAATGCGAAAAAAGTGAGGAATTTCAATTTTTTATGGAATTGCACCCCACGGGATAAATTTGGGACATCACTGTACCTATGATAATCTAAAATAAGGAATAATCGGGAGTTTCGCAATGTTTTTCATTCCAAAATGGCCACAGAGATGCGGAAATATCAAAAGAGAGAGAATTTCAATTTTTTGTGGAATTGCACCCCACTGTATAAATTTGGGACATCACTGTACCTGTAACTATTTAGAGGAAGCAAAAATCGGTAGTTCCACCATTTTTATTTTCAAAATACGTGGAAAGATTCAAAAATGCGAAAAAAGTGAGCAATTTCAATTTTTTATGGAATTGCACCCCACGGGATAAATTTGGGACATCACTGTACCTATGATAATCTAAAATAAGGAATAAACGGGAGTTTCGCAATGTTTTTCATTCCAAAATGGCCACAGAGATGCGGAAATATCAAAAGAGAGAGAATTTCAATTTTTTGTGGAATTGCACCCCACTGTATAAATTTGGGATATCACTCTACCTGTAACTATTTAGAGGAAGCAAAAATCGGTAGTTCCACCATTTTTATTTTCAAAATACGTGGAAAGATTCAAAAATGCGAAAAAAGTGAGGAATTTCAATTTTTTATGGAATTGCACCCCACGGGATAAATTTGGGACATCACTGTACCTATGATAATCTAAAATAAGGCATAATCGGGAGTTTCGCAATGTTTTTCATTCCAAAATGGCCACAGAGATGCGGAAATATCAAAAGAGAGAGAATTTCAATTTTTTTGTGGAATTGCACCCCACTGTATAAATTTGGGACATCACTGTACCTGTAACCATTTAGAGGAAGCAAAAATCGGTAGTTCCACCATTTTTATTTTCAAAATACGTGGAAAGATTCAAAAATGCGAAAAAAGTGAGGAATTGCACCCCACGGGATAAATTTGGGACATCACTGTACCTATGATAATCTAAAATAAGGAATAAACGGGAGTTTCGCAATGTTTTTCATTCCAAAATGGCCACAGAGATGCGGAAATATCAAAAGAGAGAGAATTTCAATTTTTTGTGGAATTGCACCCCACTGTATAAATTTGGGATATCACTCTACCTGTAACTATTTAGAGGAAGCAAAAATCGGTAGTTCCACCATTTTTATTTTCAAAATACGTGGAAAGATTCAAAAATGCGAAAAAAGTGAGGAATTTCAATTTTTTATGGAATTGCACCCCACGGGATAAATTTGGGACATCACTGTACCTATGATAATCTAAAATAAGGCATAATCGGGAGTTTCGCAATGTTTTTCATTCCAAAATGGCCACAGAGATGCGGAAATATCAAAAGAGAGAGAATTTCAATTTTTTTGTGGAATTGCACCCCACTGTATAAATTTGGGACATCACTGTACCTGTAACCATTTAGAGGAAGCAAAAATCGGTAGTTCCACCATTTTTATTTTCAAAATACGTGGAAAGATTCAAAAATGCGAAAAAAGTGAGGAATTGCACCCCACGGGATAAATTTGGGACATCACTGTACCTATGATAATCTAAAATAAGGAATAAACGGGAGTTTCGCAATGTTTTTCATTCCAAAATGGCCACAGAGATGCGGAAATATCAAAAGAGAGAGAATTTCAATTTTTTGTGGAATTGCACCCCACTGTATAAATTTGGGATATCACTCTACCTGTAGCCATTTAGAGGAAGCAAAAATCGGTAGTTCCACCATTTTTATTTACAAAATACGTGGAAACATTCAAAAATGCGAAAAAAAGTGAGGAATTTCAATTTTTTTATGGAATTGCACCCCACTGGATAAATTTGGGACATCACTGTTCCTATGATAATCTAAAATAAGGAATAATCCGGAGTTTCGCAATGTTTTTCATTCCAAAATGGTCCCAGAGATGCGGAAATATCAAAAGAGTGAGAATTTCAATTTTTTTTGTGGAATTGTACCCCACTGGATAAAATTGGGACATCACTCTACCTGTAGCCATTTAGAGGAAGCAAGATTTGGAAAAAAACAAACAAAAAAAATTTGTGTGTGTAATTGGGACGCCACTGGATACATTTCAATTAATTATGTACTTATCTAGAGTTCCAAAACATATTTTAATTGCAGATTATTCTCGAGACGTAGATTAGTATGCCGAAAAGCATATGCATACGCGAAAATTACCATTCTATCTTTATGAAATTGCCTATTGCAAATTTTAAATTACCTTTCATGTCCCACATGAAAGAGGCCCTAGAAAATCACGCATATATTCTACATATGTGAAGAGACCACGAGGAACATGAACGCATATTTCAACTTCATTACCTTTAAAAGAGAAGAGTATACAGAGTTTTTTTGATAATTTAGTTTAGAGAAGAAAGTAAAATTAGACCACTCGTAACTCCCATAAGAAAAAACAAAGAATATGACAAGGTTTTTATCGTCAGATTTAGGAGTATGCAAATGATATTTATCTTGAAGATTACTTGAAAATTGCTGATGCCTATGGTGTCTATGGTCACATCTCAAGACTTCCTCCTTATCACTGTGAACAGAACCCAATAGAAATGGTGTGGAATGAAGTGAAGCGGTTCGTGTTCTCTAAGAATTCCAAGTTTATCGAAAATTGTTATTCACGAATATTCTGACACTTTTTACGCTTATAATTTACATTATACATACGAGTATATCATTTTCTAACTCGAAAAGAAAATTTGTTTTGAAATCAACTTCCGAAAGTCGTAATCCTTAAAATTAATTCCAAACGAGCGAATCGTGACTTCCAACAAAGCTTTTTTTAAACTCACTCCCTATTCGACAAACATAATAATTCTAAAGCTACTTTAGTATATTTACATTTTAATTTTTTTATTTAAAAATTGTGTTTATTCTTACCTTGTAACCGCTATTGGTCAATCCGGCGTTTCGTTTGGCTAAGACACATTTCATCCTCAAGAAAAACGCTCGTTCGCTTTCGTGTTCGTGCAGGGGTGCTATTCCTGGGGGGTATATGTTCGGAGTAAGCACTGCTGTCATTTCATCGTGGTCCGCCGGATGAATATATTCGTATATACTGTTCCCTGTGAGTTCTACCTGGGAAAAAAGACGTACAGACATTCCGGAAGATAAAATATATCAAATACTTAAGTGATAATTTTATATTATTTTCCGTTTTATTTTTATCTATTTCGATGGTTTTAATCACAGAACTAGCGATTAGTTCTGTGGTTATAGCGAAAACGAACATAAGCACTGCAGTCATTTCATCGTGGTCTTCCGGATGAATATATTCGTATATACTGTTCCCTGTGAGTTATTCCTAGGAAAAAAGACGTACAGACATTCCGGAAGATAAAATATATCAAATACTTAAGTGATAATTTTATATTATTTTCCGTTTTATTTTTATCTATTTCGATGGTTTTAATCACAGAACTAGCGATTAGTTCTGTGGTTATAGCGAAAACGAACATAAGCACTGCAGTCATTTCATCGTGGTCTTCCGGATGAATATATTCGTATATACTGTTCCCTGTGAGTTCTACCTGGGAAAAAAGACGTACAGATATTCCGGAAGATAAAATATATCAAATACTTAAGTGATAATTTTATATTATTTTCCGTTTTATTTTTATCTATTTCGATGGTTTTAATCACAGAACTAGCGATTAGTTCTGTGGTTATAGCGAAAACGAACATAAGCACTGCAGTCATTTCATCGTGGTCTTCCGGATGAATATATTCGTATATACTGTTCCCTGTGAGTTATTCCTGGGAAAAAAGACGTACAGACATTCCGGAAGATAAAATGTATCAAATACTTAAGTGATAATTTTATATTATATTCCGTTTTATTTTTATCTATTTCGATGGTTTTAATCACAGTACTAGCGCTTAGTTCTGTGGTTCTAACGAAAACAAACATAAGCACTGCTGTCATTTCATCGTGGTCTTCCGGATGAATATATTCGTATATACTGTTCCCTGTGAGTTCTACCTGGGAAAAAGACGTACAGACATTCCAGAAGATAAAATATATCAAATGACAGATAATGTATGCTTAAGAGATAATATTATATTATTTTCCGTTTTATTTTTATCTATTTCGATGGTTTTAATCACAGAACTAGCGTTTAGTTCTGTGGTTCTAACGAAAACGAACATAAGCACTGCTGTCATTTCATCGTGGTCTGCCGGATGAATATATTCGTATATACTGTTTCCTGTGAGTTCTACCTGGGAAAAAGATGTACGGACATTCCGGAAGATAAAATATATCAAATGCTCAAGTGATAATTTTATATTATTTACCGTTTTATTTTTATCTATTTCGATGGTTTTAATCACAGAACTAACGTTTAGTTCTGTGGTTCTAAACAAAACGAACAGAACTGATTTGACATATGACAGCTATCACTTCTATTCGAGTAGAGTTAGGGGAAAAACCGTTTGTCATTTGAATCTTACCTGTGATAAGCCCAAATGTACTGATGCAGTTTCTGATATGTACATAATTTTACCATCGTGGGCTATTACAAAAATAAAACCATCCAAAGTTTGTAGAAGGTACGATCCTAATTCCTTTATCGGCGCTTCTCTCGGATTCGGAATAGATGGAGCTGCGCCCCAAGCATCTCCTAAACCTACAAATAATTTTCTATGTGATATATGGACCTACAATAACTAAGTTCCATTGGAACTAAATATGTGCAAAGCACTAATTCATATGTAAATGCATTTATTTCGAACCCACAAATTTTTTTTGTTATTATTCAATATTCTTTCTACTCTTATCGTTGGTGATCTTTTTATTTTCATATGATTAAAGATGACCCTACGGACTCTTAGAAGATCGAAAGATTAAATTGTGACAATACTAATAATGATTATAAAGATTTAGATTCTTTTGAAGTACGAACAATATCTCTCTTCAACAGTCTGATAAAAGAATTTATTAAATCTACCGAGTTTCTGTCTCTTTTTTTCGATAGAAAAGATTATTTGCGATGACAGATGAAATTTTTGAAGTGAAAACTTCTTTAGGCGCCTTGAGCACTTTTTTTGGGCGCAGAAAAAAACATGGATTTTTCGTCATCGTCACGCTTTTATGCAACACACAATACTTTAGGTTATGCAACACAATTAACGATAAAGCGTATATAGTGTTGCATAAATCATCGTCACGCTTTCCATGAGCTATATTTATATACTGTGTATATATGTGTACTTTTTTTGTAAAAAATTCCATTTACGATAAAATTTTTAAAAGGGATTCATTTATTGTTGTTTTTTTTCTTACCTTCAGGAAATACTTCTCTCATTTTAAGATAGGATGATGTCAGTCGAATTACTGATGCTTTGTCTAATTGTGATGTAATAGCTGCCGGAAGAGGAAGCATCTTGCCCAATTCTAAAAACTCGGCATTTTCCTTTTCTCTTCGACTCCTCGCTGCATTTTTACTTTTTTCTCTCATGGCACCTTTAGTGCCAAGCGTCGATGCTGAAACAAAAAAAAATTCACTCATAACAAAGTCGGATGCATATGCTGGACAAAACAACAGTTTACAACTGAAGCTGAAGCTTTTTAGTGTTAAAAGATAACTTATAACTTGAAAACGCGTAAGATATTCAGTGGGAGCTAGGCCCGGTCAATATTTTGGAAGGTTGAAGCCAAAAAATACTGAGAGTGGATTTGAGCAGCTATTTTTTTACTGGTAATTTATGACTATAGATAGATTGAAAATCATGAAAGAAAGTCACTGGAACCCATATATGGAGAAAGTGATGGATGGTGGAAGAAGTAGGTGTTAATAGTGGATTTGGAAAGCAGTTTTTTGGTCATTACTGATAACTCATAGCTATAACTTGGACTTATGATTAAATATTCCAAAACATATTCACTGGGAGCTAGATCGGGTGGATATAATGGATGCTAGAAGATATAAATGCTAAGAAAAATCTTGGGCAGCAGTTTTTTATTCATTAGTGATAACTTATAGCTATAACTTGGACTTATGATTAAAAATTCCAGAATATATTCATTGGGAGCTTGGTCGGGTGGATATAATGGATGGTGGAAGATATAAATGCTAAGAATAATCTTGGGCAGCAGTTTTTTAGTTATTAGTGATAACTTATAGCTATAACTTGGGACTTATGATTAAAAATAGCTTCACTGGAATCCAGGTCTGGTGAATATGGTGGATGATAGAAGTTTTATGTATGGTATTTTTTGTTTTTTGTTAACAGTATATAAGTTTTTTATATATACGGGCTAGAGGAAAATTTTGTGCCAGCCCTGCCGTGTAGGAAGGATCGAATAAAAATTATAATTATTTTCAATAGGAAGTCGGAAAAAGTTGCAGCTTCAAGAGCGCATTCGTTAAAATTAAAAACAAAATGAATATGAAATTCGCGTAAGGGCTTTTCCGGAAGCTAAAAGCGTCAAGGACTCTTCAAAAATTTGCATTTTGATGGCACAGGAAGTTTTGTAACAAACGTAGGTAGACGAAAACACGAAAATGACAACAACTGCTCGAATTTTTCAAGTATTCTTCAAATTCCGGTGAATATTTCTGGTACAAGGAAAAGGGATTGATTTTTTTTAGATGGTTAATTCTATATTTGATGGTTAAAATTATATGAATTATACAGGGTGTTTCTAAATTAATGCCAAAAAAATTCAAGAGGTGATTTACCGTTTATGTGACTAAGAAAATTTGTTGAGAAAAAAAGTTGATGATTTCCTTGAAGACACGAAACGTCGTAGAAAAAAAGAAACTACTCACTAAGCGAACACATTTAGAAACACCCTGTATTTTACAGTTCTTACATTTTTCTTGTTGATAATAATTTTCTTACCAAATCTTCCTCGGCTCTTATTTTTCAACATATTTCTAACCGGTACGAGTGTCATTATCAATAAACAACCTTAAAAAACACAAAATTTCACCATACCCAAAAATCCCGTAACCAAAAACTTTCAACCTGTTTGAAATAAACACTTGTTGCAAACTAACCGAAATCTTCCCACCAACATCTGGACTACAAATTTTGGAAAAACCCTAAATAAATGTATCAAAAGACCTTTCTTATCCAACAGAATTCGACAAAGATAGACCTGTTATATACCTACAGGTAAAATCCGTTAAAACTACATATTATAATTGTTCGGTCCACTGTGGATTGGTGTTACCTTTACCAGATCGAGGTGTTGTAAAGTAACGCCCTTTCTTTTATTCAAAATGTGAATTGTAAGATTAGAAATACAAAGGAGTTGTTTGGGTAGATTAAGAATATTAAATCATCGAAAATAAAATCTTTCTATGAGGTAAAAATACCCGGGATTCCCAAAAACTGAAACGCTGAGAAAAAGTTTTATTAATCACCAACTATAGTTTGTAAAAAATTCGTATTTTCAAAAAATAGAATCATCGCTTGACCCAGATTTGATCAAAAGTTACTTTTTATTTTCTCACGTACATTCCTTTATTATTTAGTAAAATAATAGTGGAATTTTCGGAGATAGAAAAAGCGTAAAAAGAGGCAAACTGTTTTTATTAGGTTTATTAATTAATGAAGCAGTTTAAACAATAAATATAAAATACAGGTCCGTATTTATACAGGATGAGTCATGAGGTACTTTACATACTTCTACCATATGTAGAGTCCCTCAAGGAGGATATCATGTGGCTACTAAAAAGTGTCAACTCCTCTTCTTTATTAATTTACAGGGTCTTCTTCAGGTGTCTTCTTCTTGGCTATCCCTACTCATCTTTCGGGTCTTCTCCTTGGTGGGTCTTCTTGAGATTCTCCATAGGTGACTTGGAGACGGTTGTTTTGTCGGTGTGGTCGTCGTCGTTGTCTTTTTGGATGTAGCTGACTCCTGGCTTCGTTCCTTTTGTAAGCAGCCCTTGAGGGTCGTACCGATAAAAGGGTTGAAGGTCGTTGCTGTACGGGGTAGAGGGGAGGCGAGTTTGGAACCTGACGGGACACACATCGTTGAGCGGGCTCGTTTCGACATTACGACATTTTCATTATTGTCGTTTCAGTTAATTATAGTTTTATTCGTTAAAGTTCTGATTAAGTTTTGGGGTGTTTATTTTTGACTCTCACACTTTTGGGGTTGGTGTCCTCGTCGTCCTGTTTTTAGCGCTATTAGTACATTATCCACATCATTATTATCTTTATTTTCAATGGAACCAGTTAAGTAGTTATCAAGCAGTCGCTTATAACGCCGACCCGAACATCGATAGGTGGGAACCGTCGTAGCGCTGGGCTTAGCGTAAGGGCTTGTAACTAAAGGGTCCCGGGTTCGAGTCAAGGTGGTTTCTCTTTTTCAATTTTCGGAATATGTAGCTTATACTTTTATTCAAGATACGTTTTTTCTTTTAATTTAACTCAACTTTGACGCAATTTTACATCGTTTTTTGCTATGTGAGATTTGTTAAGATTCGGCTCGATTCCCTCTCCCTCCTGAACACCTCACGATATTAATGGACGCCCCCTTATCCGTTAGAAATATTTTCTCTTTAAAATATCACTTTAAACAAATTCAAACATTGTAATGTAATAATCTGGTAAATACAAAACGTTAATCTTCCGTACGTGTCTCCAAATAACCATTACCGTAGAATAATTGCACATTTAGCACATGTTTTTCTAAAAAAAAAAAAGGTAGGTACATTCGGTAGTGTGCGTTTTAACTACCATCCATACACATTCGAGTGTAATATGCTATTTATCTCTAGCAATCTATCTCTGTCATATATTTACTTTAGAATTTGTAACTGAAACGTGACTATTGGAAAGAGAAAAAGCACGTTTTAGGAGTACCATGACCGATTAATATACATATTACTCGGTGATTATTATACTAAATAGTTACTATTTATCAGGTGATGGATTTTGAAAGAAAAATGCGAAAAATAACGACCTTGACCTTGTTTTAGTATGAGGTCCTCCCCCCCCTTATAAAGGGGGACGTTTTTTGCTCATATGTAGACGTTATAACTTTAATATGGTCACCACTCCCAATTTTTTAACCCTATACATTATTTTCCTCTACAAGAAGATTTAAAAATGTTTTTTATTTATAATTATTAAATGTTTTTTCTTACGATTCCACCCTTTTTTTCTATTATTTTAATTAATGAAATCCATCACTTATTTGCTCTTATTCAATGTAAAATAAAAACCGTAAATATTGACAGTCCATAAACAAAAATTTTTTATTGGTGTTTATCCTTTTTCGGCATTACCCATTCAAAAATTATTATTCTTCCGAACTGGCAATAAAAGAATGAAAAGATCACTTGCTGTTTCGGGTACTGTGAGAATTTCTCACTTTCGAGTTCCCAAAATGTTAAAATAAAATTCAAATGAGGAAGGAAGAAGGTACCTAGTTCATAAATTTTTCGGAAATAACAATTTACAGGTGTCGATCCCATCGTATCATGGGAATTTTTAAATTTTCGATGCTTACAGGAAATTACTAATAAATATTATTATATTGAGATACATATTTGATTCAATTTTGACACTTGACGTAAAGAACATTTCACAATATTTCGTTGACTCGGCATCACTGGCCTTAGAGATTTAATAAATTCTTCATTGTACAATAAACAGTAACAAATCCGTAGTAATTTTTTTAAAAACAAATTTAACTTTTATTCATTAATTAAAATTAAACAAATTAAATACCACCGTATACGGAAATATATCTTTCGAAGCACGAATAAATAATATATTACCAGCTAAACATTTCAGTTGTAAAATAATCATACTATTAGTCATTATCTTTTCGCCTTTCGAAGAGATATTGTTATCGGATTAATGATACCTGCTGTGGGTTTTGGCCTTGAATCAATCATGTTGGCATACGTCAAAACGAAATTACTTGGAATGAAGTATACCATTGGGAAGATCTAGATATACAAATATCTTTCATTTTACTCTCCAGGAGTTCCCCATAAGAGGGTTGTCTTTTATATTTTGCATAGATATAGAGTTAGAAAAAAAAACGTAGATAACTTTTAAACACCATAGACAACTAGGTCTAGATTGGTAAAAAATTGCAAAGAATCCCTTAACGGGCTGGCAAGAGACAACAAAGTGTCGATAATATGGGTAGGGGTGTTAATAAATAATCGATTTTTATATAAATCGATTATTATTTTCTTTATATCGATTTTTAGTTATTGATTTTTACACTTTTAAACTTTTTGTGTTTCCTACATAAAATTTATTTTTCTCGAAAACGGTTCATGATATCGATTTGAAAGAAGAGAACATTTTTTATGAAAATTATCTTGAATTTTCCAAATTCGGTGTCGGGTACATAAAAAACTTGAAAATAAAATTTTTTTAATAAAAATACCTGTTTGTTCCCCCCGACTGACACGCTTGTGATGGATCTGAAAAAAATTTATTTACAGCGAACGACTGGTTTGTAACTGTTTATTGATTATACCAAGTTTGAATATTTTAAGTAACGGTATTTTTGATTAATTTGAAGAAAACTCATATGAGGACGTCTTCTTCAAAGGGCTGTAGCTCCCTTGGGAAGCATTTTCGGATTAAGGTAATTTGAGCTAAATCGACATCTAGTAACTGTAGTTTCCGTTTGGCAGGAGAGTTTTTGGACACCCTGTAGTAATAATAATCGATTTTTAGTAAATCGATTTTATAAATTACGTGTTTAAATCGATTTTCGGAAACGGCTCGTATTATTTATTGACTATTTTTCAAGATTTTGACAACTTTTGACGATTATTGACCATTTCTCAAAATTTTGACAATTATTGACCATTTTTCAAAATTTTAACAATTATTGACCATAATTCAAAATTTTAACAATTATTGACCATTTTTGACAATTATTGACCATTTTGACTGTTTTTCAAAATTAGTGACCATTTTTTCAAATTTTTGATAATTTTTGACCATTTTTCAAAATGATGTCAATTTTTAACCATTTTTGACAATAATTGTCCATTTTTAAGTTTTTAACAATAATTGACAATTTTTCACCATTTTTGATAGTTTTTAACCATTTTTGATAGTTTTTTACCATTTTTGACAATTTTTCAAAATTATTGACCATTTTTGAGAATTATTCACAATTATGGACCATTTTTGTTATTATTGACCATTTTTGACCATATTTCAAAATTTTTGACAATTTTTCAAAAACTTTAACAAGTTTTTGACAATTATTGGCAATTTTTGACAATTTTTCGAAATTTTAGACCATTTTATTGACAATTGTTGACAATTATAGAACATTTTCCCAAATTTTTGAAAATTATTGACCATTTCTCAAAATTTTGACAATTATTGACCATTTTTCAAAATCTTAACAATTATTGACCATAATTCAAAATTTTAACAATTATTGATCATTTTGACTGTTTTTCAAAATTAGTGACCATTTTTTCAAATTTTTGATAATTTTTGACCATTTTTCAAAATGATGACAATTTTTAACCATTTTTGACAATAATTGTCCATTTTTAACAGTTTTTAACAATAATTGACAATTTTTAACCATTTTTGATAGTTTTTTACCATTTTTGACAATTTTTCAAACTTATTGACCATTTTTGAGAATTATTCACAATTATGGACCATTTTTGTTATTATTGACCATTTTTGACAATTATTCACCATTTTTGACCATATTTCAAAATTTATGACAATTTTTCAAAAACTTTAACAATTTTTGACAATTATCAACTATTTTTCAAAATTCTGACAATTTTTAACAATAATTGTCCATTTTTGACTGTTTTTAACAATAATTGACAATTTTTAACCGTTTTTGATAGTTTTTTACCATTTTTGACAATTTTTCAAACTTATTGACCATTTTTGAGAATTATTCACAATTATGGACCATTTTTGTTATTATTGACCATTTTTGACAATTATTCACCATTTTTGACCATATTTCAAAATTTATGACAATTTTTCAAAAACTTTAACAATTTTTGACAATTATCAACTATTTTTCAAAATTCTGACAATTTTTAACAATAATTGTCCATTTTTGACAGTTTTTGACAATTTTTGACAATTTTTGATAGTTTTTGACAATTATTGGCAATTTTTGACAATTTTTCAAAAATGTTAACAAATTTTTGAAATGTATTTCTTAAAATGTATTTTTTGAAATTTTTTTTCCCTTCAAGTACTTATAACAAAAAATTTTCAAAAATCTTTTTAAATATAATCTATGCAATTTATTGACAAAAAATGCCAAAAACGGACCCGCCTAGTCAAAATTTATAATAAATCGTCATTTTCCAAAATTTTATTACCATAGATTTCCAAAAAAAGCACTATACAGGGTGTCCCAGACTAATTTATCCAGGCTATATCTCTTAAACGAATAGAGATTTTCGAATGGGACAAAAACTGATCTATTCCATTTCTAATACACTTTAATATGGCGTAGAAAAAATCATCCCCTATAAATAATCATCCCTTAGTTACAACCCCTAACTTTAAATTTTTCAATAGCACCCTGTACATTTTTTTATAATTTTGGATCGTCTATTCAAGAAATTTTTCAAAAATAAAATGGGTTCGTAAGTAATCAAGAAACAAGCAACAAGACGGAGCTCCTCCACACAATGCGAGAATCGTTAGTGACCACCTACAAAACCGTTTCGATAACCACTTTTCGATAACAACTCTCCAGAAATTATATGGGCGGCACGTTCACCTGATTTGTCACCTCTTGACTCTTTCTTTTGGGCAGGAGGTTTACGTTTCTAGAGGGGCATTGTGGTACTATCTATTGCTCAAATTTATTTGAATAATCCTTAATACAGACTTTATTATTTCTGTCCATTGTTTACAAAGTGGAATTATTTGTTGGATGACATTGACAATTGGCCGTGACAGTCGTGTCTTGGATAAAAGCGTTCGTTTGTCAAGCCGTGGCTTACATAGAGGGAAGTGTAGCTCTTTATGACTTGATCTGTGCGGAACACGCTCGGTGTAGTGAGCAGTGTAGTTTGGTTGTATGTTTCGGGTAGGTTTCTCTATGGTAGTATTCTGTACTGAAGTTGAGGAAGTATCTCACATACTCTGCTTCTACGATAGACGGAAGCACTTTGGAGATGAATTACAACTACTGAAAATCCCTCCAGTCAAACTAGTGGCCTTTATAGAAGATACGAAGCTTCTGGAATGGAAGCAGATAACATGGGAAATGGTTCAAAGATTCAGTTCAAGTGCCTGGGCTGTTGAGCATAACCCAAAGGAATGAATGAACACTATATATTGTTTTTCAAAGTACATTTTTGCATTCTTTGGAACCAATTCTGGAAGCAGTAACATTTTATGAATATATATTTTAAGTAAAAAATTCAATTTGATCTGTAACAAATCGATCAGCTAAAGATCCTAAAGAATACAATACGCGTATTCCGAGAAATTGTCGGCAGATGAAGATTTGCGAAAAGGCAGACGACAAAATAATTTAACAAACCGGACTCACACACACACACACTTATATATATATTGTCTATAAATTCTCCAACTTCTTAGCGTAATATTATTTACAATTTTTCACAGAAACCGTATGCTGTGTTTTGTTTTGTTTGAGTTCTCTTCCTAGAATCTCGGACGTATCATGTGAGCAGCGTATCAGAAAAGACGATGGAAAACAAAAACAAGCGGAGTGAAATTTATAATCCAAAACGAATCAATCTTTACAAGTTTTGAAAAGACGTTTGCTGCGGTTTTAATTGCTCTTCGAACCGATAAAGAGACGGTTATACGAGGGACGTCTTTTAAATGTTGCATATTATAACAACCTAAAGTATATGCATCGAATAAACAGAGTGAGCCAAATAACGATAGATGCGTGATCGAAGTATGATCACTTTGCGCGTTTGCTAAAATAAATATGCCTCCCTACGCTGGTCAATCGGATTTAACTGCAATCGGCCGGCAGAATTCATTGTCTTTGGTACAGAGTCGAAGAGATCACGTGTAATAATGAGCGATATCGTGATTTTTTAATCACGTTGTGAAATGATATCGTGATTTTTTAATATCAGTTATTTTTGATATTCGGTTTTGAATATACAATGGGAAAAATTGCATCTATTTTCATTTCGTAAGATTATCTATTTGCTATTTGCACAGTCTCTTTATAATCATATGAATAAAATTCGAAATTGTTGACAAATTTTAGTCGAATGAGAGCGATGAAGAAAATCGCAATAATGTTTTTTTCCAGCCCCCCCAAAAAAAGTGTTTTTTACCGAAAAAATGTCATAACTCGAAAAATTTCCGATATTTTTATTGGAAAATTTTTTTCAGGGTTTGTGACTATGAAAGCTATCTTCTACCAAATTTTCATCAAAATCGAACAATTTTTGACGAAACTAAAAATAAAAAACGAAAAATGCAGTTTTTTTCGTTTTTCGAGCTCATTTTGAGGTTATGTGAAAAAGTCACTAATGAAAAAGTTGTAGATATTTCCAAGATCTTCAACTTTTATATTCAACCTTTTTTTCAAGGAACTCAACTTTGGCCGGAAATCGCAATAATGTCTTTTTCCACTCCCCAAAAAAGTGATTTTTACCGAAATAACATCAAAATTAGGAAAATTTTCAATATTTTTATTTGAAAATTTTTTTCATGGTTTGTGACTATAAAAGCTACCTTCTACCAAATTTCCATCAAAATCGAACAATTTTTGACGAAACTAAAAATAAAAAACGAAAAATTCAGTTTTTTGCGTTTTTCGAGCTAATTTTGAGGTTATGTGAAAAAGTCACCGATGAAAAAGTTGTAGATTTTTCCAAGATCTATAACTTTTATTTTCAACTTTATTTTCTAGGAACTCAACTTTGGCCGAAAATCGCAATAATGTCTTTTTCCACCCCCCCCCCCCAAAAAGTGTTTTTTACCGAAAAAACGTCAAAATCAGAAAAAGTTTAAATATGTTTATTTGAAAATTTTTTTCATGGTTTGTGACTATAAAAGCTACCTTCTACCAAATTTCCATCAGAATCGAACAATTTTTGACGAAACTAAAAATAAAAAACGAAAAATGCAGTTTTTAGGGTTTTCGAGCTAATTTTGAGGTTATGTGAAAAAGTTACTGCTGAAAAAGTTGTAGATTTTTCCAAGATCTACAACTTTTATATTCAACTTTTTTTCTAGGAACTCAACTTTGGCCGGAAATCGCAATAATGTCTTTTTCCACCCCCCAAAAAAGTGTTTTTTACCGAAAAAACATCAAAATTAGGAATATTTTCATTCGAAAATTTTTTTCATGGTTTATGACTATGAATGCTACCGTCTACCAAATTTTCATCAAAATCGAACAATTTTTGACGAATCAAAGTAAAAAACGAAAAACGCAGTTTTTTGCTTTTTTCGAGCTAATTTTGAGGTTATGTGAAAAAGTCACTGATGAAAAAGTTGTTGATTTTCCCAAGATCTACAACTTTTATATTCAACTGTTTTTTCTAGGAACTCAACTTTGGCCGGAAATCGCAATAATGTCTTTTTCCACCCCCCAAAAAGTGGTTTTTACCGAAAAACCGTCAAAATCCGAAAAAATTTCAATATTTTTATTTGAATTTTTTTTTCATTGTTTGTGACTATGAAAGCTGCCTTCTACCAAATTTTCATCAAAATCGAACAATTTTTGACGAAACTAAAAATAAAAAACGAAAAATGCGGTTTTTTGCATTTTTCGAGCTAATTTTGAGGTTACGTGAAAAAGACACTAATGAAAAAGTTGTAGATATTTCCAAGATCTTCAACTTTTATATTCAACCTTTTTTTCTAGGAACTCAACTTTGGCCGGAAATCGCAATAATGTCTTTTTCCACCCCCCAAAAAGTGTTTTTTACCAAAAAACGTCATAACTCGAAATATTTCATTCGAAATTTTTTTCCATAGTTTGTGACGAATTTTCGTCGAATGAGAGCGATGAAGAGGTGAATATTATGTCCGATTTCGAATATTTCGATTCATTGTCGGTTTCGCTGGCTGTGATCACGTCACCCTTTAGATTTGCTTATAGGAACTGTGACTTACTGTGATTTGTTCGTATCAGTGAGTAACAGTTCGTGAAATATCTCTCATCACTAAATTCACGTGCACTATGCATGATACTGTTTTGGAATGGACAGAGTATAGTTGACGCCTCTCAACAAATATCTAATGCCAAAATGTCACTATATACAATGCTACCGGGAGATCATAAATAAATCTCACCAAAATAACTATTCGTGGCATTGTGATGCCTTTTGGCCTAATAATATAATAATAAAATTAAATAAGAAATAAATTCCCTTGAAAATAATTTCAATAAATCATTAAACGTTGGAATATTACATAAATATAAGTAGCGAGGTCGACAGGTACGGAGTCAAGTTCTTCACGTGACCAGCAATACCACCAATTAAAGAGGTCTATCCACACCCAATCTCCAACATTACAGCATCTCTACTGGATTTAATCTTATGAACCCGAAAATAAACTTCAATCGGCTGTTTGGGTGTTCCAAGATGAACCAATACTGACGAAAGTTATTCGTTTTCGAAGTGTTTCCAAAAAGATGGTGGCGATATTTGCCTTAAACGACGGTCATGTAGCAACAATTCCTCTGCAAGATCAAAGAACTGTTACTGCTGATTGGTGCATTGGACGAAAGTCCCAACCCCAACAAAAAAAAACAGTAAATTAAGAAAAAGTTTAATGAAATTAGTCGAGCTGTATCTTTGCAGAAATCAAAATACTCACAATTCTAATAATTTTTATTGTTATTATTGGTCAATGGCAAAATCAGTTTTGTTTGTTATTTTTGTGCAGTCACGTTCTAAGAGGTGTAATTGATATTTCTTACACCTTTGTGTAACCGTGAGAGAGAATTTTTGGATCGCCAAAGGTAAAATACGAAAAAACCAGTGAAGTAGGTATCAAAAAAGGGCAATACATTGATACATATAAAAATTAATACCGAAAAAAAAACGGACCATTGGAAACATCTAGAAGAGCTAAGACAATCAATGACTAAAACCAAAGTGAAATTAAAAAATTGCATGTCAAAGTAAGACAGGTGTCAGTACAAGACACCACCTCCGGAATGGACTCCTCCAAAAGCTCAAAATAGTGAAGAAAAAATATGGCATGGCACTTCTGAATCCCTGGGACCAGATGGTATGTTCCCCAAGCTCCTGCAAGAAGGATTAGACATTATAATGGATCCTTTAGTTCTGCCAGGCTCTAGGGTAAATACCAATTGCATGGAGAGAGTCAAAGGTGGTGTTTATTCCTAAACCAGGAAAATAAAAGTACACCCAGGCTAAATCCTACCGACCAATCAATATGCCATCATTAATGGTGAAAACCATGGAAAAAGTCTTACAAATCTATTTGCAAGAAGGAGTGCTTAAGAGCATCCCTCTACATAGACTACAATGGGCTTATCAAGCAAGGAAATCAGGTGAAGCTGCCCTGCACAATTTGGTCTCAGGTCTCGAAGGGAGTCTGAATCATAAGGAGCAGCATTTCTAGATATCGAAGGTGCTTTTGAGAACACATCGATGTCATCAATAAACAGATCCCTTCAAAAACATCATCATCTCATCTAGGGAACTGGTGATGCACTGGAGAAACCATCTGGTTCGCCGATGGTTCCAAAAGAAACCATGGCATAGGAGTTGGTATAAAAGGACCTAGAAAGAGAATGTTCTTTAGCCTAGGTCGATATACGATTGTATTGATGAAATATCGGACAAAAAATTAAAATATTCACTGACAGCCAGGCTCTGCTTAAAGCTATCAGTAATCCAGCAACTAGGTCTAGACTGGTGAAAAACTGCAAAGAATCCCTTATTAGGCTGACAACAAAGTCTCTCTAATATGGGTGCCGGTACAAGAGGGGATTGCAGGTAATGGAATGGCGGACCAGTTAGATAAAGAAGGCTCTAAAGGAAACTTCATAGGTCCGGAATCGTTTTGTGGAATCACCAGGGCACCTCCATACAAAGAGTTTACTGAACAAGGTAGACAAGGAACTCTCAACCAGGCTATTGAAACTGGGTAAGAGACATTTGAAGACCAGTCCACCACCTGAGGAAACATCTGCACAAAATGGACAAAGTTAGTGAACCCATGTGCAGAAACTGTGAGCTTGATGATGAACACCTACATTTTATCTTTCTATCTGCATGGGAATCTCGGGTGCAGTGAGATTGTACCTCAGCGCAGCCTTGGAGGTAATGCTAGACCTTCCTCCACTACACCTATATGTACAGAGGATCGCTTTGGAAAATTCCTGCAGGCTGACTCAGGCTGAATCTTTGAAACTCGACGATGTAACGGGGTATCTTGGGATACTTTGGTTTGAAGGGTCTGAAGTCTAAAACAGTCTGGAACTGCAAACGATCCCTTAAGTAACTGGCCAGACTCAACAAAGTAACTTTCTTGGAAATTACATTAAAAAATTATGCAGAAAATATTTTAATCACTCACTTTTCTCAACTTTAAAAGTTACAATTTTTCTAAATTTTTTTTTCGAATATTAAACTAGGATAAAGATAATCTTACGAAGATACGCCAATGGCTCCGAAAAAAAAATATAGTTCCGCTAAACGACAGGAAGGTTGTAAATGTCGAAAGTGAGGAAAACGTGTCGAAATGAATGAATCGTAACGTAGAAGAGGATGTACGCGGGTAAGGACTATTTGCAAGGATTAAATAGGGATCAACAGCGATCTATCTCTATAGCATCGTAGGGTGTAAAAAAAACCATCCGTCGTAAACTGTTTCACGCCTTTTTTATATAAATTAAGCACGGCTGCAGGTGATTTCTGTGATTATATAAAAAAAAACGTGTCTCCAAATAAATACCGCAAGTAAAAGTATGTCACTGTTAAAGACACGTTTGGAGATAAATGTCTTTAAGGGTGGAAAAATAATTGAATTAAAAATATACACGGTGGTTCAACATTAAAATCTAGTTGAAAATGATGCAAAAAATGATAGCGAAATGGTAAAAGTTTAAATATTTTTGTAGATATACAGATACATGCAATGAGAAACGGAACATAGCTGTTTCATGTATTCTCCCATCTAAATAGTCCACCAACAAAACATTTCTATAAATTCACTTCAATGAATATCAAGTATTTAGCTGGACAGCTGGATTCACAACCACTGTAAGAAACCCCGCCCCTTTTCCTTTCAAAATTTGTTAGTTATGTGCGGAGTGCTGGAAATTGTACAATATGTTGTAGGTGTCCAAATAAACGATTGTAATAATCGTGTTTTTAATCTGTTGAAGCTTGATGTTGGTCGACTAGTTCAAAAGCGGTTTTGATACAATGCTTATTAAAATCCCTATGTTCCGTTTCTCATTGCATGTAACTGTATAGCAATGTTGCCAATTCCCTATAGACAAAAACAGTTACAGACAACTTCTTGAATATTCCTTGGATCAGTTCTAACTCAACTTTCTTCACCTTATCTTTTAATAACAGAATCTATAATTTTGATCATCTAAAAATATTCTAAATGGAATGTATAACTTTGACCAAAAAACTACATCACCTATAAATATTGGACCACACGTCTCTAACCTTTCAGTGATAACGTACGGTCTCTCAGACCGGCTCAATATGTTTTCCCACTAGTCTGGCATAACTTTGATGTTAGATATTGTTGGATATTAGATACTTTAAGCAAACCGTAAAATTTTCTGCGTATCCGTAACCGTATACCTTAACGTATAGATTTACGTTCACCGCAAATTATCCTTTAAAGCAGCACCAATGAACCCATACGTATACAAAAGAGATGACGTTAGGCTTTCTAACCTCAAAAAAATTTTCAATTTTGTTTGATTTCCATAGAGAATTTATTTTTATCTTGTCTCCACAATATTGTAACGTTTATTCTAATTTATATTTACAATTAATTTATATTTACAGATTTATATGTAATTCAGTCCTTATTTAATAATTTATCTAATACACTAAACACACTAATTATAATTTATCACTTAATAAACACTTTATCGAGGCGCGATTACTTTCCTTCGGTATCAACACTGACTGATTGTCTAATTGCCTGCAGCGATGCTCGTGGCCTATTTATACTCGCGCGCCGTAATTCTAGAAACTTTCGACGTTCTGGCGGGTGCACTGGATATTCTCGATGTTTCGTATTCTGGATGCTTCTCGAAAATTGGGCGGAGGAGCCATAGTCGTCTCATACGGGGATTTCACTGGGGGCACTAAGTGAGTATATTAATGCAGTAGCTCGCGTAACAATATCTTATCTCTGATTTTGAGATTTTGGCGGATGGAATATCTAATTAATTTTACATAATTATGGATGAAATACTTCACCCCATCCTTATCGATGAGGATAATGAAGACGACGATGATTTGGACGAACGAGCAACCGAGCAGCCCTATATGGAAATTTCGACCTTGCCTTATATATAATTTCCAAAAAACACTAAATGAAATAACATGTAAAATAAAACTTCGAAAAATTAGGTTATTTTAATGACTAAATTGACATTATTGACAACTGACAGGTCGGTTAGGATACGTTTACGGATACTTAAATTTTGAACATGCTTAATGTGTCTATTAGGTCAAAGCAGGTATCTACTGATTTATCAGTAGATCTACTGATTTCAGGTTCTATCTACTGATCTACTGATTGTTAAAAATTTGGAAAAATGGTCAATTAATTGTCAAAAATGGTCAATAACTGTCAATAATTGTCAAAAATGGCCAATACTTGTATAAAAATATCAAAATTGGTCAATAATTTTGAAAAATGGTCAATAATTGTCAAAAACTATCAAAAATTGTCAAAATTTTGAAAAAAGGTCTAATTATTGTCAAAAATGGTCAATAACTGTCAAAAATTGGCCAATAATTGTAAAAAACTATCAAAATTGGTCAATAATTTTGAAAAATTGTCAAAAATTGGGAAAAATGGTCAATAATTGTCAAAATTTGGGAAAAACTGTCGAAATGGTCAATAATTGTAAAAATTCTGAAAAAATGGTCAATAATTCTGTCAAAAATAGTCAAAAATGGACAAAAATAGTCAAAAATGGTCAAAAATTGTTAAATATTTTAAAAAATGGTCAAAAATTGTCAAAATTTTGAAAAAATGGTTAATAATTATAAAAACTGTCAAAATGGTCTAATAAGAAAAAAAAGTCTTACAATATTCCGAGGGTCGCGAACCTTACCGAATCCGTCTTACCGAGTTTTGTTTATCTCACACGTGCAGGTGGTCAGGATTGAAGGGGCAGAGGGGACAAGTTGGGGGTTCTGAAAAGTGATGTGGTCTGTTTGGAATGGGATCATTTTTTGGAAGTTTAATCTATACATAGCCGTCGTATTTAAAAAAGTAAATTCAGATAGTAAGTTTTATTACAACTTTATCCTTACCATTCAAAAGTTATGACCAAAAGGAATTTAAATCAACATTTTAAAATTTATTCATAATTGAGGCAGAGTAATAAATATTCGTGACCCTTGCAAAAGCAATACAGGATTAAACTTTTTTTATATTTCTTTGTCGGGCAGGTAGCTTCACCCCGTATCCGGACGAGTTTAAATAGTCAATAATTGTCAAAAATTGTTAAATATTTTTAAAAATGCTCAAAAATTGTCAAAATTTTGAAAAAATGGTTAATAATTATAAAAAACTGTCAAAAATGGTCTAATAAGTAAAAAAAGTCTTACAATATTCCGAGGGTCGCGAACCTTACCGAATCCGTCTTAGATTCTGAAAATTTAAAATAATGATTACAATCATACGCAATACACTTTCTTTCTCTCTCTCTCTCTCTCCCATCTTACTTCCATATCTTACTTTTTCCCTCTCATCTTTCTCTCTATTTCCTATCTCTCTCTTTACTATCTCTCTATTTCTCTCTTTTCTATCTCTCTCTATGTCTCTATCCTCTCTCTCTTCCAAATCTCTCCCTCTATCTCTTTCTCCCATATCACTCTCTCTTTCTCTCTCTCTCCCATCTTACTCTCTCCCCCATCTCTTTCTTCCATCTTTCTTTCTTTTTCTCCCATCTCTCTCTTTCCTATCTCTATCTTTATTTCTGTCAAAAATGGTCAAAAATTGCTAAATATTTCAAAAAATGGTCAAAAATAGTCAATAATTGTTAACAATTTTGAAAAATGGTCAAAAATTGTTAAATATTTTAAAAAATGGTCAATAATTGTCAAACATTTTTAAAAATTGTCAAAAATGGTCAATACTTGTCAAAACCTGTCAAAAATGGTCAATAATTGTTAAAATTTTGAAAAATGGTCAAAAATTGTCAAAATTTTGAAAAAATGGTCTCTCTCATATCTGGTCTTTTAATTTTTGCATTATTTACTATTATATATTGTTTTTTTTTCAAGAATGAGGGTGAGCAGGCTAGACTGTTCAATTTATTGAACGATATTGATCCATACGTTACCAAATACGATGACTCTGAAGACGACTATTAAAAAACTTTTACCTTTTTATAATTTTCTAGGAGAACGATCTAGAGGGTTAAAACAATTTCGCGGTCTGTCAGACCGACGTTATATCTCATGTAATAGAATTTCTCGTTATTACACTGAAGGGTTAAAATTATCGATAAGTTTGATTAAAGCCTACCTGTAAGCTCTTCAGCTCCTATTTCTTCTATTTTTATATCCTGCGGTCGCATTAAGTCCATAACAGTTAGATCCATAATCAACACACAATTTTTCTCACATAACTATCACTAATCCGTATCGATTTATGTCTACACTTTTCTAATACGAAACAAACAAAAAATTCATTCAATTGTAGTTAAAAATTACAATTTTTAGCTTGTACAGTTTATTAAGTATCTTCAGTGACTATAGAGAAGACCACTTATAAAGTTTCTGAATAGTATGGGGTACAGAGTGGAGCCTTGGGGAACACCAGAAGTTCGAAAATATGTTGGTACCTTGACCTTGGGTTATTTTTGAAAAAAATTGGAAATCGAGTCATATATTATTTTAAATATAGTGTCTGCAGGACCATCTTCAGAGGTATATATTTGAAAAAAAAACAAAAATTTAAAATGTCAAGTTTTTGAGCTGAGGGGGCTGTTGATCTAAATTTTGTGGTAAACTGTACAAGATTTTTGGTATTTTTTTTGTAAATTTTATCGTTTAAACTCACCCCACCTCAATTAATTATCAAAAAAAACCGACAGAGCAAATTATTGAAACACTTCTTATAAATATCTATTCACTATAAAGTTTCACAACTAACTAACTAAAAAAAATTATTAGTAACGAAGTTAATATTTTCCCATGGCCAATCGAAGTTGCTGATTTGGCACTCTTTGAAGACCTTGCTTACAAAAAAAAAATGTATAACAACGTCGACGAATGTTTTCTAAACATAAGACGGGTCACTCATGCTGACGTGATTGGTGTCATTTAGTGTAGGTTCCAAGATTTTTTTTATTTGTTATTAGTCATATTAAATTGTATAATTAGAAATTATTGAGAAAGAAACAAAAGTTTTTATATACAGGAGGAGCTGTACCTACAAACCCCTACCTCCTGTTAAGACCGCCATAGGGAATATCAAATTACCATAAAAGTGTCTGCTTCCATTGTTTACTAATATACAGGGCGAAATGTGGTAAATAAAAAATAATAATTTTCAAAGATCGGCCCTAATTTTTTATAGTTCCAATGAATCAGCTAATTGGGTGGTAACGAATATGTCACCTTACTTTATTTATTAGACAAATTAACAAATCACTTTGCTTGTGAACCGAGTTTTGTTTATCTCACACGTGCAGGTGGTCAGGATTGAAGGGGCAGAGGGGATAAGTTGGGGGTTCTGAAAAGTGATGTGGTCTGTTTGAAATGGGATCATTTTTTGGAAGTTTAGTCTATACATAGCCGTCGTATTTAAAACAGTAAATTCAGATAGTAAGTTTTATTACAACTTTATCCTTACCATTCAAAAGTTATGACCAAAAGGAATTTAAGTCAACATTTTAAAATTTATTCATAATTGAGGCACAGTAATAAATATTCGTGACCCTTGCAAAATCAATACAGGATGAAACTTTTTTTTCTATTTCTTTGTCGGGTAGGTAGCTTCACCCCGTATCCGGACGAGTTTAGGGTATTTCTATTGTCAAGAGATTAAATATTAAGTTATTACGGTGAGGGTCAGTGACGTGGGCTGAGAATGAAAAGAACATGAACATTGAAAAAGTGAAAGCAACGGCCTTGAGGCACCTGACGTTTGTTGGTACACCTACTCGTTCGTGAGCCTGATGCCTTGCCAGCCTACGCCTGTCTCGCTCTCTTTCATTCCAGTCACCCCCTCTCACTATCATATCACATTATAGACTCATCAAATCCCACTTCTGATATATAAGCTAAATATTCGAAGCGAAACCAACGAGGCTCGAACCCGGGACTCCTCGGTTATAAAGCTCTTACGTAACCCTCTGCGTTACGGACGATTCCTTCCTATCAATGTTCTGTTCGGTATTATAAGCTACCATTAACCGCGACTGCGAATATTTTCCATTGAAACGATTCATTCTTGAACTCATCTTAAGTACGCTTATAGAATTTGGCCAATTTATTGATTGATTGTTTCGCCAGATTCTATTAAAAAAAAACAGGCGCAATTGGTAATGCTCCCGTTCCCCACTACTACCGAATCAACTTCGTAGACGAGCAAGAAGCGACACTTTAATTTAACGTTGTTTTAATTACTGTTTAGAAACAATAAGTAAAATTTAAAAGGATCTGTTCACCATCATGTAGATGTATTTTTTTTCGAGGAAAAATTTTTTTTTTATATATCGCGGAAGAAGGAAATTTCGAATTTACATTCTCGCTTATGTACCCGACCCCAATAGCCATTTAGCATCGTAACACTCTAGTTCACGACCGCTAATAAATCAGATTATGCAGAACAAGACTAAAGCAAACAACCGAGCACAAAAATAGGGATCCGCTTTTAGTGTAATAGATCCACCATTCAACAGTCTCCGTAAATAAATCAACAACTTATGGTCATTATTTAGTTCGGCGAAATTGCCGTATTTATTACGACTCTAGTACCAACTTAATATTTTCTTATTATTTGGTTTTTTCTAAATCACATGAACTACATACAGCATATATATATGTATAATTTTAAGCCCTTCTAAAGAACATTTCACAATATTTCGTTGACTCGGTATCTGGCCTTGAGGATCGTTGTACAGTACACTTTTGGTTTTATTAGCGTCACTTCGTATTTTTCGTTTATGTATTAGCTTATTGATAATATCTTTTACTGTGGATATTGGAGTTTTGGTCAACTTACATGTTTCTTTTACTGCATTTGCTCGATATTTCAATGATTTTCAAAATTCGCTATTAATAAATAATAATTAATATAAATATTAAAAATAATTATCCCGAAACCCACACTTTCTATTATATACAAATAAATAATAGTATAATTAAATAAATTAAAAATTTTACCAGCCAAACGTTTCAGTTGTAAAATAATCATACTATTAGGCATTATCTTTTCGCTTTTCGAAGAAACGAGTACGATATTGTGCCATTGTTATCGATTTATCGACCACCTGCTGTGGGTGTTTCTCTTGAATCAATCATGTTGGTGTTAAGTTAAAACGAAATATCTTGGAATTAAGTGTACCACTGAACTAATATGGACACAAGTTAAAATTCTGAAATTAACAACAGCTGAATTAGTAAAACCATAGATTTTGTTTGGGCCACCCATGGAGACTCCGTCTCGATCGCGATTCTAGTATAGTGTAACGATAATTGGGCGCCAATTTGTAACTCTAAACGCTCCAGCTTGAAGGGCTCCGGATAGAGACTCCTTTCAAGGGTGATTCGACCCCAAGTTTAAGTCGCACAAGGGTAACATAAAGGTTGTAAAAATTGAGGGCGCCACTACCTTTTTGAAGTCGATAAAAAGTACTAACAAACTAAGGCGGAAAAGGTAGAAACGCAGTGTAGAATTTAAATAAAAGTTAACCAGAAATCAAATAAAAAAATTACTTAAAAAAACAGAAAATTTTCCCCCGGGCGACATCTCCCTCAACTTTTATAGTTGAGGATTTAGAAAAAAAAATTAAAAAATAGATTTTAAAACAAATTTTCATTTATTCTTCTGCCACAGGAAATGGAACAAATGTGACTTTTATAGGTACTTAGCTTATGAAGTGGTTGTTTCCGGAAAAGGTAGGTAGATCTTGCCTCTACGAAGTCTTGAGAAGATGGAGACTAGATCTCGATGAAGATAGGAAGATAGAGATGTCTTGATTAGAACGGTATCCTAGCAGCTGTGTCCTGGTCTAGGGCTTGTATCCTAATCTAGGTCTTGGGGCTGTGCTTACCACCGCAAAATTAATTAGATGGGAAAGGTATAAAACCATTAAAAATTGGAGGTCTTTCCTCGAAGAGAGTCGATAGCGGAAAGGGCTGTCCCCCGTGGCGTTGAAAAAATGGAAGCGACCGTTGGCAGACGTCAATTGTTTTAGCGTTCGGAGTAGAAGAATTTGAGATCACAGAACTATAATTGGATGTGGCTAATGTGGCGGCGAGCGGTAATTAAAAGGATTTATTCTATAAAATGGAAACAGAGGACGATAGACATGTTGCAATAGTTTTACTGATATTTGCTTCTTGTTTTCCTTTTTCATCCATTATTGTTCCAAGGTAATATAAATGTTTTTGTTCCATTCTGTATGTATCTATTCTTATATTTATTTCCTCTCTAGTTTTCTCCAATGACCATTAAATCCATCTAAATCACACAATAACATTAACCACTCTTTTACAACTGTTTTTTTTTCATTAGATCGTTAACAAATATGACAGATATTAACTGAGACATCTACATAATCCTACGGTTCCTACTTATCAATGTTCTACCAATAACCGTGCCTTACACTTGCAGACTGTCGTTTACGTTTACGAAAGTGTGATGTCATAGACAGACGCCATTACTGCTTTAGCGTTTTGGCGCAAAATTTAAATTGTTGGTTAAGGGAAGATCCGGGATTCCATCGAGGTCAGCTCAAGAGAAGGCGAAGGACTCAAGATAAGATTTGTTTTACATAAGCAAATATGACAGATCTTAACTGAGTCATCTGAAGCACACATTTTACGAATAACAAGGGAACATAGCCACCAGAGTTAACTCTTAAGGACGGAGAGACTTCACTGACGCTGCCATAGATTGAAGTGGAGGAATCCTCTATTTCTGATTTCGGATCCTACACTATTATAGTAAATTGCATTAAAGCGCAGGTCTCTGACTAAAAGTTCCTGTTCAAAAATTAACCTTAACCACACATTTCCAACTGTTTTTTTTTAATTGGAACGTTAACAAATATGACAGATATTAACTGAGGCATCTACATAATCCTACGATTCCTACTTATCAATGATCTGTTCGGTATTATAAGCTACCATTAACCGCGACTTACACTTGCAGACTATCGTTTACGTTTACGAAAGTGTGACGTCATAGACAGACGCCATTACTGTTCTAGCGTTTTGGCGCAAAATTTAAATTGTATGTTTTTAAAAACGTTAAAATTTATTTTGGATAAATATATACATCATTTTTATTAAAATACTGGGAATTGAAAAATTGGGGCAGGAGAGTAACTAGATAATTTTCGAGTAAAACTAATTATAAAATTGGTGATAAACATGTGCACATGTGTGTGACATAAATAAACAATATATTTAAATAAAAAAAAACAATCAGCAGTTTTCCTTATTTACAAAAGTATGATTAATAAATTACAGATACTTTTTTTCATGACTAAGAGACACTTGAGATAATTAGTATAAATAAAAATTTAAAAGAAACATTGCGTTGATGATATAATAATTCAAATTCGTTAAGAAATTTCTTAGTTCTGTTTTTGGTTCTGTAAGCTTTTTACGACAACTTGTTATTTATCTCTGGCTTGATATTTGATATGCTTTAAGCAGCGGCGCTACGGGGTTTTAAAACGGGATTGTACCAAAACTCTAATTGAATAAATAACAATAAAAAGTCATTAATTTGGCAAACTCATTAAAAGATTTTATTGGTGAGCAATTTACATGTGTCTGTTTTATCATAATCTTTAAAAAATATATTTTTCAAAATGTTTATCTATGTTCTTGAATAACTTCGAACCCATTAATTTTAAAATTACAAAAAAAATACTATTGAGATCCTTGCAATAAGTCCTTTCATTTGATATGTCATACTATACAGTTTGCAAAACTTTTTATTTTTTACGCTGCCCCCCAAAAAAGTAACCCGCATATTAAAAATTAATTTATTTACGTTACACGTTCGTGTTTGGGTGACTGATAATAATAGTTATACCGAATTTTAACTCAATCGGCAAAGTATAGTTTGGCAAACATAACTGAAGCTGTGAAAGGAATGCGGTCGAAAACATTCGATATTGCCACGTTTAACTATGAAAAAGCTAAAGTGCTAAGTATGCAGTGATAATAATTAGAAAATGGACTTTTTATTATTAACAATATGTCAATATTGATTCTTTAATATGCTTGTTTCATTTGTTTTTGTCTATTAACATTATTTCCTTCAAGCCGGCAACGTCGAGCGAAAATCATAATTTCCACGCCCTCCGGACTAACTCAATCGGTGAATATGTATCGAACTTTCGTTGCTAAGTAACCACCTGACTTCCTATTGGCAAGCGCGTGCGTGTGTTCTTCCCTGTCACTTCGACAATTGACTGATATTGATTATCCAGTGGCGTTTACATTGTCAGTATTTACCTTCGTATTTCCAGTTTTACTTTGGTATCTTATTATTTCGTATCAATATTGAATTCAAGTACGATTTTTAACATAATTTGTTTTTAACAATAACTGGAAGTGCTGAAATAAAAATATCGTTAACAAAATATGAAATAAATGTTTTTAATATAAATATAAAGTGCCTACCGTTTTTATTGGGTGTTTCTGAGAAGTAGGTAATCTTTTAAATGCACCTAAAATCGATAGTGGAATATCCTAACATCTGGTAGATAAATTCATTTGTGAAAAGCGTTTATGGTTATTTCGGGTTTCCGGATTCTTATCAATAATCTACGATGTAAACCTCAAAATTTAAAAGAAACGCACTTTACAAAGTAGTGACGATTAATTTGTTTGTTTTTTAATTGAACAATTTTACATTCAATAAACTTTTGTTTATTATTTATATCAGTTTTATCAGTAGTTTGGTTTGTTTTAACACATTTTAGTAGGCATAGGTTAGGATCTTCCTCCACTATTTTGAGCTTTTTCAGGTGACAATGTCCTGTTAGGATCCCTGTTAAAACTCTTAGTGCAGTTTTACTTTGACTTATCCATTCATTTGATCTCAACCAGGGACCTGAACCGGAACCGTTATTGACCGAGAACCGGACCGGAACCGTTTTTTTATTGTGGATCGGAACCGAAAGCGGAACCCTAATGTATGAAATAAGATGAACTGAAACCGGAACCAGAACCGTTAAAAGTAAAACGGTCTTTTCGGTTTTTTACATTTCCCTTCATACATTCGTAGACATATTTGACCACTGACTTTTTTGTGGTTTTTGTACTCTTGTAAAAATGGCCTTATCTGGAAGAGGAATGGTGACAGGAACAAGAAGTGAAGCAAAATGGGTGTTGTACCAGACTGGATCAGTGGGTAACCAGAGTTTTGCCAACGGGTTTGTTAACCGCCCAAAAGTGAGTGGTTAAAATAATAATCCTTGTTTTCTAACCTAAAAACTTTGTGTAAATTTTTTATTTTTACCAAATTATAGGTAATAATGGAATATCCTTATTTACCAAATTTTAAGTGATGACGAAGAATTTAATGAACTTTACATGTAAATTTACGTTCTTCTTTTGCCGTAAAGTTTTCTGACCTTTTTTATTCTTATTCATTTTCAGTAAATAAAATAATATGCAAAAGCAAACAACACTTCAGGAACTGAGGGTTAGAATCGCATTAAAAATTCTTCTTTTATATTTCCTCTTTGGCAAAACGTAAGTAGGTAATTTACCCCACAGTAGTTCATTCGTCTAATATTCATTGATACCAACCTTTCAAAGTTTAATGGTTTTGAGGTTATCTCTACTGTTCCTGTCTAGCTCTATGCCTAAGCAAAATATAAATCTGTAGTTTGCGTTTGGCAGGAGAGTTTCTGGACACTCTTGTATAATAATATATGTTATATTTCTGTTGTGTTATTTATTGATTTTATTTGATAAATAATTCGAGATAAATAAATTTCAATGATTAAACGTTGTAAAACATTTAAAAATATCTTTCCTGGTATTCATAGCGAGCCTATGTTGATAAACCTTCCAGAATTCAATTACACATTTCAAGTTAGTGACCTCATATAATGTTCAACAGAAATGGAAACAAAATCCGTGCATAAATGTCGAAGAATTCAAACACCTGCAAAGGCGAGTTTAAAAATAAAACAATACATGATATTTTAGATCCCAGACAAACCTCGAAGTCGAAGAGAGAAAAAAATCCAATGACCACCAGTGGGACAGAAAAGTATTTGTTGACATAATTTCAATGCAAACTTTGCAGTAGACATAAGCAATCAGCTTCGTTTTTCTTTTTTACGATCCAAATGTTTATATTTTGTATAACCGGTGATATATCACTTAAAAAAAATGAAATGGAGAAAGCAAAGGCGGCACGTATTTAACTTAACGACAAAAAAAAGGGGATAACAATTATTTTTACGCAATTAACCGAGAATAAAAACCGGAAACGATGTTTGTCGGTCACGTGGCAAAAAATAATGATCTGAAAGGCATAGCGCAGAAAGTAAAAGCCAAGCATTGTTCTAATTGACTCTACGAAACACTGTACTGTAGAGGAGAGTTTTTTTTTCGTGCACCGCAGGGGGTTGTGATTCAATTCACCCTTAAATTGTTTCCACCTACATTACTCGATCGGTTTCACAAATTACAAGATTTGAATCTTCAGGAGTATAAATTATAGAATTTGATTTAAATAAACAAGTATATAAGCTAAATATTCTGAACATTGAAAAAGCAAAACCATCGGGACTCGAACTCGGGACCCCTCGGTTACGTAACCATCTGCGCTACGGACGGTTCCTACCAATCAATGTTCTGTTCGGTATTATAAGCTACCATCAGTGATGAGATATCTACTTATTTATCAGTAGATCTAATGATTTCAGGTTCTATCTACTGATTTATACATGCAATCTACTGATTTAACCATAGTTGTCTTTTTTTACTATCGATTATTTTCGAAAGTTTTACAATCGGCAACATCTTTGTACGATTTTTATCAAAAATTTTGGAAAAAATGGTCAAAAAGTATTAAATATTTTGAAAAATGGTCAAATTTTTTAAATATTTTGAAAAATGGTCAAAAATTTTGAAAAACGCACAAAAATTATCAAAATTTTGAAAAAATGGATGATAATTGCCAAATATGTTAAATTTTTTGAAAAATTGTGAAAATTTTTGAAATGTGCTCAAAAATTATTAAAAATTTGAAAAATGGTCAAAGATTGTTGAAAAACTATCGAAAATGGTCGTCAAAAATTGTCAAAAACTATCGAAAACTGTTAAAAATGGACAATTTTTATTAAAAATTGTCAAATATGGTCAAAAATGTGGAAAAAATGGTTAATAATTTGCAAATATTTTCAAAAATTGTCAAAAATTATCAAAAACGGTCAATATTTGTAAAAATTTTGAAAAAATGGTCAATAATTGTTGAGGACGGTCAATATTTGTCAAAACCAATCAAAAATGGTCAAAAATTGTTAAATATTTTGAAAATTGGTCAAAAATTGTCAAAATTTTGAAAAAATGGTTGATAATTGCCAAATATGTTGAAAAATTGTTAAAATTTTTGAAATATGATCAAAAATTTGAAAAAATGGTCAATAATTGTCAAAATCTATCGAAAATGATCGTCAAAAATTGTCAAAAACTATCGAAAATGATCGTCAAAAATTGTCAAAAACTATCAAAAACTGTTAAAAATGGACAATATTTGTAAAAATTTTGAAAAAAGGGTCAATAATTGTCAAAACCTATCAAAAATGGTCAAAAAGTATTAAATATTTTGAAAAATGGTCAAAAATTTTGAAAAACGCACAAAAATTCTCAAAATTTTGAAAAAATGGATGATAATTGCCAAATATGTTAAATTTTTTGAAAAATTGTGAAAAATTTTGAAAATGCGCTCAAAAATTATCAAAAATTTGAAAAATGGTCAAAGATTGTTGAAAAACTATCGAAAAGGGTCGTCAAAAATTGTCAAAAACTATCGAAAACTGTTAAAAATGGACAATATTTGTAAAAATTTTGAAAATATGGTCAATAATTGTCAAAACCTATCAAAAATGGTCAAAAAGTATTAAATATTTTGAAAAATGGTCAAAAATTTTGAAAAACGCACAAAAATTCTCAAAATTTTGAAAAAATGGATGATAATTGCCAAATATGTTAAATTTTTTGAAAAATTGTGAAAATTTTTGAAATGTGCTCAAACATCATCAAAAATTTGAAAAATGGTCAAAGATTGTTGAAAAACTATCGAAAATGATCGTCAAAAATTGTCAAAAACTATCGAAAACTGTTAAAAATGGACAATTTTTATCAAAAATTGTCAAATATGGTCAAAAATTTGGAAAAAATGGTTAATAATTTGCAAATATTTTCAAAAACTGTCAAAAATTATCAAAAATGGTCAATATTTGTAAAAAATTTGAAAAAATTGTCAATAATTGTTGAGGACGGTCAATAATTGTCAAAAATTTGAAAAATAGTCAAAGATTGTTGAAAAACTATCGAAAATGGTCGTCAAAAATTGTCAAAAACTATCGAAAACTGTTAAAAATGGACAATTTTTATCAAAAATTGTCAAATATGGTCAAAAATTTGGAAAAAATGGTTGATAATTTGCAAATACTTTCAAAAATTGTCAAAAATTATCAAAAATGGTCAATATTTGTAAAAATTTTGAAAAAATGGTAAATAATTGTTGAGGACGGTCAATAATTGTCAAAACCAATCAAAAATGGTCAAAAATTGTTAAATATTTTGAAAAATGGTCAAAAACTGTCAAAATTTTTGAAAAAACGGTTGATAATTGCCAAATATGTTAAAATTTTTGAAAAATTGTCAAATTTTTTGAAATATGATCAAAAATTTGAAAAAATGGTCAATAATTGTCAAATACTATCGAAAATGATGGTCAAAAATTGTCAAAAACTATCAAAAACTGTTAAAAATGGACAATTTTTGTCAAATATGGTCAAAAATTTTGAAAAAATGGTCAATAATTATAAAAAATTGGCAAAAATGGTTAGTAATTGTCAAAAATTTGGAAAAATGGTCAATAGTTAAAATTTTCTCATCTTTCTTCCACTCTCTCCCATCTCTCTCTCTCTCTCTCTCCCATTTCTCTCTTCCATATTTCTTTCTCTCACTCTTTCCTATGTCTTATTTCTATCTCTCTCTTCCTGTCCCATTTTTTGATCGCATTTTTACTCTATATCACCTTTCAAAATATACATTTTTCACCCAAAAACATCTCAACTATATATCGATATATATGTACCGAAAACTATCGATTATTTTTTCGATATCGATAAACTATTCTCCATTCCTAATTCTGTGTTGTTTGACACGTCCTTGTGACGACGGTGGTGTACTGATTACTGATTGCTACTGATTTCTACTGATTTTTTCGGTGTAGCATCTACTGATATACGAAAAGTTGACATCTCATCACTGGCTACAATTAACCGCGACTGCGCCTTACAAGTAACTAAGTAATTTTTATAAATACCTAACCTACGATTAGTCATATAAAAGACAAGACCCGAAATTCCCCCTGAACCACCGACCTATCAGCCAACTCCCAACGATGAGTAAGATAGCCGAGAGAGTCATCCTGAACAAACAAGAGCAGACACGAGACATAGGAATACTGCCAGAAGAACAGTTCGGATTTAGAAAAGAACACACAGCAGAAGACTAAGTACTGAAGCTCATAGAGTACGCGAACCAAGGATTCAACCAGAACCAATCGTCAGAACATCAGCAAAGCCTTCGACAGAGTCTGGCACGAAGGACTGATCTACAAGATGAAAGAAGCAGGATACACGACGTCACTCAACAAACTAGTTTACAGCTATTTGAAGGACAGGACATTCGGAATCAGGATAGGACAAACCAAATCCGAACTGGGAGTAACTGAAGCAGGAGTACCACAAGGAGGAGTACTAGCAGCACTACACGGCAGACATTCCTAAGACGAACAACACTATGATGGCCCTTTACGCAGACGACAAGAAGTACTCAACCAGCTATGGTAACACAGCGACTTCAAGAAGCCACTGAAAGCATAGACGACTGGTGTACGACATGGAAGATAAAGGTCAATGCTGAGAAGACCCAAGCAGTCTACTTCAAGAAGAAAAAGAAAATGCCAGAAGACAACATAGAAGTGGCAGGAGAAGATATACCATGGAGCAAAAAGTACCTAGGAGTCATCTTGGACCAAAGATTGACCTTCAAAGAACACGTCGAATACGCAGTGAACAAAGCAAGATGAGCAAGAGGACGACTAGCAGGACTCATAGGCCGCAGATCCAACCTGGAGCTGAAAACCAAGACAAAGCTGATCAACATGTTCATCCTACCCATCCTGACGAACGCCTCCATAGCCTGGGGACACACAGCACCTACCTGGCGGAAGAAGATCCAAGCCCAGCAGAACATGACTGACTACGTCAGGAACGACCAGATCTACCGGGAATTAGACCAGAAGAAGATCCTAGAAGTCATGGAAGCCAGAGCCAGAAGAAGATTCGAAGAGCTGAGGACACGCCCAAACACTCAACTGAGACAACTCACGGACTACACCTGAGAGGACTACAACAGACACCCATGACTGAGGCCTCATCGGAAGAGATGAGGGGTGGAGGAATGTTCTTCCCGCTCCTAGAGGAATGCATCCTGGAAGGGACGGCTTTGATAGAGGTGTGTGTGTGTATGTCATATATGCACGCCACTGGCCGGCGTTTGTCTTCGATGGGATTAAAAATCTCTTTCCTCATATTGACTTCAGAAAGAGTATATATACATAAATTGGAAGTGGGATGGAAAATACTAGAGAAAAGAATCAGAATCACAGAGTGGAATCAGAAGTTAAAGTCCATACTTACTATAAGATAGAATACAGAAAAAAGCAGTACAAGAAAAAGAGAAACTAGAAAAGGCATTTGATAGAACCTAAAGAAAAACTGTGGAAAATATTAGCAGAAAGGGGATTAAATGAAAAAATGATTATAATAATATATTTTTACCAAATTGATAGCATGATTTCAGGTAAGTGACCCTAAAACCGCAATAAACCATAGGCGGACATTGGAATTTAGGCATGATAAAATAAATCAATTGTATCTCAATTCTCCAAAAGTGAATAAGTAGGATATTTAAACGTGGGAACCTAGAACCTAATCATAAAAATTACGCGCACATACTACCTATTTATACTAGAAAATAGTGTAATAAAATACCTAATAGGATCTTATTCTTACCCAACTACACTGCACTGTCACGGCAAATTTATCACTTCTAAATATATTTGAATGGTAACGGAATTAGGGTTCTATTGTCCTCGCTTCCTGCGGTTCACTATACAGGAATGTAAATAACGAGATAGAAAATATCACTACAAATATGGAACTAGGCCGTACATGGATGAGATTATTAGGGGATCACTAAGTAAAAAAATATGTGGACATACTTGAAGGCGATCTAATATTATTTTTTCTCCTTGACCAACTCAACTACCGGGTCTTTTTTGAATTACTATTATTTTTCGCTAAAGCTATATATCCTTTCTCAACAAAACATAGATGAGCAAAAATATTTAAAGTGATATCAAGTTTCGTTTATGAGTATGGGGAATAAAGACCACCTATGTTGTATAAGGGCTTAAAGAGATTCCCGTTGCATAGGAACGCGAACTGTAGAGACACGTGGCCGTCATAATTTTTAGGGCACGTCTGGTAAACTCGTCTTAGGAGGAACTTCGAGATTATGTGAGATTTACCGAAACAACCCCTAAACTATTAATTTTAAAAAGGTAAATATTGGATCGGGTATCCATGTGAATTTTTGTACGAAATACATATACATTTTTTTGTTATAAAAGAAACGAAACGTCCAAATATTAATTCAATTTCGAATTTAGATAATGGTTATAAAAATTGATAGGGTAGCTTTGTGAGGTTTTTAGTGAAAAAACTGATTGGTAGAGAACATGGGAGTACCCAGCGAGGATCAGGGGAGGCAGCTACCCCCTTTGAAGCAAAAAAAAATCGTTATTAAATAAGTGATGAGCAAAGCAAGACCAAGACTTGGACAATTTTGGTCTTGGTCTTGCTGATCCAGTCTTGGTCTTGCTCAAATATGTCCAGTCTTGGTCTTGGTCTTGCATATTCGGTCTTGGTATTGGTCTTGTTCTTGTTCATTCGGTCTTGGTCTTTTTCGCAAGACCAAGATCAATTTTGCTCATCACTATATTAAATTTTCTTTGACCTTTTAAATTTGAGGAGAATTGACTGTGGTGATGTGAAGCTAAAGAACCACTTGGATAGATATCTCTCTGAATCTATCGCTAAGAAAGAGACGAAATAAAATTCCTTTGAAGCCGCAGAGATAATGAAGAATTATAATTTGTAAACAATAAATGGTGTTAAATAAATGGTTTAAACGATAATTCTTATCTCTAGTAAGTTTTGTTAAATTAATTAAAGACATAGAGATTAACTAAACTGTCGATGTGTTTGGATTCAAATGGAACGACGAAGCATGTTTAAATCTGGACCTCTAATCCTCTACAGAAAAGTTTTGGAAGAATTTATCACAAAATTCTGGAATGAGATTTTGTGTGAACCTGCTTTAAATTAGGTATTCTTTGTTCAGAGACGTGAAACTCTAATATTGTTTTTCTTAGATTGAAAGAAATTTAAATAAACTTGGTCAAAGATACGGGGGCTCACCGACAACAAACCGAAGAAGACAACAATGATATTACCAGACTTCCACTAACTCATTTGAATGAAGATGAAATAGTTATGAAAGAAACAGTGGCTCCGCTAGCTCAAGAACAAATAGCTCCTTTTGTAAGGGAAATGGAAAACGATGGCAAGGTTGAAGATTCGGTGGAGCGGGATGCGGCTTTATGACGGCAATCATAACCGTTGAAGAATTATCCAAAGTAGATCCCGCCGTCGCAGCTCTAGAAGTAATAAATTATCGTATGGGCGGCGAATAGCCAGTCCTCTCCCATACCCAACACCGAGAAATGTTTCAAGGCTAAATATATTTGCTGTCGACGAGAGTCGAAATCTACGTTTCTATACGGGCCGATCGAGTTCCGTCTGTCGTGAAAATAGTCACTTCTATTTTTGATATTCCCACTTCGACCTCGTATCTTTTCTTCTACCACTTATTAATTAAATATGAATTAAGAATTCACTATTGAAATGTAAATTCCTTTCCTGGTCAAGGCGTCTGAGCTTGACATGAACATGAGACGTAAGTCTGTTATCTTCCATATGATTTCCTGTATTTAAAGAATGGCGGAGAGGGTTCATTCTTCTTTCCTGTGAACATGTGCCATTGAAGCCTTTCTAACGTATCGTATCTTATCTTTAAGAAGTGCATTCATCTGAATGCACTTTACCTGGACCAGAACTTTACCTGGACCACAAACTTTACTTGGACCCACATTTTACCTGACCTGGAACTTTACTTGGGACAAGAGATTTAACCTAAAAAGGACACCATCTCATCACCATCACACCAGGAAAGTAATATATATATTTCATAGCTTCTTTTGGCGCCCAACATCTTTTTTAATGGTCTCATCAAGGATACAAGTATGGCAGACAAGACCACAGAACAATCGGAAAAGAGGAAAACCAAAAAATACCTTGGATAAAACAATTGAAAAAATCTTAAAAGAGAGACATCTAGCTTGTAATGAAAAATAAAAGCCAAAAACAAGAAAGGATGGTGGAAATTCGTAAGCCATACTATGTGGTAGAAGGATTTTCGAAGTGAAAACTGAACTGAAAACACAGATTTTTCCGTAGGTTGTAAATTAGTCTGATCCGTGACACTTTGAGGTGAAAGGCTCGATCGGGAGAACTCGGGACCGCCGAGTGTACCCGAGCAAGCCGCTCTTCACTGTTGTGTCGCTGTTTAGTATATTCAATTAATACCTTATAATTGTCTTTGTTAATTTAATAGTCATTATTGGTACGTAATAATAATTATTTTAAGAAGAAAATTGCGAAATAAACATTGATGAAAATTCACCGCCACTACAAGTTCAAGCACATGCATCGGTTGCTCCCACTTCTCAATTCAACAGATCATCGACATACAGTTTTCACTTCTGCCGTGCGGTCTTAAGCACACACTCTATTTTTTTTATTATATATACACACCCCTTATTCTGACTGCACTGTACGTATTGGATCGTAAATTAGTCTAGCCATCGGTGATAAATTTGTATTTTTTTCCAATTTTATTGTTATTGAATTTTTCACAAACAACAAGTTCTTTGTTCTTGTTTTCAGTGTTCAATTTATTGAAATACGAAATGCCTTTCAATTTCCAGGATTTATTAACTTTAAAACTAACATTTTAATGTCCCTCGCGTCCTACATAGAGTATTTTGCCTTTTCTTCGATAATAATAAATTTTATAGTTTAGAAAACATAATTGTTTATACTTTTCGTACAATATGTCATATATTTTCATCTTCGACGCGTTCATTCGGTCACTCCCAACCCTTTCTCCATTGAAAACCAGTTATTTGAAGGTAAACAAAATATAGAAACCCTTAGGAGAAAACCGGAATGTCTTACGCAAGAGGGTTCAAAACATTCTTCTCGCCAATCAGCATTCTTTCACGAAATCTTGTTTGTATAAACATGGCCGTTTTACCAGTAAGGGCTATTTAAACTTACCTAGACTCCCAGACTCCACCTGCGACGTTCAATATATACAGGGAGTCCCCGAAATCGGAGACCCAAGAAATTTGTTTTTTATTTAAATTTTTCAAACAACACGGTCGATATAAGCTGTTTATTCTGAACATTGAAAAAGCGAAACCATCGGGACTCGAACTCGGGAGCCCTCGGTTACGTAACCCCTACGCTAAGGACGGTTCCTTCCTATCAATGTTCTGTTCGATATTAGGTTTGTTCCAACTGGCATTTAAGAAACGTTCTGGAATCGTATCAAGTACTGTATAGTGCGCAAACTCGAATTAGGGATGGTTCTTGAATTAATACATCAACATTTTCCTTATAACACTCCCTTCAAGTTGGTACCATTTTGCTCGAACCATACCTAGAACGGTTCTATCGCCAGTTGGAACGAATGTATTATCAATAAACCAATAAATAAACAAAAAAAAACGAAGTGACGCTAATAAAACCAAATGAGTTGACCATCAAATGCAAAAGGATATACGAAGAACGATGTATGTCCTATACCAAGATAGCTATTTCTCAAATGGGATTTAAATATTGTACCATCAATAAGAGGCAAGCGATACTTCAGATCCAGATCCAGATAAGGGAGTCATGACTACTTACAAGATGACCAATGAAAGGTTTTTTGGAACAAGGACAAGGAATAACAATAACATATGCTGGATCAGAAACTGGTTGGGTTCCAAACGCTTTATTGCTGTCAGCAAAGATTCAAGCTTAGATTATCACCAAGATACATCAGCTGCTCTGCATAACGGAGATATCAGCTGCAGACTTTGTGGCATGAAGACCCATATCCAGTGGACCTATATCGTCTACTCGAAGGGAAAGGGATAACTGGATGGGTGGACTAAATGTGGGAGTAGAGTGCAGTGATCCCGGCATGAGAACGGCTTCCAAAAAGGAAAAAAAAGCACCCTGTATAGAGAATATTAATACTAATTTTTTTCCAAATCCCGACTTAATCTTCCTTTTAAATTTAAATAAACAACGTCCCACCCCCGTTACGTCAACATCCTAACAATTTGTAAACGTCCACGACACCCTCGATGAGATCGTACTCGAAAATTGTGAGCAAATCCCCTCCGATCATTGGGATCAATTAAAAAAAACATCCGGTACGTCCGAAATCCACTAGATCTGAAGTGCCGAAGCGTGTCGAATTGGCCTAATTTTGTTTGGTGAATATGCCGTTTGCCTTTCCCTAGCTTGTCGAACTGATTCGATCCCTGCAAAAAGGGCCTTAAAGAAATGTTACCCTCCCGCTCACAATTTTATAGTCTATTCGAAAATAATTATTGTAATACTCCATTCCACTGTTTTTTAGACTGTGCTTTTATGCAACACACAATACTTTTGGTCATTCGTCACGCTTTAGTGCAACACACAATACTTTTGGTTATGCAACACTATTAACAATGAAGCGTATATAGTGTTGCATAAATCATAGTCAGCTTTTATGCAACACACAATAATTTTGGTCATTCGTCACGCTTTAGTGCAACACAAAATACTTTTGGTCATTCGCCACGCTTTTATGAAACACATAATACTTTTGGTCATTCGTCACGCTTTTATGCAACACACAATGCTTTTGGTTATGCAACACAATTAAGAATGAAGCGTATATAGTGTTGCATAAATCATAGTCAGCATTTATGCAACACACAATACTTTTGGTCATTCGTCACGCTTTAGTGCAACACACAATAGTTTTGGTCATTCGTCACGCTTTAGTGCAACACACAATACTTTTGGTTATGCGACACAATTAACAATGAAGCGTATATAGTGTTGCATAAATCATAGTCAGCTTTTATGCAACACACAATACTTTTGGTTATTTGTCACGCTTTAGTGCAACACAAAATACTTATGGTCATTCGCCACGCTTTTATGCAACACACAATACTTACTTTTGGTCATTCCTCTCGCTTTTATGCAACACACAATGCTTTTGGTTATGCAACACAATTAAGAATGAAGCGTATATAGTGTTGCATAAATCATAGTCAGCTTTTATGCAACACACAATACTTTTGGTCATTCGTCATGCTTTAGTGCAACACAAAATACTTTTGGTCCTTCGTCACGCTTTTATGCAACACACAATATACATTTGGTTATGCAACACAATTAACAATGAAGCGTATATAGTGTTGCATAAATCATCGTCACGCTTTCCATGATCTATATGTATACTGTGTGTGTATATATGTGTACTTGTTTTTGTAAAAAATTCCATTTACGATGGGCTTACGTTTGTTTCATGCTGCTATCGGACCAACTTTCCACTTTTTAGACGAGCAAGCTTGGAACCAGCTACATGGAGCCCTGAATTCCCATAAACCACCCCCACGGACACTCCAAAAACTTTTGGAGACAAATCGATCAAGTCTTCTTCAACGACTTTATTGAAAGTTGTTTGGCTGTAGATGTA
Organism: Lochmaea crataegi; assembly: GCA_947563755.1. Classification (NCBI taxonomy): domain Eukaryota; kingdom Metazoa; phylum Arthropoda; class Insecta; order Coleoptera; family Chrysomelidae; genus Lochmaea; species Lochmaea crataegi. The sequence goes on along the minus strand of OX387432.1, from coordinate 36,115,335 downwards.
CTTTAATTTTTAACGAAATTAAAAAGGTACAATTTAACCCTTAAAACGTGAGTAGACAAAAGCCTTACAGCTTCCTATTCAAAGGAGACAAAAGATCTTCCCATATAAAAACTGCGGGTAATTTCATCCTTTTTGTCAATACCTACTACAAGAGATATTGATTATTGATTAAAAGATAATTGGTGATCGGTAAAAATTCGTGAGAACGCAAAATTGTCGATCGGTATCTTCTTCTTTCTCTTCTAATATGAATACTGATGTAGATAGAACAGACGTTTCCTTTTAATAAGTGAGGTTAGACACGTAAGGAAATTTCTAATGAATACAACGCCGTTGTGGTGAAATTTAACACTGTAACGTACGGTATTATCGATTAAAGTGTAAAAAATTAAATAATAAACTTTATAGGTACAGGGTGTTTCATTACTAATTGGAAATATTACAAATAGATCAAAATATGAAGATTTTACCCAATTCACCTATCCTGTCTGAGTTACAGGGTGTTTTATTTAAAAATGTGCTCAGTCGCTTAAAAACTATCTGTCATACTTGGCGGGAAATGTACCATTAAATTATTATTACTACCAGAGGCGTACGCTAACGATAAAGTTATTATTTTTCAAGACATGAAGTTGAATAATTATTTTGACAACTACTGTCCGGTCCTCTATAGTTATTTATAATATTTGTCCACTAGATACTATTTGATTATGTCTACATTTTACGTGCGCTTCTTCAAGTATAATAAGGTACATTATTTACCAGTGGATAATACGACCTATTTATATACAAATGTCATAATATAATAAATAAAAATTATCGCCGCGACTAGGATTCGAACCCGATGCCTACATTTCTTCATTTCACGCAGTCGGACCTCTAAACCATTCCGCTACGGAGACATATATAATAATTTTTCAAGCTGTTTTGTTCTCAAATATAAGAAAAACAGTATAAATATTGCTTGGGTTGATAAAAGACGTTTCTTTAATAATTTTTGTTACAATCAAACGACTCTATATTATGTTCTTGAAATAATTTATTCTGTGTCGTAACACCACCCAGTGGCCATTTGAAGAGGATTATCACCCAACGACGTTACAAGTTTTGATTTTCGCACCCTTCATGCATTATAATTCGAGTTCTAACAAAACGAAGGGTAGGTACCTAATCAAAATTCGCCACTTATACTTATTGCTTTTTCAAAATTGAGTGTTCACTTTTGAGAACGGATTATCTATACTCTATTTGAAAAAGGCAGAGAGCAATAAACATTTGTAAAATGACCATTTCAAGGGCGTTCCTGCATTTGATTCTAAAAATCTGAATAATTGTGAATTTTATATTCAAGGGATGTCCTAAAATCATGCTGAGTTTAAATATGGCATCGGCGAACACCCCCCGGACACATGGTGCGCCGGAACCTGGACGTGGACGATGACCGAGTGTTTTCCTGACAAGATTGCCAAAAACAACTCGAAAATCATTGGGGGGCCTTTTTTGGGGCGCTGAATCCAAAATTTACCCCAAAAACGTACCTTCGAGTACCTGGTGCACCGGAACCTCGGCCTGAACGTCGTCTCCGAGAGTATTCCAGACACGGTCGGATAAGACAAACCGTTAATCGTTATGGAGGTTTTTTGGGGCGCTGAATCCAAATTTCACACCGAAAACGTAACTCTGAATACCTGGTGCACCGGAACCTCGGCCTGAACGTCCTCTCCGAAGGTTTTCCAGTTACGGTCGGATAAGACAAACCGAAAATCGTTATGGAGGTTTTTTGGGGCGCCAAATCCAAATTTCACCCCGAAAATGTACTTCCACACACTTGGTACACCGAAACCTCGGCCTGAACGTCGTCTCCGAGACCCTATCGCAAAAAACTAATCGAAAATCGTCTTTTGATATTTGATAGCCGTCATCAAAATCGGAACAGTCAGTAATTTCTGTACCTGGTCCTTGAAATATTAAAAAAGATACTGTTACTGACTCGATAGAGCCCCAGCCGTCATCAAAATCGGAACAGTCAGTAATTTCTGTACCTGGTCCTTGAAATATTAAAAAAGAAACTGTTACTCACTCGATAGAGCCCCAGCCGTCATAAAAATCGGAACAGTCAGTAATTTCTGTACCTAGTCGTTCAAATATTGAAAAAGAAACAGTTACTGACTCGATAGAGCCCCAGCCGTCATCAAAATCAGAACAGTCAGTAATTTCTCTACCTGGTACTTCAAATATTGAAAAAGAAACAGTTACTGACTCGATAGAGCCCCAGCCGTCATCAACATCAGAACAGTCAGTAATTTCTGTACCTGGTTCTTCAAATATCGAAAAAGAAACTGTTACTGACTCGATAGGGCCCCAGCCGGCATCACCATCTGAAGAGTCAGTAATTTCTCTACCTGGTCCTTCAAATATTTAAAAAGAAACTGTTACTGACTCGATAGAGCCCCAGCCGTCATCACCATCTGAACAGTCAGTAATTTCTCTACCTGGTCCTTCAAATATTGAAAAAGAAACTGTTACTGACTCAATAGAGCCCCAGCCGTCATCAACATCAGAACAGTCAGTAATTTCTGTATATGGTCCTTCAAATATTGAAAAAGAAACTGTTACTGATGCGATAGAGCCCCAGCCGTCATCAACATAAGAACAGTCAGTAATTTCTGTACATGGTCCTTCAAATATTGAAAAAGAAACTGTTACTGACTCGATAGAGCCCCAGCCGTCATCACCATCTGAACAGTCAGTAATTTCTCTACCTGGTCCTTCAAATATTGAAAAAGAAACTGTTACTGACTCAATAGAGCCCCAGCCGTCATCAACATCAGAACAGTCAGTAATTTCTGTACCTAGTCGTTCAAATATTGAAAAAGAAACAGTTACTAACTCGATAGAGCCCCAGCCGTCATCAAAATCAGAACAGTCAGTAATTTCTCTACCTGGTACTTCAAATATTGAAAAAGAAACAGTTACTGACTCGATAGAGCCCCAGCCGTCATCAAAATCAGAACAGTCAGTAATTTCTGTACCTGGTTCTTCAAATATCGAAAAAGAAACTGTAACTGACTCGAAAGAGTCCCAGCCGTCATCTACATCAGAACAGTCAGTAATTTCTGTACATGGCCCTTCGAATAGTGAAAAAGAAACAGTTACTGACTAGATAGAGCCCCAGCCGTCATCAAAATCAGAACATTCAGTAATTTCTGTACCTGGTTCTTCAAATATTGAAAAAGAAACAGTTACTGACTCGATAGAGCCCCAGCCGTCATCAAAATCGGAATTGTCAGTAATTTCTGTACCTGGTCGTTCAAATATTGAAAAATAAACTGTTACTGACTCGATAGAGCCCCAGCCGTCATCAACATCAGAACAGTCAGTAATTTCTCTACCAGGTCCTTCAAATATTGAAAAAGAAACTGTTACTGACTCGATAGAGCCCCAGCCGTCATCAAAATCGGAACAGTCAGTAATTTCTGTACCTGGTCCTTCAAATATTGAAAAAGAAACTGTTACTGACTCGATAGAGCCCCAGCCGTCATCTACATCAGAACAGTCAGTAATTTCTGCACCTGATCCTTCAAATATTGAAAAAGAAACTGTTACTGACTCAATAGAGCCCCAGCCGTCATCAAAATCAGAACAGTCAGTAATTTCTGTATCTGGTCCTTCAAATAGTGAAAAAGAAACTGTTACTGACTCGATAGAGCCCCAGCCGTTACCAAAATCGGAACAGTAAGTAATTTCACCTTCAGACATTCCCTTTCCAAAAATTAAGAAAAAAAGGAAACGAACAGGAAAAGTTTAAAGTCAACCCTACTAACATCGACACCTAATGAGGAGCGACTTTCACAAGAACAAGAAGGAAAGAAAGAAGCAGAAAAAGAGAAGGAGAGGAAAGCATTACTGAAGAAATCTCAAAGTGCTAAAGTTCGTGCTGCCAAAAGAAAAGTTTTTGACGAATCATTATCTGATGAATCAGTAGCACTCTCCTATCAAGAAAGTATTGATTCTTGTGGCATTTATTTTTCCGATAACGAGGAAGAGCAAGACATTGATGCCTTTTTTCGAAAGGACGATATTGTTTTAAAGCTTTCAAAGCGAATAAAAACCAGTTCTTTCAGATTTTCAAATTCAATAGGATTCTCTGACTACCGCGCCTCTTTTAGATTAACGTTTTTTACTTCACGTTTGATTTTTTTTCAATACGGATTAGTTTTTTTTATTTGGAGTTTTATACATTTTAATTTTGGGGCAAAAATACGAACTTGCGTAGGTACTACTGCCCCATTTGTAGGGGCAAGAGTACGAAAATGTAGATTTTTTAAAAACATGTTTTTCATTTATTAGTGAACTTACAGAACTACTGTCGATACTTAAAATAGAAAAACAATCATAATAACTTCGGAAAAGTTCTAAACTATCATAATTTCTGAAGACGACAGGAGATAACGAAACTGCGTGTATTTGCTCCCCCAACTATTCTACTTGTAATAAAAACAAGAAAGTTGTGTTCTTAACAATTACCCATTTATTGTTAGAAATTCTACTCTAAATTTACCTTAATCTTATCAGTAATCCTTTACACATGTTAAAAAACAACTCGACCACTACACGCAAAATGTTTTTCACCCAAAAAATCTTTTCTTTTCTAAAGCATTTAAAAAAATATATAAATAAACTCGACACACCTATAAGCAAGAGTTAGTCGACTAACTCCCAAGTTAGAACTAAATTTTAAACAGTGTGTGTGAGATATCCCGAGAAAGTGAACAAATGTGAACGTGTCAAATTATGTATTCGCTGGAATAAAGCCAACTGGATTTGATGCCCTTCACGTTTTTCATCAGGACTTCTACTCCAGAACGTGACCTTTTAATATTTATCCTTTTACAACTGATTTAGTATCAATGGTTTCGTCACGTTTATGCTTATATTCCAATCTTGTAGTTGCTGTTATTATAGGAATGGAGCACTATATCGACGGTTTATCGATAACTATCGATATTTATGACTATCGAAAAAAATCGATAGTTTTCGGTACTATCGATAGTCGAGTTGTTTAGGTGAAGAATATAAATATATTTTGAAAGCTGATATGGAGTAAAAATGCTATCAAAAAATGGGACAGAGAGAGTGATAAAGAGAGAGGGGGGGAGATGGGATAGAGAGAGAGAGAGAGAGGGATGGAAGAGAGAGATAGTGATGGAAGAGAGATAGAGATGGGAGAGAGAGAGGGAGAGAGATGGGAGAGAAATGGATGGGAGAGAAAGATGAGAGATAGAGATGGGAGAGGGAGAGAAAGATGGGAGAGAGAGAGAAATGGGAGAAAGAGAAAGAAATATGAGAGAGGGGGGGATGGGAGAGAGATGGAAAAGGAAGATATAAATGGAAGAGAGAGATAGGAAAGAGAGAGAGAGATGGGAGAGAGATAGAGATAAAAAAGAGTGAGAGAAATGGGACTGAGAGAGAAGGGAGGGAGAGATAGGAAAGGGACAGATGGGAGAGAGAGAAAGAAAGATGAGAGACGGGGAGAGAGATGTCAGGGACAGATATGGAAGAAGGGGAGAGAAATGGGAGAGCGAGAGAGAAGGAGGAGAAAGAGAGAAAAACGGGAGGGAAAGAATCAGAATCTAAGACGGATTCGGTAATGTTCGCGACCCTTGGAATTTTGTAACGCATTTTTTTTCTTATTAGAAAGCCCCTCATTGCTTATAGAACATTTTTAAAAGAAAAAATTCACTCTTGGATGAGAAAATTGCTATTAAAAGTACTAAAAATTTGACAGTTTTTGACAATTATTGATCATTTTTCAGAATTTTTGACAATTATTGACCATTTTTCAAAATTTTATCAATTATGGACCATTTTTTACAATTATTGACTATTTCTGACAGTTTTTGACAATTATTGACCACTTGACAATTTTTCAAAATTTTTAACAATTTTTCAAAATTATTGACCATTTCTGACAGTTTTTGACAATTATTGACCATTTTTGACAGTTATTGACAATTATTGACCATTTTTGACAATTTTAGAGGTTGGTAGGGGCGGCAAAATTTGAATAGCCTAGTGGCGGCAAATGTGTAAATCACTGATCTACATATTGGAAACTACTCACACGATTTCTATAAAAATTAGCATAGATGGAGAACAATGAAGATTATCTAAATTTACTTTTAATATATGGTGAATGTGACGGAATTTTTACTAGAACATGCGTTTTATTTGCTACAAGATATCCAGATCGACCCCGACCCAACCGTCATACAGTGAAGAGAATATTAAACAATTTAACACAATGTTATTGTGGAGGTTCCTGGGACGATTCAACAGATAAAGATCAATGTAAAATGCCATAAGTTCAGTGAAATATTTTCAGCGTGAATAACAGATATAATCAAATTGAAAGACTCACACTATCGAAATTGTCGATATTTTGCTTCTCTTCTACACTCAGTGCAACAGTGATAGGATTGAAAAATATTAATGATGATTGGTATTGGCGATAAGATGCGGACTCAACAAGAGGTATGGCGATTATTCCATGAAATGCACCCAGATCGTGAACCTATTTCACGATCTACGGTAAGCTGAATAGAGGGAAAATACAGGGAATTATATAGGACATGTGGTGAGGGACCAAAAATTAATGGAAATATTCAACAAGACATAATTTTGTCGACAGTAGAAAATCCACACTGTACAGTGCGAGGATTACCTAGGGATTTTGGTAAGATACCATCCTTATAAAGTACCTACGTCTTATCCTTGAATTGGTTGAAAACTACTTTGACCCCGTAACTGAATTATTAGGGCTTCATACGAGAGCGAGATTTTTCTCGACTCGTCTCGAAAAAGTGAGACGAGACGAGATATTTTTGAAAATATTATAGGCGATACCGAGACCACATACAGCGCAACCCGAGAGTCTCGTTAATTTTTTTTTATGAAGTTTTTATTAGAAAAATTAGAAAAGGTCTACATAGAGAACAATACATTTTACAATATATAAAATATGGTGAAAATCTGTGAAATATTTTATTGTAAATTTAAAAAAAAACTCAAAGTTTTGGAATATACATATATATATCGTAGCTTATCACTACAAAACATCATGGCATCTCCTTAACCGAGTATTTTTTTCTATGTGGAATAAAATGATAAAATTAACTTAAATCGACACGTCCTGTATCGCCTCAAATACAATAGGGTCGTAAAATTCGGCACAATGGTTAAGGATTCATTAATATGATAAGCCTTCAAATTAAATCTTTTAGAAACTCTTGAGATAAATAAAAACAAATATTCAGGTAATCTTCTTAACGACCAAAAATATATGAACCATTCCGCCTTATTAAACTTATTTACCTAGAAGATAGGTCAGGAGTGATTGTTGTGAATGAATTTCCAGCTAAATTTGTTCAATAATTTTGTTAATATTCGTTGAATTCCGTTACATTAAAATGTCAACGAGTGTGATAGTTATAAATATAGTTTTAAAAAACTATTTATGGTTTTTATTATCAATATTTAGAATTAAGCGAGACGAGACGAGACGAGAAAACCGATAACGAGACGAGACCGAGACTTGAACGAGACTTAATTTCTTCGGAATTGACGGAATTTTGAAAATATTTGGAAAAATGGTCAATAATTGTCAAAAATTATCAAAATTTTTGAAAAATAGTCAAATTTTTCGAAAAATTGTCAAAAATTGCCAAAATTTTGAAAAAATGGTCAATAATTATAAAAAACTGTCAAAAATGGTCAATAATTATTAAAAATTGTCAAATTTTTTGAAAAAATGGTCAATAATTATTAAAAATTGTCAAAATTTTTGAAAAAATGGTCAATAATTGTCAGAACCTGTCAAAACTGCTCAAAAATTGTCAAAAATGGTCAATAATTGTTAAAATTTGGAAAATGGTCTAAGATGGTCAACATTTTTGAAAAATTGTCAAAAATGATCAATAATTGTCAAAAATGATCAATAATTGTCAAAATTGTCAAAATTGGTCAATAATTGTTAAAATTTGAAAAAATTGTCAATAATTGCCAAATATGTTGAAATTTTTGAAAAATTATCAAAAATGGTCAATAATTGTCAAAGACAGTCAATAATTGTTAAAATTCGTCGAAAACTGTCAAAAATGGTCAAAAATTGTCAAATTTTTTGAAAAATGGTGAAAAATTCACGAAAAACGGTCATTCTATTGTGCATAAGAGGCAAGCTTCTGTCGGCTCACCTTTTTTTTGTTTATTTAGCTAATAAGTAATGAATTTATGCGTTACTTTATGTAGGTACCTACCTACACACTCTGTATACATTTTTGAGATGTATCGCTGGAAAGTTAAAGTGACCCTCAAAAATATGTTTAAAAACGTAATTTTCAATAAAAATTTTACAAAAACTATTTTTTCCAAAAAAATGCAATTTTGTTTATAAAATGAAAATATGTTTATATTTTTTCACCAAAAATTTTCAATAGTACACCAAAAAATTCATTTTTCCGACAAAAAAATTCATTTTTCCACCAAAAAATTAACTTTTCAATTACAAAATTGTATCCCCTTGGGATTTATTTGACAGGTAGACAAACAGATCCTGAAATTAAAGCTACAAAAAAATAGATCATGTAATGATGGATATTAATACACGAGCATTAACCGGGAGTTTCGTATGGTTAATGCGAGGGTATTAAAAACCATTACATGAGAGTTGCGCACACTATTTTTTCTACGAACAATTGAATTCAACTACATTGCTTTTTTTTAACTTTTCAATACTTCGTATGGTTAATGCGAGCGTATTAATAACCATTACATGAGAGTTGCGCACACTATTTTTTCTACGAACAATTGAATTCAAGAACATTGCTTTTTTTAACTTTTCAATACTTCGTATGGATAATGCGAGCGTATTATTAACCATTACATGAGAGTTGCGCACACTATTTTTTCTACGAACAATTGAATTCAAGAACATTGCTTTTTTTAACTTTTCAATACTTCGTATGGTTAATGCGAGCGTATTAATAACCATTACATGAGAGTTGCGCGCACTATTTTTTCTACGAACAATTGAATTCAAGAACATTGCTTTTTTTTAACTTTTCAATACTTTTTTATACAAACAATAAGAAATAAAATATGAAAGAAAAATAAGTTCTTCAGCTTAATTTTTATTCCTACAAAATAACCACTATGAACTTAATTCAACTATTAACAATAAACATATGCGAATTCATATGTAACATTAAACAATATAAATTATAAATTACATTTTAATCAAAACTGTCATAAAACACGCGTCTTTTAGAAACTGTCAAACATTCTACAGAAAATATTGGGTCTGCCTACTTGGTTATTTAAAAATCTAGATTTTCTATTGGTCAATTTTTCAGTAATGAAAACCAGTGTTATAATGAGTATCATTATGAAATTGAAAATTGGCATTTAATTACTTATGGGAGTAGAAAAAATCTCTTACCTTTCTGAAATAAAAGGAAATTCACCAAACAAACCGAATACCGACAACGGAAAAAAATCGAGCAACCGAACTACGAAAAATCAACTAGTCTAGCCCTAATCATATCTACCGAACAAAAAAAATCAAATTTTTTTTTGTTTTTTTTTCTCGCGCGATGAAAAATCAAAGTAATCCACGACCCGTCGCTAGTGACACGAACCGTTCGGGGAATCAAGGAGGCTGCGAATGTCGCTGAATCGACTAAATGGGCGGGACGCGATGGCCATGGGCGGTATGGGCGGATATTGATGTGTGCTCGATGGAATAATGATGATAAAATAATACGTGTGTGATGATGATGGGTTGTTTATGAACATGAACGTTTTTTTGCTTTATACCTGAATTCTGGGTACATAAATAATATTTTAACAATAAACCCATTACAATAACATGTTATTTATCTAATTGAAGATTATAAAGTTAGGATCTTATATTTCCGGTCGGACTATAATTAAAATTTGTTAAAAACTAAATAATTTCTTCCATGTAGTAATGAGAATAAAAGAAACACAAGATAACGGAAAATTATTTAAGCTAAGTATATTGCTAGCTAGCTGGCTTACCTGTTGCCTGGGATGTTTTAATTTTCACGTTCATTAAGGTATCTTCATCACTTTTTAATGTCTTAAAATAATTAAACACTCTATATATCACTTGACGAGTTTGTCCTTCAGTACATTTACGATTTTCTTCATTAACGGCTGACATTTTTACAAACACTTTATTGTACAAAATGTGTGACGCTACGCTACTGAAAATCTTAACACCTGATAAGGTTCGATGCAATTGGCGTTAGTCAAAATTTTACCACCAATAGCAGCCGAGTAGGCAGGGCACTATTACTATGTCTCTCTTAGTTGGTAATTTCTGGGACATCAAGTTAGCTGGAGAATACTGTATCTACATTTCCTTGGTCTCAATATCGATTGACACTAATTTTAATCCATATTCATGTATTCCAAAGAAGTGACAATGTATAGTTACAGTACAGGATTATAATCCATAATAAAACAATGTAAAAGTGGCGTCAAGTGGAATTTTCAAAGAGTACCCAGTCTGCTTTGTATACATCTTGTTACTAAACTAAAATATAGTAAAATATTTGTAGGTAAATCTTGGTAGGTATAAGTTTTTCTTCTCCCATTTCGTGTAATTTTGAGAATTCATCTCCAGACTTGCTCCCATTCCGCCTCCAGCATGAACAAACATGCATGTTAGGTGATACCTACAACCAGGTCATTCTGGAGAAATCATCTGGTTCACCGATGGATCCAAAACAAACCATGGCACTGGGGCTGGTATAAAAGGACCTAGAAAGAGAATGTTCTTTGGCCTTGGACTGTGTTTCAAGCAGAGACTGGTGAAAAACTGCAAAGAATCCCTATAGGCTGCCAAGAGGCAACAAAGTGTGCCGGCACATGAGGAGATTGCAGGTAATGAAATGGCTGACCAGTTAGCTAAAGAAGGCTCTAAAGGAGACTTCGTAGGTCCGGAACCGTTTTGGTGGAATCACAAAAGATTGCATAAGAGGAGAAATAGGGAACACCAACTCAAATGGAGGTTGACACAAGGGCACCTCCATACAAAGGTAGACAAGGAACTCTCAACCAGGCTATTGAAACTGGGTTAGAGACATTTGAAGACAGTGAAGACACTATACCCTAAAGAAACATCTGCACAAAATGGGCTTAGTTAGTGAAAATGTGAACTTGATGATGAACTACTCACATAGACGGTAGCACTTTGGAGGAGAGGAATTAATACAACCATTACAACTATCTATACTGAAAATTCCTCCAGTCAAACTAGTGGCCTTTATAGAAGACACGAAGCTTCTGGAATGGAAGTAGATAACATGGGAAATGGTACAAAGATTCAGTTCAAGTGCCTTTGGGCTGTTAAGCACAACCCAAACGAATGAATGAATGTTAGGAGAAAACATTAAATAGAAGTTTTGACGAAAGTTAACAATACAATTTAAACACGACTACAGCTTGCAGGCTACTGAGTGTTTTACACTGGTTGGGCGTTTGCTCGAATATGCTTAACGAATAGCCGTCGATATGAAACAATCCATATCGCTATCTCACTTGTCTAGTACATCTATATACTCTTGTCGATCCAAGCAACGGAGTGTTCCAAAGCATAGTGCACGTGATCTCTCAGACGAGGCAGCTTGTGGATGAAAAGGCAATTAATTCTGCCGGCCGATTGCAGTTAAATCCGATTGGCCAGCGTAGGGAGGCATATTTATTTTAGGGCGCATGGTGATCATACTTCGATCACGCATCTATCGTTGCTTGGGTCGCTCTGTTTGTTCGATGGACTACTTTTTTGCTAGTCTAATTTTTCGCTTTTAATTTTTTTTTTTCTTTCATCAATTTTTCGTTAAAAATCATATTCTACTAGGGCTGCTATAGACGAAATTGAAGTAGCTTGCCCTTTTCGCAAAAAATTTCCAGTTCATTTGACCCTTTTTTCATACCCTTAAACTGTGCCGCCGATCATTGGCAGTTTAGTTGCCATGCTGCCGGCAACTATTGGCGAGGCGTGTCTGCATCCCACCAATGCTGCTATATTATTCCCCTCCTAACTACCTTAGCTACACTCCGCTGTTTACAAGCGATTAAAGAAAGGTTATCTGTAACTAGCAGCTGCATTGGAACCGTGATTGACGATAGGTGAAAGTTTTTGAATATGTAAGAGACAGAGGGGTTCATTTTAGGGGAGTGATTCATGACTGGTACACTATTAAATTATTTAGAAAGAAAAATGTGTAGGGTCAGTTATTTATAGAAGCTCTGTACCTATACGGAACTGTTTCCCAGGTCTGTCAAAGATAATAGTTTAATACTATTATAACGCCTTACAAGGACCGTTCACTAACAAGCAACAACTACTTCTCGGGAGGCACCGACAGACATTGAATTACACTTAAACCATTCGGGTTTGTAATTAGACCGGTTTCGGAGTAATGCGCCTCATTAGTACAAGGTAGATATCCTCCGTCCAGAAGCCCTGAGAGCATAATCCTGGACTAGAGTCAACGTTTAAACCACATCAATACGTTTACCTCTAGGAATTGCTAAAAATGCGATAACATCGACATCCCCACATCTAACCACAAACACGTTTCAGTTCCAAGCACTCATTTACCGTGCTCTTTGTTTCCCCGTAGAGGGACTCCATTTTAATGGATATGGGAACTTTTACAGTGTTAGTGCTTAGATACTATTGAGGTTATAATGCCTAACAAAATCAATTTGTCATCTGAAAAAAAAAATGTTTTCTTCTCTTAAGAAACCATGCGGAATACGAAGAATTAGGTTATGGAGAGATGAAGAAGGATCGATTTGTTGGTTAGGTACCTAAAAGTGTCAAATATTAATAGGTACAATAGAAGTAGTACCTAAGGGAAGAAGCTAGACGGAAAATGAAGCTTTGTTTGTTCCACATTCCATATCCAGGTACAACGTTTACACATCTTTGTGGAAGATCGAATCCCTATTCCAGGCTTCCAGGCGGAAGTCCACGCTGTCCAGCTTTTGGTACTCCAACACGAATGGTACCTTCCTACTTACCTACATCTCGGTGGATTCAAACAAATTATCAGACGTCCTGTATAGTAGCTAGCGCCACGATTTTTTCAATTGGAAATAAAAAAAATTATCTCCTAATCGCGCGAGCAAAGTAATTTTTCCAAGCGAAACCGCAAGGGTGTGAAGGAGAGGAGGCGAAGTACTAGTGACATCTGCCTTGCGCCCTTCCTTCCGGTGCGGCGGCACCGAGTTACCTTATACGAGAATAACGATCTAACTAGCGAGTAGGTACTCGATCAGTAATAGACAGTCAGCAGGTCACTAAGAATAACTGAAATAATGGTAGATATAGATTATAAAGCAGTCACTTACTTACCTAAATACAAAACATGACAATCCGCCATCTTAGCTAAAACACCGATCACAAACGTGTGACGTCAAACTTTTGTATATCGTTCGAACTTTTATCGTATTTTCTGGTATTTACTCGTAATGGAATTCATGACTATCGCACGCAAAATAATTCAAATTAGTAATCAAAATAAATTTCTAAATTGCAAACTGTGAAATATTTGAAGTATATATACCTATTTACAAATGTTTGATATATGTCATAGAGACGCCATTACTATTCTTGCTTTTTGGTGCAAAATTTAAGTTTTTCTTTTTGATAAAGCTTAGATATGCGTACAAAAATCGTGGAGCAGTCTTTCATCATGCACATTCAACATTCAATCAAACAAAACAGTAACCCTTCTTATTTTCTTAACTTCCCGTGGATTCCTTACGCCATTTCTTCCATTTCGTAGATCAAATCCCACTTCTGAAATAGGTATAAGCTAAATATTTTGAACATTGAAAAAGCGAAACGATCGGGACTCGAACCCTCTGCGCTACGGACGGTTCCTACCCATCAATGTTCTGTTCGGTATTATAAGATACCATGAACTGCGACGGCGTCTTACAGTACATTAGGTCCGTTGAATAAAATATTTCATCTAATAATGAAAGTAAGGGATCCCGCAAATTTCCTGTCGGCGAAAACCCACGCTACGCCTCTAGTATGATGATTGAAATATTTCGTTCGCCCAGCACATAACCTCAAATTCGACAATAGAGACGAGCTCGTTGGCCTCTATATTTGTTCCGCGAGATATTTATCAACTTTAAGTTTAGATAAGAAAATGTTAACTATTGTAAATCATCCATTTTGTATATATTATTAATGGGCACTGATAGAGCCCCAACAAGTCAAAGATAAAGCTCCAACAGGTCAATTATAGTGCCCCAACAGGTCAAAAATAGAGCCCCAGCAGGTCAAAAATAGAGCCCCAACAGGTCAAAGAATCTAGGTATTGATTACACATTACACAAAATTCGTACAATGTTTTTCCAGCAATAAAGTACCTAAAGGTACCTACCTACCTATTTCCCAAGTGATTAGCATATTCACTATTAAATAGTTTAAAAGAGATAATGGCTATTTATGTAACAATTTCATAATACAAAATTATATTAAGTTCCATTATATACTAGTTACATGCAAAGCTTTATGTTCGACTGCCAATATTGACATAATTCTAGCCAGTAAAAGGATTATATATTTTTCTGAATTTTCAATAATTTGAAAACAACGCGGCAACTGCGCTCGGGTCATACACGTCTCCAACAGCGAATGTTGGAAATTCACTAGCTAGTCGACGACCAGCAGCAGCAATAAAAATAAGGAACAAAAATTCTCACGAATTATTTGTTTTTATTCTTAGACTCTACTGTTGTTGATATTGTCAGATGAGTACATTTAAAATGCCTATTTATGAACATACAGATTGCGAAAAAGTTTATTAGATCATGGTCATACAATTTACACAAGTACAAGGATAATATGAACAACTCTACTTGAAAGAGAGAGATAATTGTTCTCTGTGTGAAACTCACAATTAGATCAGTCTCCTCTACCAAAACAGGTGGGCGTGTGTTAATTGCCCTTCTTACTTTTAACCCTTGTGTTGCCAAATGTACTTATCTGTAAAAGTTATTCCCAATTTTGTTGGCATTTTATATAGATAAGTACATTTGGCAACACAAGGGTTAAACGTAAGAAGGGCATTGAACAAACCCACCTGTTTTGGTAGTGGAGACTGATCGAATTGTGAGTTTCACATGTAAAACAATTCTTGTCTCTCTCTTTCAAGAAGTGTTGTTCATATTATCCTTATCATATTTGTCTAAATCGTATGACCTATTAAACTTCGCAAGTATCTATCCAATAAGGGCACAAAGCCTAGGAGATTACTGGATAGAAGAGGGACATTTACCTAAGTTAAAGCCTGCAGATATCCTAAAATTCCTGCGGGAAATAGGTCTAAAGCAACTGCTAGTCTCTGAAACTTTCCTCGGGAATTAAGTCGAACAAAGGGGCATCATACATACATATATCTATCCAATAAACTCATTTATTTGTACATTTCTATTTTATATCACAGTCATATCCATATGTTTACTTCTACTGTCCGATATATGGAAACATTCATTCATCAATTTGATAAAGAAAGGTAAAATACAGCTGATTCCTATATACAACAAATATGGTACTGGGACCGTAGAACCAAACGGATACAGCCAATACCCTCTTCGTGTAGCATCTCTTGTATGATGACTAGCAAATGCTGTCAATAAAATAAGACTGCATCTTTTCAAGACAAAGCTTTCCATCAAATAACTTGATATGAAAAATAAAATGCATACTAATAAAGGGAATGTGGAACAATGAAGAAATGGTCTCCGTTTCAAGTTGGTAGCGTCCTGAAAATAATTACAATTGAATATTTATTTGAATCTAAGTACTTCATAGTATATAACTTGCCTTGAGGTTTAGTGATTTGGCTTCGATGAAATGATCCAAATCTATCATAGAAGATAGTAAACTACACGTAAATATTTCTAATATTTTTCCTGTAGAGCTAACATCTCTGGAATGTAAACAAACTATCGACCAGGATAGACCACCAATTAAAAAATGTGTAGCATTATCAAACAATGCTTGAAACACATGTAATTTACTGTAACTTACTACATAATCTCCTATAAAAGCGGTTAAGCATATCAAACAAGCTAGATAAGTTGTCGGTTTATTTAAATTTGATAATAAAAACATTTAACCCAACTAGAATTTAAATGTTTATGAATAAAAACAAATTCTTCTACTTTTTTATGATTAAAGGATCATAGATAACCTGATACGGATTCTCGGAAGTACCTTGCGCCTTATAGTAAGCGACAGTTCGTAACGTCAAAATACAACCCGCGGGAATTTTTCAATTTTCTTTTACATGTAAAATAATATTAAACACATTAATTATTTAAAAAAAACACTACCACTTATTTATTATTTCATAAGCCAATTGTTAATAAAATTGGACACTGAATTATGACTCAGGTTAAAGTAATAAACATTTAAACATATTGTTTATATTACAAAAGCGTAAAAAGGCAATACATTTTTAATATGATTACTCTACTAAACACACACGTCATAAAAATTAATCTCAAATAATTAAGTCTCAACTATTGCTACATGCAAGATCACAATGGTAACAAACCTATCAATTTTTGACTTTAAAAGTAGCTCCTGCTCACAAATTTTAACCTCAGTGCTTGTTTAAGAAAATATGTTTTTCAATTACAAAAATACTTTGGTAATATTTTTCAAATATTTACAAAAATTGTTCTCCGATATTACAGAGATTATCAATTACATATACAAATAAG
This sequence comes from Lochmaea crataegi, assembly GCA_947563755.1. NCBI lineage: Eukaryota > Metazoa > Arthropoda > Insecta > Coleoptera > Chrysomelidae > Lochmaea > Lochmaea crataegi. The sequence goes on along the minus strand of OX387432.1, from coordinate 36,098,490 downwards.
AATAAAGTGAAATCTAAATTAAACTTTCTTAAATAACATTAAAATATAGAATATGTAGTGTAGGAAATATACTACGTTTGGACACTAAAACCTTAAATAAACAGCCATTATTAAACAATACTTCATAATAAAAAGAGGAAACCGAAGAAATTAAGTTGATAACTAGTCACTAAGAATAACCAGTAATACACATTATAAAACTGCTAATCCAAAGGAGTAATAGTTGGTCCGCTTCTTTGCGAATTTGGATAATATGGTAAGGCCCTGTTATTAAAATATTTATTATACCTTACACGTGGGTCTTGAAAATCACTAGAATCGTTAAGGTTTATGTAATTATTATAAACTGGAGTAGGCTTTTTGAAGAACATGGATATCAAATGATACAATCCAAAGATACATCTAGTGACCATATTTAACATACCATTCACCATAGGAGCAATTGATTTCATGAACAAAGACATTTCACGGATTAACAATAATGAATAATCCAATAAATATTTTACAGCACTTATCAATCCTAAAAATATCGTACTAACCAATATACACAAGAATATCAATATTTCTTTGATATTCTTCATAGTGCACATATGCCTAAGGAAGTACAACGTATATTCTCTAAGCCATTGTATTTTTTCCTGGTAGATCATACTAACATTTATTTCATCTTCATCTCTTCCTCTCGATGGTGTTGATTCTTTTTTGTAAGGTCTTACTATATCCAATTTCAAACGTATTTCATTCGATAAGAATTCTACAGTTTTAACTCTGTACCAATAAGTTCCGAATACTTCTTGCGATAACACAACCCAAAGGTTGTACCCTACAGGAGCTCCAATTGTTGTTGGGGTTGTGATACCAACCCATGACTTATCAATTATTTCCAAATCTAATTTTTTCTTCACATCTGTCAGATTCTGAATGAACTTTGTTTCTTCAGGACCAATTGTTATTATGTCTCTGTAAGCATTTATTTTATCCACAAACCGTTTTTCCTTAAAATCGCCAATGAACATACAGTTTTTTAACATTGATTTTACGTACTTTTTCGTATAATCTAGGCCCGAACAAGCTTGTGAACTTGGAGAAGATACGGTCATTTTTGAAACTTTTTATACTCACTTGAACAAATAGACAAAATTATTTTAATTGTATACTAAATAATAGCCTAGAAGCGGGGGATTCACTGGTTGTATGATGATGTGTTCACACATAACTTTTAATTTGTTAAATTCTGCTACTTCAAGTTTAAGGTTATTTCATTGTCATTTTTGACATAAGCATAGGCAACTCTATATACAGTAAGAAAGTATTAAGGGTTGTCTATGCGTATTTTTGTCCCATTGAAAATTAATGATAGGCCGGTCAAAATCGACAATAAATTAACAAAACATGATGTATCTCTGATTTTTTAATATGTTGTTCGGGCCCACTAGGGCAATATATACTCAAGTTTGCAACTAGACTCCGTTTCACATAAGAAGAAGCCACTTGAAGTTTGCCAACTGACTTGCGCAGAAACCAAAATCGGTCTTGTTTATCTACGTCGCCTCGTAACGACCGTTTCATGCCATTGGCGTTACAAACGATGTTTCATGCCGACAGCCATTTTATGATTGACATTTGAGGTTGTGTTTGAAGCAGGTATTTACTGTCGAATATTTTTGATTTTTGAAAATTTTAAGACGTTTAGCTAGTTTATCTGTGAGTGTTGTGTGTTTCATTTGATCTAAAACCATGCCTCCTAAAAAAGTTGTTGGTGTTAAAGGAAAAATTATCCACACTATTCTAATTTTGCGTTAACCTACAAAATGTGAAAATGTTATGCTACTGATTTGAAGTCGAATGTCAATTTTACAATATGGCGCTGGTTTTGACAACAAGTTCGCGCATACGACTGCAACTTCAAGTGGCTTCTTCTTACGTGAAACGGAGTCCATCAAAAGTTGTTGAAAAAATTTTTACACACCAAAAACCGCCAAATTTTTGGCCTTGTTTCAGATTCTGCTCTATATCTCGTAATCTCTGCATTTTGCGTAGAAATTTACTTTATACGTTTTTAAGAACATTAAATTTGTGACAAAGTAAGCCCGACCGGAACTCTGTAGGTCAATTGGTTACCGAATTACGGCACTTTGAAAATATGCCATTTTTACCAAAAATTGAAAATTTTAGTTTTAAACCTTCTTTGGACCGGAACTGCGTCGAAACCATTGATCCTACGAGTAGAACTTGTGGAATATAGTTTGTAGGCAATTTAATTAGCTTTAAATTGAGCGTAAAGCAGGGTCTGTAAGCCTTGTAGTTTTCTCAAAATCTCCAAAAAAAAAACATACCTATAAAAGTAAAATCGCATTTTTCCAGAAATGTTCCATAACCTTTCCCTTTTGCTTTATGGTTTGGTAATGAATCATTTAAAAAACTGTGAAATGTATTTTAATATAAACATGAGTAATCAAAATTGAAGTAACTTAATGAATCAGTGCAATTTGCGTAGGTCGCACATCGTTATGCTGTTCACTTGTTGTGGAGAAAATATCCCAATACTCTTCTACCTCTTCACATATATTCCATCCCGCCCGTCCAACGGGAGAGCAGACTTGTAGAGATACCTCTGCCATGGGTTAGACCACCCTGGCTCTTCATTGAACGCATCAATACCTGTTCAATTGTCAAGTCAGTCCACAGACCTGACCAAAATTTGTTGGATCTGCGGATGGAGAAGCATCCTTTCGTGCACAATTGATTTTCTGTTGGGTCCATCCGGTCTTGCAGAGTGCTCATATCTTGCAAACATAAACGAGCATTTTTCACATAAAAGTGTCCAGACGAGTGAAAGAATGGAAGCATTTGGCTGATTATTTGAAGGTGAAGGTTCCAATCTCCCATCCTTTCAACCAACTGCTTTATGAGTAAGGTCGTTCGATAGTAGAGTACCCAAAGTTTTGCGGTCGGGCCTTCTTCTTCAAGTTTTTCAAGGGCACTTTTGAATTTGAGTTGAGAGAGAGATACATCATGTTTTGCGAATTTTTGTGTCGATTTTGACTGGCCTAAAACCCCTTAGCACAGATGTGTTATTATTGACAGATTAAAATAAATACTGGGTAAACAAAAAAAATGAAGGTGCTTAGCAATATTTTAATAAAGAAAAAACTATAGAACCAAAATACTCCCTAATCTAAGAGAATTTATATTTTTTAAAACGATCTTAGATCTTTGCAAGACCAATAACCCCGCAAGCTAATCTTCCGCCGGCATTTCCTGTAGTCTTGCTTAGTTCGTGTCCACCAAGTCCCAAATCATCAGGATCGGCATGGACTACGACAGTACGTCCAATGATATTGTGTTCTCCTTCCAAAGAAATAATTTTATCTGATATATTAATTTTGGCAACGCCATTATCACCAGCTTCAACATTGCCAAGATCTCCAACGTGTCGATCAGCGGCGGTTGGACCTGCATGATCTTTACTATGGGGATTGAAATGAGCACCAGCTGAAATGCATCCATTTGTGTTGTCACCAAATTCGTGGATGTGGAAACCATGGAGACCTTTGCCAAGACCTGAGATTTCACCTGTTACTTCTACAGGACTCTTTCCATTCTGCAAAATAAAAACACAAAATTATTATCTAATAATTGAAGTTTAAAATGACGAATAATACATCCATTTAAACCCTGAGTAAAATTAAGTGCTTTGTATATTTGACTCGAGACAATCCATGTTTGGAAGTAGCACTACATAATTAATACAATTGATTGTGTAGATAACAATCTGACTTTTGACCTAACTTGAATAAATGAATAGCAAAATAAAGTGAAATGACCGAATATTTAATACAAGCAGACTGAATTGATTAAATATACCACCTATATGCACTATACCCTCTTTAACTTCAAAATTATTAAGTAAATACTGTATCTTGATCATATTTAAGTTTTAAGATAATTAATATCTAATCACTTTTATACAAATGGAGGTAAGATGGAATGACGTGCAGAAGTCCTTGATTTATAAACCTACTAATTATCAATCTACTTGCACCTAGTTACCTTAATGTAATTTATATAAATTTAAAATAAAAATTCAATCACTTGAATATAGAAAATACGTACCGGCTGATTAAAATAAACAGTGCCATTTACTTCTCCTTTTAATACACAAACCGCTTTAGTAGGCATAGTTAGGTATTAAATAGTATTAAAATGGAAAAGATTGAAAACGATATCGGCCAAAGCTTTTATCAACACGTCTTATGATATCGGTAAAATCTATAATTAACGAATGAAAATTATCAAATAAAAACTGTAAAATCATTCAAGTCAAGTAGTTTCGTCAAGGGCATTTGATATGATAAGGATAGAGTGGGAGGTGGATAATTTTTATGCGTTCCTTTGTGCCTTTAGAGTAGATCTTATAAGAAATATAAGACCAAGGGGTGCGTTCGATAGTGAATATATACAAAAATTTACAATCATTTATGTCTAGATCTATGACAAAAGACATGCTTCTCCCAGATCCTTTTAGTTTCGCATTTTTAATTGCGAATTGGGTGAAAGTTTTTCTAATAATAACTATCAGATTTTATCGAGTCCAGATGTCTAGTACAAGGTTATCTGTGGTTTAGTACACTCACTGTAAAAGAAGAAGATTTTGACATTGCAGTTTGCAACAATAATATTCTTAGACAAATGTGTAGATGACTAAATAAATTAAAATAACTGAAACCCGAGATCTGAAAATTTACGAGGAATCAATATTGTAGATATTGACTTATAAAGTTTTCGATATTAAATTATTTATTTTAATCTAGCAGCAAAATAATTGATGAAAAATGACTTTGGGCACTAAAGTGAAACCTTATTTTGGCAAAAGGTAAGTACAGTAATTGTCTAATAGATATTATGTACAACTCTTGAATACTAACAAAACAGATATGTTATACAAACCAAATTTTAGGAAAACTCCGGAATATCCTCCACAAGGAGTCAGGTGTCAGAAATGTTTAGAATATGGACACTGGTCATACGAATGCAAAGGTAAAAGAAAATATGTACACAGATCTTCGAGAACTCAAATACTCAAAAAAAGAATAAAAACAATAGATGAATCCACCACAAAGAATACGGAAAAAGAAGTAAATGGAAAATCTTCAAAGGATAAAACTGTATCGGAAGAAAGTAGCTGCTGTAGTTCTGAGGATAGTAGTTCTGATTCAGACAGTTCTAGCAGTAGTGATTCAAGTAGCTGTAGTAATTGCAGTAATTCCTCTTCTAGCTCCAGTTCAAGAAATTAGTTTTATGTATTTATTTTCAATAAAAATAAATTGCTTTTGCAGATTTCTTTGGTTTTATTTTTAAATTTACCGCCATTAAATGACAATTACAGATGGCACCACAACCGGTGAAGCCAATTTGTTTCTATGTTTTGGCCTGATCCTGTGGTCATACAGTTACAACGATTATTCCAGTAAATAATAAACATTTTACGAGAAACTGAAATATCTGGAGTTGGGGGGGTCATACCTATAAATAAATTATGAATCAGCTTCCAATCTTGAAAAAATCACGTATGTTCATAGATAAATAAAATCAGTCACTGTATAAGTTCTGCTTCTTTTCGACATTTATTTTAGGTTATAAAAGTGACAATTTCCAAGTGACAAAAGGATCGTAATTTGAAATAGTTTACTATTTATAAATTAAAAAGAATACAGCTGTGATAAAAAATTTCATGGTCTATAACGTTAATAATTCAGTTACACAAATGTCTAACAAATTCGAAACGTGAGTAATTCATTGAATTGAAAATTACTTGATATATACATTCTCTTTGTTTATATTTGACTCGTACAGATTGAAACACCATGTGGATGAAGACAGTGGAAGTGGAGACGAAGAAACTGGTCCCAGCGATTTGGGGCCAGTTGAGTATCCTATAGGAGAACATAGGCTACAACATCCTTACTGCCTTTGGTTTTCGAAAAGACCTTCACAGATACAGGGATCACAGGTAATTATTGTACCATATTTGTTCATTGTTCAAAAACGATAGATACTATCATAAACGGTACACAGTTTATTAATTTTGTTGAGTTTCTATTAAAGTTTTATTCTTCTACTTTAAGATGAAAACCATAAGCATTCCACTTGACTTGAGAATTTTTTTTAAAAATCATCTTTAAATTGAGATAAGATAAACGATTTCATTTTTAGGGTTATATTCAAGCATTAAGGTTGGTTGGGCAGGTGGGGACAGTAGAGCAATGGTGGGCATTATATTCCCATATGGTAAGATTACAAGATATACCAGCTCATAGAGACATACATCTTTTTAAAAAAGGTATAAAACCAATGTGGGAAGATGCAGCTAATAAAAAAGGTGGGAAATGGGTAAGTTTTTGGAAACAACAGTTCGCAATCTTTTTTCTAGTATAATTTGTAAAATAATCCCTTAATTTTTAGGTTATACGCTTGAGGAAAGAACAAGCGGGGAGAGCATGGGAGAATTTATGTATGGCCATGTTAGGAGAACAGTTTATGGTAAATAACAGTTTAAAAAATATATATCTTGTTTCTTTATTTGTTGTTTTAGGCAGGGAATGAAATATGTGGGGTAGTAGTGTCAACACGATATCAAGAATACCTTTTAAGTATTTGGAATCGGACAGCTTCAGATCAAGCTACAACCGCTAGGATCAGAGATGCATTAAAACGACTTTTAAATTTACCTTCAAGTGCCACCATGGAGTACAAAACACACAATGATTGCCTTAAATATGGGTTAGTACATCTATATGGAAATTTTGAATGTTTAAACAATTATTTGTGTTTTCAGGGCTGCAAAAACAATACCAAACAATTTACTAAAAAGTTGACCACAGAAGAAAAACTAGAAAATTATGATTTTACTGTTTATTGCGTTCTGTATTGAAAACCTTTTAATTAAGAACAACATCATTAGTTTGTCGGGTTTTTTATTTCGTATCATGTTCCCGTCTTTGAATATTTGTGATATTTATAATTCTGACTTGATTAAGTTTGGTTTGAACTAAATTTTCCACATTTTCTTACATAGTTATTTGAAAAATTATAATAAAACTGAAAAAAAATGGTTTGTATTTACTAATATTTCGGTCTGTGACGAGAAATTTCAATTTATTTAAATAATTAACACAAATATCTTAAACAGTACTCAATATAATGATAGACAATTATACATTTTACCTAAAAACTTAACTTGCTGTACCAACAAAATACCCACTACAAGATATGTTAATCTCTCCTCTCAAATTACCATCAAATGACAAAAAACCTACAAATCGTGTACGTTTTTTTTTAAACTTCAATGAATATTTTAAAAAACTTTACCAATTGTTTATTAAAACATCTATATTTATGAATTATATTCATTACATTATAATGTACATGTACAAATCTGAATAATCTAACCTGTAAAATTCGATATTTTGCACAAATTTTTGTAGAGAACCATGATTGAGTAAAAGTGAGGTCAACGCATTGAGTACCAGAATTTCCGTTTAAGCTCACGTAAGATCTAACATTAAGATGGGGCTCACCGAACTGGCCTGGCCGGAGGCAGTGCAGCTGAAAATTTTGTTTTCGCCAGCGGCCAAATGTCTGTAATGATCAAAAGAATATCCGCAGCATACCATTTAGAATGTCATCGTCATCAAACATTCTCGATAAAAGTCAGCAACGAACTGAACAAGCCACTTTCGCGTAAAGATCGCTAACCTGTACTGGAACTAATCCATTGGAACAGATCAGATCCTGCAAGTTGGACTAATGGAACTGATCCGAACCGACAATTTATTCAGGTACGAGTATTAGACCAATCATTGTAGCGGGCACAGATCTTAAACGGACTGATAAATCAGTCGCGGTTCAATTTATCAAATCAACTAAACTAACATACATTAACGATACGCTGAACGCGGGCAGGTCAAGTCTAGTATGTAGTCGTTTACGGTTGTTTACCTGCTGCTGTAAAACCGTACCTACCCCTCGCAAAAATGCCGGCTGGACTGTTAACTGATCTTTGGACTAGCTCTTCTTCAAAGAACATCCATACATAACTTTTAATTAACGCTATTCAAAAAGCAAATAAAAACAAACATCGAGCAAGTAAAACCAAAGAATAGAGCGTTTCCAAGTGACGTGATCATCCAGATGATCACGGACAACCTTCAGAAAGCTTATTTGCGAAAATGAGCAAAGGGTCAAAATTTTATAACCTTGGATCAGGGAAAACAAACCAAATTGCCATTGGAGTACGTATATAGTGAGAAAAGTATTAATATCGTTTTCTTGATTTCTAAAAGAGTTTGGTGAAGTTTGTCGTATCAGAATACTTATTTAGACTCTAATAATGACCAGCAAGTGCTCTGTGCCGCAATGTAATCAGTATAAAGATGCAAATGTATCAAACAGCTTCCCAACAGATCCAAAATTACGCAGTGTGGCAAAACATTTCAAAAATACATGTCAGTGTATATCGTGCACTGCTTAGAAACAGATTATAAAGGTAATTTTACTAAAATATTTTGATGTTCAGTGTTACCTGTTCGTCTTCCACTATCGGCCGATTTTTGTCGCCAATATATTTAAAAATGTCCTCCAAACTAATTTTAACAAGCACCATCTTTCACAAAACACCTTTTATTATTGGCATTCTCTTATATGAACTCAAAAAGGTCTTACATGATAAATCTTACGTGAGTACAAACGAACCATAAATAATTAATTGATTGATTTTTGGACCAATTAATTTGGGCGCTTGATTCAATTTTACAATTTTTAACCGACAAAATCATAATCTTGTTGGTCGACATTTTAAAATTCTACTCCTTTTAACGTTTATTATTTTTTTCAACCTATATTTACAGTTGTTGGTAGTTCTCTACAAAAATAGCGATATTTTTACTAAGCATACATCTGTGAATATAATAAGAAAAAAAATTATGTTTACCATAATATACTAATGACCAGGTGAGATAATCAACAAATTCAAACTAGAGATTATTTATTTAAATAATATTTGAATGTATTAATATTTACACATAACAAAAAGGTTTTAAACGTTCGAAATTGTTAGTTTTTTCTGGTTTGATTTGCCGACAATTCAGCTCGTCGAAAAAAAATGCATAACAGAATGGTTGGACTGTTCCGAACGATAGATTCGATTGCTGCTATTGCTAGTAATTTTTTTCTGTATCTCGAGAATAATGTTGAAAGCTTTCACGATTTGTTGTAAAAAAATCAAAGCAAATGTGTCGCAATCTATCACTAAAAGAACCAACCAACTATACTAATTGGGACAAGTTTACTTCTTGATGAATCTGTATATCTTTACATATTACTAGTTTAAAAAAGTACAAGATTATTAAAAATAAAGGATGTGTCGATATGGCTCTGTAGCAGAATCGTGTCAGTCAAAATAGCACTAGACAAAATAGCGCTAGACAAAATAGCGGCGGACAAAATAACGCAGAAAAAAAAACAGCGGCAGAAAAAATAGCTTATTCCTTTCCCCTTTTTGAAAATATATCAAAGAATTTGTATTCCATATGAAGTTTTCCAAAAGGGGAAAGGGAATAAGCTATTTTGTCTGCCGCTGTTTTTGTTCTGCGTTATTTTGTCCGCCGCTATTTTTGTGCGGCGCTATTCCTGCTACAGAGCTGTCGATATAAATTACAATGGTAAATATCGCACTGAAACAATATTGATTACGTCATTCCAATAACTTGTAAAAGTGGGAGAAACAAAAGTCATGAGCATCCAAATTATTTCGACATTTACCGTAAATATGACAATATTTACGTGGAAAAAACATTCCAAAACAAGCATTGTTTTTATTTAATATTTTGTCACTCAATTCAAATTTTTGTCACCATGTAATTAACCACCCAAGCGCACTAACCATAAGGCGATTTCGAATGATTCTGGTTCTTGGTTGGTTCATCGATTGGTCCGTCACATTTGGACAAATGGCATTCGAATGACAAATTGATGACATCATTAATCGTCTGGTTCAAGGTTGGTTAATTGAAACTCTCGAGCACGGTCCGCTTTCTGGTTATTTGTTCTTTCTATTCTCCGATTCTCCCAGCATTACTGTTTTGTTTACATTTGTTTTGATGTTGAAGTTTTGTTAACAGGAGTGTGTTCGCATTTTTAGAAAATGATGACGGAATCTCTAAGTGGGCTTCCCAATTGATGAAAAAGCAATTCATCTTATGGGTGATGAAACTACTTTTAAGTGATGATGAATTTGCCATTGATCACATTACAATAGCAGCTCTAGGTGGAAAATTATCTGCTTATGGAATAATTCCATCAAATGCAGAACAAATGAAAATTTCAAGACTTCCACTTCAAGAAAACCAAATTCATTTAGTAATAAGAGGGCTGCAACTGCTTTGCGTTTTAGCATTTTATGAAAATTTGGCTTTCACTTTATACATTATACTTGCAAACAAATTTTTACTTGACAACCGTTTCCTTTACGAAGAATTCAAAAGGGGTCGTTTATGAACCGATCTGTTAACCATTAACCAACCAAAAAAGCCATTCGAAATCGCCAATAAATAACCAAAAACGGTAGTGCCTAAGTAACCAAAAAGTCATGATTTTAAAATTAAATTAGACGAATATTTCGATATTTTAAATCATCTTTTTCATTTTGCCATAAATGACTATGCTTATTAATGTACATAATTTCAAGTTCGCTTTGTTGAAACTTCCATTTAACGAATTTGACTGGTTGAAAAAATAATGACCCGGAATATTAAAAATTAACGATATAACATGGAAACTAGATAAAGAGGAACAACTCAAATGGAATAAGAATATACCTATTTGCATATTATAAGCTCCTTATCTAGTTTCCATGGATATCAACATCAAGGAGGTGGACATATCAAACCTGTCAACTGTCAAATAAATCCTTATTTTTGAAACAATTTTTATGTCTTTGTAAATGTAGTTTAGTGCAGTTGATTTCGGAACAGTGTCACCATGTAGAATTCTATGCTACAAATAAGATATAAATAATTTAAACAATAAATACAGGATATATTTAGCAATAATTTAAATGAAAAAACACAATATCAAACTTTTTGATATTTTTCATTAAAAATAGTGAAAACGAACACTCCAAGAACTCTAACTTAAAAAACATACCACTTATACGCAGAGTGTTTTTTTTTCAATCAGGTAGTTCAAATGAACCTAAAAATTATTAAATAGAAAACTTGATATAGCATGCATTTAATCTATTTGAATATACACTCCAAGAACTGTAACTTAAAAAACATACCACTTATACGCAGAGTGTTTTTTTCAATCAGGTAGTTCAAATGAACCTAAAAATTATTAAATAGAAAGCATGCATTTGCATCTATTTGAATATAAATTCCTATAGTTGAAATTTGTAAAAAAGTGGGGTTACTTATTCAATGAAAATAATAAACGGGAAACTTCTTTTAATAGGGCAAGTCATGTGACAATCGCCCTGATGATAAACAAGCGTTTTTGACACGTGGTTTTTAATAGTTAGCTGACTGTTTATAATAAAAAGGATCATTAAATCAATACAGAACAACCAAATTACAAATCTAAAATCTCTTCACAAATGATTGTTTATCCTCAGGACACATTAGTGTCAACTAGCCCTATAAGACGAAAAATTTACCAGCGAGTGTGTCACTTGTAAACACCAATATGGAGAATAAAAATGTGGTTATAGTTTTGTGGAAAGCCTAATAAAACAAAACTAATGAGGTTATTCATAATTTCAAATAAAATAATCAAAAATTACTTTGACTAATATGACCGACGTTAAAAATTGTATCGTATCAAAAACGCAGATGATAGAAGGGTTAAAAATAATGGATAAAATGTGTGCCTGCCTCTCTTCGTTAACAGACTACAGGCCTCTAAAGTTAGAAATTGTTTATTTAGAAGTAAATGAAAATTTAACCGTTTATAAACGCCATAAATATACCGTTGTTGGCGTTATAAACAGATTTGCACTACCCTTATGAACTCAGGTACGAACTTAGTTCAATTTTTGATGATGCAATTGGGGGACTTCGATCCAAGTTGCTAACCCAAAAAACTTCATATTTTTCTACCACTGGGGAAGGGAAATTTCAGAGCGAATTTTTCATGTCAAGGTTCGCATTATTTATAAAAATCCGTAAACGGAACCTCAGCTCTTGAAATTGGGTAATTTGATGTAAATATCGATTTTTGTAAATGTCTTGTCTGATTGGCTGAAAGTTGCGTTGGAGCACCTGATTTCATGTCAATAATTATCCGTATCCTCCTTATTAACGAAGGAAGAAGGCACACATTTTATATGAAGTACTCCATTATTTTTGTTAATAATTTATGGAAATCAAACCAGAATCTTTTTTATATTTTTAGCCCCTCAGTCATCTCCCAAGTTTTTTGCACAAACTACTGGGACATTCTGTATAAACATTGTACAATAAAAAATTCTTTCATTCGAATTTCCGTACAAACTAAACTAAGCCGCTTTGACGGAAAATTATCGAGTGATTTCACTCTAGAAGCAACAAATCTTCATTTTCAATCCTCTTTTGACAATTTAATCAATTCAACCCTTACTACGTGGAATCATTCTAAAATTATCGAATAAAATCAACTCTTACTAAAAATTCCATAAATCCATATTGTTTCGAGTGAAATACGACAGAATTTATTCGATAATTAATATATTGCTAAATATATCCAAAAATACAATATCAATGAGAATTTTAACACATATGAGACAAAAACCGAAAAGTTAGCAATAATTTTAAAAGGATAAGTCGCGAAAAAGAAATAGCTACTCTGACGTTACTTTGAGGGGCATCACAAGATTTCTAGACCCACTTACCGCCTAGGTTAACTTAAACAAATGTAGAAATACAGGGTGTCCACGACATAGAAATTGTTCCAATGGGAAATTCCCAGAGGTAGTTATGAATGTCCTACAAGAAGCAGTACGAATTATGGAGGAATGGTGCCTTAAAGAGGACCTTTCAGTTAATCAAAAAAAAAAATTAATTAATTGGAACGCACACCTGGAAAAAAATTACTTCCAGGGCGATTAGGCTTTTCTGGCAATGCAGAAGGGTCATGGGAAATGGTACAGACTCCGTTCAAGTGTCTGGGCTGTTGAGCACAACCCAAACGAATGAATGAACAGGGTGTCCAGGACCGGTCGAAATACTTCGAGGAAACAGATTCACGGTCGAGATTTACCTCACCTACATCTAGATGTCATAAACGAACGATTTAGACAAATCTGAGTGGTTGGACGTAAATACCTAGGCATCTATAGATGTATGTTGTATTTTGATGCTCTACGATATTTTAAAACCTCAAATTTTATATATAAATAACCCCCTAACGTTTGACGTTATTTATAGATGGCTTCTTTCCACACACTTATTTAACATTTTCTACAGCAAATATCCAATTAAATCTAAACTACCGCAAAAGCTAAAAAATTTTTTAACCGAAATTAATTTTTTTTAAACGGATCCCTAATCTACCCGATTCCACTTAAAACTAACATTCCCGTTATTCGTACCGATACATTAAAATATCGTTTTACTAATTTTATAAAAGATGCATTAATCTCATATGTGCAAAAATACACCCTAACCTAAACCTTTGAATAAATAAAGTTGGACTAACCTTGCACCGTTCCTTCCATTTGAAGGACGGCACGTGGATTCCTCCTCTCAGCTGTTGTGAACACAGATGGACCTACCTTTTAGTCGAATACACACCTCCATCATTGAAGGTCATATTAAACCACAATATTTGTGAGAGTAGACGAAATTTCAAAATATCCCAATAATAATAATAAAAAATGGATCTTTTTCACACACAAAATTTGGATAAACTTCTGTATTGCCTCATTTTATTCAAGTGTTTTTTGGCTAATTATCGATATTTTCGTGGATTTGCGAAATCTTTATTTTGTAATATTCCATCACTTGAATTGTAAAATTTTACAATCATTTTGTTGCTGTGTCAATTTAAACACAATCATTATTAATAAGCAGAGTCACCACCAGAGGACCATTCTGTCCCAGGTCCTTAATTAAATTCGTAATTAAACTACTGCTACTGTTAGAATCAGACAAACATAAGAATTAGCCTGTTTCCTCTAAAGATTTAGAAATAATCCACTAGAGTGGGGGGGTACATATGTTTTGATTTTCCATTTGACAGTAACGTTGAACGTACCCAATGAGAATTCTTACTTTTTGTAATTGGCGGGAAAAAATGAATTTTTGATAGCCACAAAAAAGTTAGCAGTAAGAATTCTCATTGGGTACGTTCAACGTTACTGTCAAATGGAAAATCAACACATATGTACCCCCCACTATTGGATTATTTTTAAATCTTTAGAGGAAACAGGCTAAAAGGCAACTTGTTTCGTAGTCGGTAACCTAGCAACGGGGCGGTACTACGCAATGACAGTTGACAGTTTTATAGAACTCTTTATACTCCAACGGCTGCCATATTAGCGGACCATTATAAAATTTGTCAGGGTCTAGTAGCCAAAAATTTTTTTTAACAAGGTAAGCGACAAATGTTTTTGAAATTTGAGCTTATACGATGAGCCTGATATTGTTTGGATAAATATAGTGTGAAACAGATCCATTTTTTCCATTTTTTTTCCAGCGAACTTCATATTTATGCAATTATTGGTAAAAAATAAGTTGATAGTATAGCTGGTACAACATAAATACTAATGTACGTCATACAAAACAGTGACGTCAGCAAATATGTTCGTTTTCTGCTTCAATTAACACGTTCTGACAATTTATAAAGTGTTTGTCAGGTTGCAAGTGATTAAAAAATTTAAATATATATTTGAGGATGTGATGACAAAAACTTTTTTGATCCATATTTCAAATATTGGCGGAAAATTGGTCCAATAATGTGCTGCTTGTTTTGGATCAAAAACTCATTTTTTTCCCATTGAATTTGCTCCAAAACTAACCTTATTCATTGCTTTTGTAGCAAAACTGTCTTTTTATAAGATAATACCAAAATTTGTTGATAAATTTATAGTTTTCCAAAAATTTGGTTTTCGCGTTTTTTTTTAAATTTACATGACTTTCTAAAGGGAGATTTGGAATTCACTTCATCATTCAAAGGATCCGTTGAAGAATTAAATATCAAATTCAAACTAACGGCAGTAAGAGTTGACATTGAAATGGTTTATTAGGTACAATTTTGACGTTTATGCAGTGACTGTGTTTATAATAAATGGTTCCGCAGGTAGTTTTACATTGTTTAATGATTATTAACAAAACTCCCGGCTTTGTTTGTCAGTTACGTTATGAAATCGATATTAAACGTTGCTGTGATGTGAAATTTACATTTTGTGATGTCAACCACATCAATTTTAAACCCGAGAAAGATGGTAACTGAAACTCCATGTTCCAGGACACAACTGGAATAGAAGGAAACGAAATAGCAAAGTGTACTGAATTCTTATACTATTTCAACGGTTTGGCAACATTGTTTATGGCGACAAAATGCGACGATGACGTAGATTGGTATTTATGTTGTATCGAGTATATAATTTGTATACTTTTAGCGGGAAAATAAATCCAGATTAAAAAATGAGTGCAGAAAGAAGGAAATTCTGGACGAGATATCGAATGGAGCAAAAAATTTATCAAAATAAGAAATTTCGTCTATTCGTTAACTATATAGATATACATATACCCAATAATCAACACATTTAAATATATTTTCTTTAACCTAAAGTTTTGTACATAAAAATTTCCGTTTTTATTCCCCTTTTTTTTGGTTAAAGCTAAAATACAATTTAAATAAATAAATAAAACATTTATTTGACTGTACAAAGTAATCTAGACAGAAAAAATAACGTCCCGATTGTTCACCTGTGTTCACTTTCACCCGAATCACAGCTAAAAGCGTCCCTTTATACAAATTACAAAAAAAAACTATACAACAGTTCGTTCACCGCGATCCTCTTTAAAATTTATATGTATATATATAATATGTACAATTATTTAAAGCACTTACTCAAACAAAAAAATAATAAACAAAGGTGTCTGTCAATTTGTTTATAAATAATTATGGTGTCTGTCAATTTGTTTATAAATAATTATTGCGTTCGCTCAACCGAACGAGTACTATTTTTTTTTCTTTTTTTAGGTAAAAGTATCCAGATTAAGAAATAATATCGAAAATCTATTATTTCTCACATCCGATACCAATTTTCATTTTTACCTACAATATTTTATATATAAAGAAATGTCTAAAATTTTATCTTAAACCATTTACTCGCCCGGTGGGCCGTCTGATGCTTCCTCCGCGTCGCCACTTTCTTGCGGAGGCGGTCTTTCATCTACTACAGGTGTACATTTACCATCTTGAGGTGCTTCTTCATGCTCAAAACCACCCCCGTTGTCAAATTCACCACCATCTCCGCCTTCGTCGAAACCGTTACCGTCTGGTTCACCGCCTTCACATCGTTCACCACTTTCACTTTCTACAGGAACATTCAATCTTTCTTCCATCGATTCCCCGCCTAAAAAAAATAATTCACTATTATCCAACACCACAAGCTTATGCGAATTCACCATACTTCTTTCGTCATCGATGTGGAACCTTGTCACGAACTCCTGGAGGAATTGAAGAGGAAGGGGATATACCCCCAGGTGATCTGACAATACTTGTACTGGGGAAATACCCTAATGTTATATCGGAGCTGATGCAACAAGCTCTGGAAATGGTGGAGTTTTGGTGTAGGAGGGAATGCCTAATGGTGAACCCCTCGATAGGTTCATATTGAATTTAGTAAAGCGTTGTCTGCAGGTATTGTTTTGTTTAAGTTTGTAACATTCACTTGTATTTTCATGTTGTCAAATAAGACAGTTATATAGTTGTCATTTTTACATTAAAAGATCATTCCAATACCAGTTTTTCATTTTCATATAATCACAATAATTGAAAAGGTTATGGGCCCAGATTACGTGAAATTGTAAAGGAAGATTAACTGCAGTAAATATCGTTATTTATTTTGTGCAAGAATTTTTTGTGAACTCAAAAAAAGAAAATTGGAAAGCAATTTATTTTTGAAGTTTTGAAGCCGATAATTATTAAAAGACAAAATAAATGGAAGGCGATCGCGTTAATATTGAAAAGCTGGAAAGCGGCAGCAACTGGCTAACATGGAAGTTTCAAATGCGTCAGATTTTAGAAGCTAACGATCTTTTTGACTACGTCGATGGAACAAACGTCAAACCGACATCTGAATGTACAAATTATGCGAAGGAAATTGTGACTTGGAAGAAGGCGGATGCTATGGCCAGACGAGCAATTTCCACGACTTGTATGAAACAGGCATTACTGCAGATTATGAATTGTGAAACAGCTCAAGAGATGTGGGAGACGCTCAAAAGTACGTATGAGCAAACATCAAAGGCAAATATTTTATTTTTACAACAAAAATATTATGGCTACACAAAACAACCGGAAGATGACATTGCGACATTTTTATCAAAATTAATGGAAATAGTGCAGCAATTACGTGATCAAAAAGAAATTATTTTTGAGTCCATGGTAATTTCGAAGATTTTAATGTCTCTACCGTCCGAGTTTAATCATTTCCATAGTGCATGGGAATCTGCAAACGCAGATAGTCAAACTTTGGCAAATTTGCGGGCTCGTTTGATGGCAGAAGAATTTCGTTTGAAGTCGCAGGGTCAAGTTCAAGAAGTAGAGGCGCTAATGGCTAAGAGAATCTTTTCGAAGAAACAAATCAATAATTACAAGAAAGGAAATTCATGGAATAATAACAAAGCGACAGATAAAAATGACAAACCGAAAGGCATCAATGTGGAAAAAAGGGCCACTGGAAAAGGGAATGCTCGGAAAAGAAGACTAACTTCAACGGGAGAAAAGAAGAAAATTCAAATGATGCTTTTATTTGTTACAAAACAACAAATAGAGACCAAGATACTTGGATTTTGGACTCAGGTGCAACTGATCACATGAGTCATCGCCGAGAATGGTTCGAAAACTATACGGAAATAGCTGAACCAATTACAGTTGGTAATGGTGACAAGATAATGGCTCTGGGCAAAGGCGATATCAACATTTTTGCTTTTAATGGAGATGAATGGATTCGCAAACGAGTCATGGGAGTCTTGTTCGTGCCGGAACTTAAGAAAAATTTGTTTTCGTCGGGAAAGGTGTTAGATCGCGGGCATCAATTGAACATGAACAACGAAGGTTGCAAATTGCTGAAAGATGGAAACATTGTTGCAGTGGGAGTTCGCAGAAAAGGTTTGTTTCAAATGTTGTTCAGAACAATACAACCATCAAAGATTGAAACTACAGCGAGTGTAGCAATCAAAAACGCTACACTTCGTTCATGGCACGAACGTCTAGGACATCAGAATTCGACACATGTGAAGAAGTTTCTACTAAGTCGGGGTATAGATTTCATTGATGAGGAATTTGCATGTGAAGCTTGTGTCTATGGAAAGCATCATCGAAGCAGTTTCAAGAGTCGCGAAGAAAAGTCAAAGATGTGTGGCGAAATCATTCATACTGACGTGTGTGGTCCGTTTCAGACGAATTCAATTGGTGGATCCAGATATTTTTTGTTGATCAAAGATGATTATTCTCATTTTCGTTTCGTATATTTCATGAAACAAAAATCAGAAGTAGCGAGTATTATCGAAAAATGTGTTAAACTGATTCAGAAGAAGCATGGTCACAGTGTTCGCAATATCAGATCTGACAACGGCACAGAGTTTGTCAATGAAAAGCTGAAAGTTTTCTTTGAAGCAGCTGGAATTCATCATCAACGAACTGTGCCATATACACCAGAGCAGAATGGTTGTGCAGAAAGGGAAATACGAACTATCGTTGAATCAGCAAGGAC
Source organism: Lochmaea crataegi (assembly GCA_947563755.1). Lineage (NCBI taxonomy): Eukaryota > Metazoa > Arthropoda > Insecta > Coleoptera > Chrysomelidae > Lochmaea > Lochmaea crataegi. Next base: position 36,079,505 of record OX387432.1, on the reverse strand, counting down.
AATGCTTGAGGCAAAGAAGATTGATAGGAAATTCTGGGCGGAAGCAGTAAATACAGCAGTTCATGTGCTAAATCAAACTGGAACAAGCACAGTTGACAACAAATCACCGTATGAATTATGGCATAACAAGGAGGCGAAGCTAGACCATTTACGGATTTTTGGTTCGGAAGTATTTATTCACATTCCAAAAGAAAAACGTCAGAAGCTCGACGCGAAGGCAGAAAAATGTATGTTTGTTGGTTATGACAATAATTCAAAGGGATATCGAGTTTGGAATTCGAAAACTAGTAAAATCGAGATCTCACGAGACGTCGTTTTTTTGTTAGAAAATTCAATGGGAACACTCGATATTTGTGTTGAAGAAAATGCTAGTGTAGTCAGTAAGAATGAAAATAACGAAAACGAAGACAATTATGGTATTGACAAAGGTGCAGAAAATGAAAAAGACGAAGATAAGGACACAAGTGAATGTGCGTCACTAGATCAACAGAAAAATCGTGGTATGACCTGCGATCTTGATAGCAGAAATATTGTCAATAGGCGTCTACGTGATCGTAACACATTAACACATCTGGTAACTGGTGAACATTCTGCAATGTTGGCAGTCAGTGATGAGCCAAGAACGTATGAGCAGGCAATTCAGTCGATTGATTACAAGCAGTGGGAGCGAGCAATGGATGAAGAGTACGATTCACTTATGAAAAATCATACTTGGATTTTGGTCGATGCGCCAGTTGATCAAAAAGTGATTGACAATCGCTGGGTCTACAAGGTCAAAGAAAATCCGGATGGGAGTGTTAATCGGTATAAGGCACGATTGGTAGTACGAGGCTTTACACAAGAGTACGGAATCGATTACCAGGAAACATTTAGTCCAGTGGTGAAGTTAACATCAATCAGAGCGATCCTAGCATTGGCTGCGGCAAAGCGTATGACACTAAAACAGTTTGATGTGAAAACGGCTTTTCTAAATGGCGATTTAGAAGAAAATGTTTATATGAGCCAGCCAATTGGATATAATGACAACAGTGGCCGAGTGTGTAAACTATACAAAAGTTTATATGGTTTGAAGCAGGCTTCGCGCTGTTGGAATAAGAAGCTTACTTCTTTCCTTAACAGTTTTGGTTTCAAAGAGAGTGGATCCGATCCATGCGTTTTTGTTAGCAACGGAAAAGATGGAATGTTAATTTTGGCAATTTACGTTGACGATGGATTGATTGCAGCTGAAGAACAAGAAGCCATTAAGCCGGTCATTAGACACTTACAGAGAGAATTTGAGATCAAAATTTTTGAGCTGAAATGTTTTTTGGGACTCGAAATTGATCAGCTTTTGGATGGATCGATTCATGTTCATCAACAAGGATATGCAAGAAAGGTTCTTGATCGTTTTGATATGACATATTGTAAGACAGTGACAACTCCATTAGCTAGTTCACAAAACCTCGGAGATTTTGAAGCTGATAAAAAAATCGATTTTCCTTATCGAGAGGCAGTCGGGAGCTTGATGTATCTGGCCGTTGCAACCAGACCAGATATTAGTTTCGCAGTTGGAAGTGTCAGTCGATATTTGGAAAAACCAGCTACTGCACATGTGAATGCAGTAAAACACATTATGAAATATATCAAAGGTACGATGAACAAAGGAATACGTTTCGTAAGCGGAAATAATTTAGACTTTTGCGGGTATAGTGATGCCGACTATGCTGGAGACACGCAAACACGAAGATCAACATCAGGTTATGTTTTCATGCTTGGAGGAAGTGTAATTAGCTGGGGATCAGAACGACAAAAATCCGTCGCACTATCCACAACAGAATCCGAGTATGTGGCAGCGTCACAAGCTATAAAAGAACTTGTCTGGTTGAAGAATCTCTTATGTGATCTTCGACAAGTTAAATTGGATGTACCAGTTTTATTTATGGATAATCAAAGCGCAATACGACTTGTGAAGAATCCAGAGTTTCATAAGAGAACTAAGCATATTGACGTACGTTACCATTTTATCCGAGAGAAATTCAAAGATGAATTTTTTGAATTACAATATGTTCAAACAGATGACCAGGCAGCCGATATCATGACAAAGGCATTATCAAAATTGAAACATCAACATTTTTGTCAAATGTTGAATGTATTGTCAAAGTGAATGTTGACTTTGACTTGTAACAAAAAGTGGGAGTATTGAATTTAGTAAAGCGTTATCTGCAGGTATTGTTTTGTTTAAGTTTGTAACATTCACTTGTATTTTTATGTTGTCAAATAAGACAGTTATATAGTTGTCATTTTTACATTAAAAGATCATTCCAGTACCAGTTTTTCATTTTCTATAATCACAATAATCCAAAAGTTCAACAGAAGAGCATACGATGCCGAAGAAGTGACAACATTTTGACTGCTTGGCTTGAATCCCACCAACAGGTAACTTTGCTCATACACCGCATGTCATTTATGCGCTCCTAGTTGAACGACTATTTTATGTACTTGCACGACTTTTGTCGATTGTAACGCATTATTGAAGGCAAGGGGTCACGGGTATACCTTGGCGAGTATTATACATGATGTTAGTGGTGCAAATTCAGAGTCCTGCAAATATTTCGGTTGGAATTTAAAGATGGAACGTTGAAACCGCTGCAAAACGTCTTTGAAAGAAGTAAAACCGACAGTTTGTGGTAAAATATAAAAATACCGTCATAAATTTGTATCTTTTACCTTCATCCATGAAAGGTTCCTCCCCAAATCCGCCGTCTCCTTCTCCGTCGTCTCCAGGCGGCGGCGATGATCCCCATCTACTTCTCCTACCACCACCTCTGGGAGGCGAATTGAATTCCGGTCTCACCCACAATCGATCCTCTCGCCTTTGATGTCCTCTGAATCTTCCTTCGAATCTCGGGCCTCCTCTAAACGGACCTGGTGGTCCGTCAAATTGCGGCGGACCGGAATGGTCGTCGAAAGGTTTCTCAAAACCTTCGAACGGTGGTCCGTCGAATCGGGGATTAAAACCACCTGTATAAAAAAAAGGAATTGAGTAAATTTAATCTTTCGAGTACGCATAACTCACCTCTACCGCCTCTACCTCTGAATACCATCCCTCTTCCTCGCCCCCTGCCTCTACCTCTAGGCGAAAAGTCGTCTCTGGGGAAAAATTCGTCGCGCGGCATCCCTCTCATGCCGCCTCTCCTTCCACCTCTTAAAAACCTATCGTCCATCATCAAAGGAGGACCGTCCGGGAATCCCATCGGTGGACCGTCCATCATATTCAAATCCGGCGGGCCGTCCATGCGCATATCTCGACCGCCGCGTCTACCTCGACCCCTACCTCTACCTCTCATCGGCATACCTTCTTCGAATATTGCACCGTCGTTGAAAAAACCTGAAAATAAAATAAAGTAACATTCGTCGGCGGTGAAATAAATATGTAATGAGTACCTCTTGGCGGTCCTTCGTTAAACATTCCCAAAGGCGGTGGTCCGTCATTGAACATCGGTGGGGCTTCATTGAATAACGGCGGTGCCCCGAACATACCTCTGGGAGGAAGATCGAAGACTCCGGGAGGACCGTCGAACGGGGGTGGGCCGTTAAACGGTGGCGGAGCATCGAACGGCGCTTCGAAATTTAGCGATTCTTTATGATCTTCTGTTCGACTTCCATCTGCGTTATCGGATGTCTTATCATCTTGAGAATCGCCGTTCGAATCGTTTTGTTTCTCGTTTCCATCTCCAACGTCACTATCTTTTTCTCCTGTTGATTTTTCTTCGACATTCTTCTCAGGCGTATCTTGTTTGTTATCAATCGTTCCATCGACTTTTTCTTCAGTTTTATCGTTAGTTTCATCTTCGCCGTCCTTTGTTTTGTTTCCAAGTATCGGCGCTTCTTCTAATTTGTTTTTACTTTCATTGGATCTGTCTCTCTCTTTACTATCTCTATCGAAACGATCTTTTTGTCTAAACGCATCGTCTCTATCCCGTCCCAATTCGTCTTCGGATCTTCCGTTATTTCTAAACGGCACAAATTTAAACGGCGGTTCTCTGTCTCTGTTGAAACGATCGCCTCTGTTTCTATCGTCGTAACCTCCACCCATGCCTGCCATTTCTCTTAAACGATCGTTGAGAGTTTTTTCCTTTTCTCTTCTGTCATCCCTTTCCGATTCTCTGTTATCTCTTCTATCTCTATCGCCCCAACGATTTCCGCGATCTCTATCTCTAGTATCGCGTCGATCGTCCCGTCTATCTCTTTCTCGATCTCTGCCTCGACTGTTGTCTCTGTCGTTTCTATAACGCCGATCCCGATCTCTATCTCGATCACGACTTCTGTCTCTATCTCTACTGTAAAAATATTCAAATTTGATTATAAAATACACAAAAATTCTCATGTTTCTCTACTTACTTATCCCTATCTCGATCCCTACTCCTGTTACGCCTGTCATCTCTTCTATCTCTTCGGTCATCTTCTCTATTCGATCGGTTGAATTGACCGGAAGGTGGTTGTTCGTTATAAGATGAAGGTTTGATGTCGGACGGTTTCGATTCGGCGTCTTCCATTTCGATGTCCATGGTGTCTTCGTGCGGAGCTGGTGGTTGAGGCACCATTCCAAATGACTGCGTAATGTTCATAAGCGATTCTCCGATGCTGTGGAGATTGGCATCGGCGTTAACATTTCCTGGTTTGTTGTCTAACGAAGGTAATTGCGGTGGCATCATATTAGGTGGACCTACTTTGAATCCTAGAATCCAAAAAAATTGTTAGTAAAAGTAAAAATAATTTAAGTGGATTTATAAACTCTGAAGGGTACAGCGACCCAAGCAGAGCTTATAAATCCACCTTTTTTGCTCACCTTGGAAATGTGATCCGAGTCCCAATCCCATCAAAGGCGGTCCTGCCATATTAGGAGGCGGTACTCCAATAGGTATATTAGGCATATTCGGTAAACTAGGCATGTTAGACAAATTAGGCATCATGCCGGGTGGTACGTTCATGCCCAACAATCTATTGTTGAACTGGAATGGATTTACCATCGGCAACATCGGTGGAGGTTGTAACAGTCCAGCTCCAGGCATTGGAGGCGGTTGACTAGTATCTATCGTCGTGGTAGTTGTACCTGTATTTATTGAAAAGTTCGGTATATCTACATTTGGTTTCTTGCCCATTTTTTCTACTTTATCTTTCATCCATTGCGGCATTGTTTCTTCGTCTACCATACCGCCGTCTTCTAGTAGATCGATGTCTATGTCCTGCTTTATTTTCGTATAAGGAATATACGACACTCCTAAATCGCCCTCCCAGTAATCCTTCAAATCTTTACCTTTGACGCCTTTACCCGGAGCCCAGGCGAGCTAAAAAGGAAAATAACATTGAAATAAACATAAATTGGTTATGGAAAATATTCACCGTTATAGATTTTCCATGTAAATTGTGTCCTTTTAATCTTGTTAAGCATTTGGCCGCATCTTGTCGCCTTAACATGACTATAAACGCGCATCCTCTTGGTGGGATTAAATCTATGCTAACAACATCACCGAATTCACCAAATGTATTAGACAAATCGTCCTGATGAACCAATTTTGATAGATGACCCACCCACAGAGTCGTACTACAAACTGTAACAAGTATAAAATAATAGGGTATTCAGTTGTAATTTTCGATGGCTGCAGCTTTAATTCTATAACCTCAATGACCCAGCCTCTGAAGAACTTTAACCTTCATTATATAAATGCTTTATTTAGTCAAACAACTAATACAGAAGCAATACACAATAGCTTTGTTCCAACTGGCATTTAGGAACCGTTCTGGAATCGTATCGAGTACTGTATAGTGAGCAAATTCGAATTAGGGATCAACGGATCAACTTTATCACCCCTTCCAGAAGGTAGTTTTTGTACCGTCTCAAGAACGATACTATAATCAGTTGGAACGCGAAAGATATACACCACTTGCGCGAACAATACCTAGAACAGTTCTATTGCCAGTCTTCACATCAGGTTTAAAAAAAAATGATAAAAATCAGCATAATTACTGTTTTGCGATCTATATAGAGAAACTATTAAAACGGTATGTTTTTTAATAGTAATACTTAAAGAAAGAAACTTCAACGCACAACTCCCAACCCTCAATGCACAACTCTCAACGCATAACTCACAACTCAACTCAAAATTTGGTTTTACTCTATTATCTCAAAAATTTTAGGTTATTCGAATAGTGTGTTCCACAAAAGTTGTAGAGCTTTTTATTATCTACAACTTTTGTATTGACCACTTTCTCCTATGAGATCATACTTGTATAATACTGCTTTCAATCCCTAAACACCACTTCCATTTCACTTTATCTCGTGTCTTCAAGTCTTTCTAATATTCCAGCTGGTCTTTGCCTGCTTTTTTTTTTCAGTATACAAAATTCGTCACTAGCTTCATAAATAATATTTTAGTAAGAAAGAAAAAAACTATTTTTTAATTAAATGGAAAACTTTTGAGAGGATGAACAATTGCCCTTCAAAATCAAATCTTTTACAAACCAACAACAACAATTTCTGCCACTTCTTTTGTTACATATATAATAGTCCGCTACCTCCATCCGTTCTAAATAACTGATAACCAACAATGTTCAATTCAGTATCAACAGTAAAAACTTATTTCTTCTTACCACTAAGATGATCTTTTTTAATCACAGGTAATCCCCTTTTCTTCCTCTCCCTATCCCTTTCAGTTTCCCTCTCCTTGTCCTTATCCTTTTTACTTCTTTCTCTCGATCTAGATCTATGTCTTCTTGATCCTGATCTTGATCTCGATCGTCTTCTATCTCTGTCTCTTCCTCTTCGGTCTCTCGATCTCGATCGGCTTCTTTTCCTTTTTCTATATCTATCTTCTCCCGGCGATTCTGAACGGGAATCGTCCTGATCCAGAGTAATGACTTCGACTTCTGCGTTGTTGTCTTGATGGTGTTGATGTGATTTTTCTAGCATAACCTGATTGGACTGTTGGTCGAAATCTGGGTGGTATTGCGGCGCTGGGGGGTTCATTCCTTCCATGTAGTAATTGCTTTGTGTAGGGAGATGGTTTGAAGAAGTAGTGCGAAATTCGCATTCCGCAGCAAATGGGAGATTCTGAAAAAGTTTCAATTGAAAAATACCTAGTGGTAGAAAAATATATTTTTTCTCTTACTGGTACAGTTTGAGCGAGATGTTTGTCAAATTCCTCTTCTTGTTGCTTCATTTCCTGCATTTTTCTTAATCTATCAGTGTCAATGTCCTGTGTTTGTGGTTGAACAGCATTTGCCATTGTCTGTTGCAGTGTCTGCAACTGCCTTAGAACTTCTGGATTTGTCAAAAGACTGAAATAAACAATTAAAGTTAGTACCTGTCTGGTAAAACGTTGGGGAACATTTCGTGTTTGTATTGTATAAAATCATATAAATAGTGAGAAATAAGTATCTTACCTCGTAACTGGTATAATTGATTCAGCAGTGGGTTGTGGAGGCCTTGGCGAAGGATGAATATCATCATCATCTTCATCGTAATCAAAATCTAATAATTTTTTGTCAAAATGAACTTGTTCTGTCCGGGTGGAATTTTCTACATTTTTACTAATGAGTCTTTGAAGTTGTTGTAATTGTTGAAGCACACTTGGATCTCCCAAATTCTAGAAATCAAAATCAGTAAGTAATCGATGAGGAAAAGTAATTCTTATGCAAATTAGATTTAAATGGAAATTTCTTTACCAAATTTGTCGATGTTCCATGAAGAGTTTCATTTCCTTGTTGACCTTTGGTTGGTGTTCTTTGTAAAGCTGGTGAACCTAAAATTTATCGGATCAAAATTTATAAAATTAAAATAGTTGTAAAACATACCTTTAGCTATAGATGATGTAGTATTGTTAAAACCATTGGCGGATTGTTGCATAGCATCAATTTCTTTGTAAATGGGATTATTGGGATCAGCTAAATCAAATAAAGGTTGTATCACCTCTGGTAGAAATACATTATTCTTTTGCCAAAGATTGAGCACTCTAATGATTTTACTCTAAAAATAAAACGGATACATACATTTTTTTAATATTCCAGGTTGTGACAGATAAATGTTGATGTTAGGAGACTATAATACGCCTAATTAATTTTATTACAAATAATCAATATCTTCAATTTTGTTTTGAAACAATTTATCAATATCTGACTCAAATATTTATCACTATTAGATAATAAAACTATAAACAACTCTCACTTTATCTTCAGGAGGGCACTTAAATAAATTCACAAACGTCTGTTGCATATTTTTTGCAAATCTAGGAGCGAAAACATCTCTATCAGCACCAAACTGGTGTCTAGATTGTCTCACTATAGAATCAATTACGTACAGTCCAGGCACTTTATACTCCGATTTACATTTTAATATAAACTTTTCAACACTTTGCACTACATGTTTATAAAATTTGATGGCCTTAATAGCCCCTCTTGTTAGGGCAGTCATCTTTGCCTTAGATATAGGAGGCTTCACCTCATACAAAGAGGAGAGCTAAAACAAAAAATAACATTTTAATATTGTATTGATAAAAATGTACAATAACGATAATAAGCCGGTTGTACAGTTTTTCCACCCAAAAAGTAAGCGTCCCATTAGTATACTACTAAGATATCTAATATTAGAAATAATTACCTCCTGGTTAAAGGACTTAACGGAGTCCATGGTACTTTTAGAAATGTACTTCGAAACTTAAGGTAAAGCAATCATTTTCCTGAGAAATTCATTGTTTTTCTGAAAATACAAGTAGCATCTACTATTACGACGCCATTTTAATATTGACTTAACAGATTGACGTATGACAGAGAAACCGTTTCCGTTTTGATGACGTTTTTCGAGTTTCTCGCGATGTTCATAAATTAGAACTTACATTTTTCACGAATAACGGAAAGTATTTGTAAAATATAATTTCGAATTGAAGAATGACGTTAAGCTCTGAAAAAACAATAAATGCTTAGTGGCTTCAACTGGGTCCCGCTTTTATGCAACACACAATAGTTTTGATCATTCGTCCCACTTTTATGCAACTCACAATACTTTTGGTTATGCAACACAATTAACAATGAAGCGTATAATAGTGTTGCATAAATCATCGTCACGCTTTCCATGAGCTATATATATATATATATATATATATATACTGTGTATATTTGTTGTACTTTTTTTAAAAAAAATTCCATTTACGATGGGCTTACGATAAAATTTTTAAAAGGGATTCATTTATTTGTGTTTTCATTTCTGTCGGCAGTCCATAACTGGACTCTACGTTTATTTTTTATTTTTTAGATGAAATAAAACAATAATGTAAAGTTTGTTCATATTTATTTTATTCGTTTAGAATACTTACCAGATCTCAATCATTCAAGCGTACAAAAATATATTATTAACACATTTACACCATGTATAATTAAATTACAATCTTAATACTAATAAATATATGAAAAATTTAAAACAGAGTTAGATTTTCATTCATCTTTTCACCATAGGATAATAGAAGAATAACGTACTATCTTATTTAAACTACTCTGTATATTATTTGTAAAATACCGGCGATTTTCATTTTAAATACAGAGCAAACTATCTTCAAATATTCATATTTTCAGAATTTTGAAAATAGTCCACTCTGTACCAACTTTCTGTATCTAATTACATTTTCAGGCATATTATATGGCAGTTTATCATATTTTCGTGAACAAATATATCCAAGATACAAGAAACGGGATTCGATTTAACTCTAAAAGGGCTTCTAACTATTTATATTTGTTAATAATTGTCGAGTGAAGGAAACGTATATTGCTATGTATGTAACAGATACAGAAAGTAAAGTCTTTTTATTAGTTTCTATTGCAATGTATATAAGGAACTGGAATATTTTGTATTTGTATCACTATTTTAAGATAAAAAATAAACACTATTAGTTCTTTTTTTACAAGGACAAACTGCTTGGACCATCAGTTGATCAACCAAATAACTTATTTTTTAATAAAATTAATAAAATATTTACATTTATTGTTGGTAACACCAAATTTTACTACAAGAAAATATGAGAGCGAATTCAATATTTAATAGCCAAAGTTGAAAATGTCATATCCGAAAATTTCCCCAGTCTTACCATTTCCAGAACTCTGTGGCGAAAGTATTTTATGAGGCTCTGTAGCAGAATAGCGTAAGTCAAAATAGCGCTGGACAAAATAGCGTCAGTAAAAATAGCGCTGGACAAAATAGCGTCATTTAAAATAGCGCCGAACAAAAATAACGCAGAACAAAAACAGCGGCAGACAAAATAGCTTATTCCCTTCCCCTGCTCGAAAATATATCAAAGAATTTGTATTCCACATGAAGTTTTCCAAAAAGGGGAAGGGAATAAGCTATTTTGTCTGCCGCTGTTTTTGTTCTGCGTTATTTTTGTTCGGCGCTATTTTGACTGACGCTATTTTAACCTAGCGCTATTCAGCTACAGAGCCATTTTATGAAAAACCGTGGAAAACTGTCAAATTTGAAGTAAGTTCATGATGATTGAGTTTAGATGATTTGGTTGATAAAATGATGGCCATTGATACTATTATCCCACAGTTCAAGCGATTTTTTATATGGAACTTTACACTTTTTATTGTGTTAATTTGCCGAACAGAACCTATGGGCTGTGTGTAATATAGACATTCTTATCAAACACGTTATTTAAAATCATGTCAATTGTTAGGTGGAAAACGATTTTGTCTTTAATTATCTCCAGAACAAATCTACTCTCGTTTCTTCTGGGAAACTAGTAGTTATTCTGTGTATTTTCTTATTAATGTTTAGAGTTTAGAGTTTAGTCTAAGGACTCTATTGGGATTTTAAAGATAGTAGAAGTTGTCGTACAGTATACTGTCACCAGGATATTGTTTATTGAAAGAGACGGAAGAGTAAACAAGAGTATGCAAACAGAGAAAAGAATAAGGGTAAAGAAAGAGAAAAGGATGAATTAAAACTCTCATTGAACGCCAAAAGAAACACAATATTAGTTAAAAAAATATTTAGTGTTAAAAATGTCTATTTTACACAAAAGTTTCAACAATAAACAATAAAAGAGAGTCTGTTGGCTTGCAAACATATAAACTAGCAGCCTCACATATCAGACTTACAGGTAAACTAAAAAAAATAACGGAACTGTTTGTAGAAACATCCCAGATTGGATATTTTTAACGGAAACTTATTTTTCTTAACAAAACTTGTAAAAATACATAACCGGGACGTTCTGTATTATATTTAAAAACGGTGTAAAGCGTGAAGAATGTGTACATTTTTCTACCCTGAGACTAAATTAAAAATAACAAAAACTAATCTAACATTAATAATATTAGGACAATACTTATATATATATATAAAAAAAACATAAATATAATGAGGTAGTTCTTCAACTGACTAAGCAGTTTTAAGTATTTGAACAAAAAGGTATATTGATCAGTGTGGTTTGTTGTACCAAAATTTGCTAAAATATTTCGGTACGTGGTATTTAGATATAGAAAACAGATTTTTATAGAACAATTAGAGATGCCTCGAAAAGGTTGTTTCTGATAAAAAATTAAACTTTATATTGTAAATTTCCAATTCTACAGACAGAAATTGTTTTTAAAACCATGAAAAAGTAAATACATTTTTTTCCAATACTTACCTAAAAAATGTGCATAAAAGTACAGACCTACGTTGTTGAAATACAAATAGTACACAAAAATTATTTAAAAAATTACAGGGCCGTATGTGTATTATCTAATAAACTTCTGGTCTGATTGAATGTGTGAAGTAGTTTTTGGCGTGAATGAAATAGTGGAGTAGTTTTTGGCGTGGAGTGAACAATGTAGTGTAGAAGTTTTTAACGTGAACGAAGGCGTGAAGTAGTTTTAGGCGTGAACGAAAGAATCGAGTGTTTTTCACGAAGCGTGAACCATGTAGTGAAGTAGTTTATGGCGTGAACGAAATAGTGGAGTAGTTTTTGGCGTGGAGTGAACAAAGTAGTGGAGAAGATTTTAATGTGAACGAAGGTGTGAAGTAGTTTTAGGCGTGAACGAAAGAATCGAGTGTTTTTCACGAAGCGTGAACCATGTAGTGAAGTAGTTTTTGGCGTGAACGAAATAGTGGAGTAGTTTTTGGCGTGGAGTGAACAAAGTAGTGGAGAAGTTTTTAATGTGAACGAAGGTGTGAAGTAGTTTTAGGCGTGAACGAAAGAATCGAGTGTTTTTCACGAAGCGTGAACCATGTAGTGAAGTAGTTTTTGGCGTGAACGAAATAGTGGAGTAGTTTTTGGCGTGGAGTGAACAAAGTAGTGGAGAAGTTTTTAATGTGAACGAAGGTGTGAAGTAGTTTTAGGCGTGAACGAAAGAATCGAGTGTTTTTCACGAAGCGTGAACCATGTAGTGAAGTAGTTTTTGGCGTGAACGAAATAGTGGAGTCGTTTTTGGCGTGGAGTGAACAAAGTAGTGTAGAAGTTTTTAACGTGAACGAAGGCGTGAAGTAGTTTTAGGCGTGAACGAAAGAATCGAGTGTTTTTCACGAAGCGTGAACATGTAGTGAAGTAGTTTATGGCGTGAACGAAATAATGCAGTAGTTTTTGGCGTGGAGTGAACAAAGTAGTGGAGAAGTTTTTAATGTGAACGAAGGTGTGAAGTAGTTTTAGGCGTGAACGAAAGAATCGAGTGTTTTTCACGAAGCGTGAACCATGTAGTGAAGTAGTTTATGGCGTGAACGAAATAGTGGAGTAGTTTTTGGCGTGGAGTGAACAAAGTAGTGGAGAAGATTTTAATGTGAACGAAGGTGTGAAGTAGTTTTAGGCGTGAACGAAAGAATCGAGTGTTTTTCACGAAGCGTGAACCATGTAGTGAAGTAGTTTTTGGCGTGAACGAAATAGTGGAGTAGTTTTTGGCGTGGAGTGAACAAAGTAGTGGAGAAGTTTTTAATGTGAACGAAGGTGTGAAGTAGTTTTAGGCGTGAACGAAAGAATCGAGTGTTTTTCACGAAGCGTGAACCATGTAGTGAAGTAGTTTTTGGCGTGAACGAAATAGTGGAGTAGTTTTTGGCGTGGAGTGAACAAAGTAGTGGAGAAGTTTTTAATGTGAACGAAGGTGTGAAGTAGTTTTAGGCGTGAACGAAAGAATCGAGTGTTTTTCACGAAGCGTGAACCATGTAGTGAAGTAGTTTTTGGCGTGAACGAAATAGTGGAGTAGTTTTTGGCGTGGAGTGAACAAAGTAGTGGAGGTTTTTAATGTGAACGAAGGTGTGAAGTAGTTTTAGGCGTGAACGAAAGAATCGAGTGTTTTTCACGAAGCGTGAACCATGTAGTGAAGTAGTTTTTGACGAGAACGAAATAGTGGAGTAGTTTTTGGCATGGAGTGAACGATGTAGTGAAGTAGTTTTTGGCGTGAACTAAATAGTGGAGTAGTTTTTAGCGTGGCATTAATAATGTAGTGAAGGAGTTTTTGAGGTGAACGAAGGTATGAAGTAGTTTTAGGCGTGAACAAAAGAGTGGGGTGTTTTTCACGAGGCGTGAACCATGTGGTGAAATAGTTTTAGGCGTGAACGAAATGGTGGAGTAGTTTTTGGCGTGTCGTTTACAACATGGTAAAGAAGTTTTTGACGTGAACAAAGGTGTGAAGTAGGAATCCGAAACGTCAATGATACTCCTCGAATATTTGACACCGTTTCCTTCGTCATACTGACTTCATAGTTTTCGATTTTTTTACCAAATTCGCAAGAACGACTAGTTTTGGTACCGTAGAAATGTTTTTCCGAAAACACCAATTACCAAATCAATAAAAATTGGACCTTTGCTGTCAAAGTATTGGAAAAAATCATGTTTACAACTCGATAACAAGGGCTCTTTTTAGCAGATGCGGACGCCTCGTTATGAAAACTTCTCGCACGTGCAAAAGAGAGTCGATTTAATGTTCTTGTTGTATAAATAATTATTTTAGTGTACGAGACATCTTTAAAAACAAGGAAGGAAAAATGAAAATATTAAAAATTGGTTCATAATAGATTCAAACGTCAACAAAACAATATGTACAGGATAGATTTCGAGAGTTAACAGTAATTTTTGGTAGTTAAAATATGCACGTGTGCAAATCAAATTTTTAGGCCTTCATTTTTATAAAATATTTTTCATACTTAAAAAAATTACTGTTATTTTTCGAAAAACCAAAAAAAAATGTGCAAATATTCAACTTCTACTTTCAATAAAACTGTACGATTATAGAATAAATTAACAATTGTTTAAAAAAAATTATGATTTGGAAAGACTATTGCTTTTCATTTTTACCATTTTGTACACATGTTGCATTAGAATGTAGATGGTAGGAAATAATGCGTAGAGGTAACTGTTCAATAAGCGGCCTATTGTAATACTTAGGAATGCAGAATTGCCAACTTACGAAAAAAAAAATCACTGAAATATCAAAATACTGCCATCCACTTTCACCGCACTGCAAAACTAATGTGCGCAGAATCATAATGAGTGACTTATGAGAAACTATTCCAATACCATCTTACAACGTGATTAATTTGAATCACATTGTTTAAAAAACGAGTTTTTCTGGCCTTTACCTAGTAGTGTAAAGCCAATTTCTACTTCTTTTTTATCTTAATACACTTTTTCAAGTGACGCAAATTGATTTTTAACTGAAAAAACTTGTTTTTTATTTATTTCGTAGTTGGCAACCCTACGTGGAAACATTTTATTCGACAAGGAATGTTCGTATGAGGTATATTATTTTTTTTTTCTGAACCCTGAATATGCGTTATTTTATTTTAAATTATTTTCAACCTTTGCTTTGTATGTCGTATCGAGAAAAATCTTTACAATTACAAAAATATGATCAAAGTAGTTACTTTTTAAATTTATCCGTAATATTTCGAATTGTTTCATTTTTTTTAACATTACTTGAGCATTTTTTGTTCCGAAAAATCATGCAAAATAGTTTTATTTTTACTTTAAGGCAAACGAGGGCCAGTGTAAAGTCGATTATTAAAAGCAGATGACATAAGAAATATAAACATGTCGCAAAAGCTCTGGGAAGTCCCTAGCCTCCATCTTACCAGTCTTTTTTTTACGCCTGCTGATTCTCCATTCAAACCTACAATCTCCAATAAAAAAACTGGTCTGATTGAATGTGTCAAGTAGTTTATGGCGTGAATGAAATAGTGGAGTAATTTTTGGCGTGGAGTGTACGATGTACTGAAGTAGTTTTTGACATGAACGAAGGTGTGAAGTAGTTTTAGGCATGAATGAAAGAGTGGATTAGTTTTTGGCATAGAGTGAACGATGTAATGAAATAGTTTTTGCGTGAACTAAACAGTGGAGTAGATTGTGGCGTGGCGTGAACTAAATAGTGGGGTAGTTTTTGGCGTGAACTAAATAGTGGAGTAGTTTTTAGCGTTGCGTCAACAATGTAGTAAAGTAGTTTTTGACGTGAACGAAGGTGTGAAGTAGTTTTATGCGTGAACGAAAGAGTGAAGTGTATTTCACGAGGCACATGAAGTGAAGTAGTTTTTGGCGTGAACGAAATAGTGGAGTATTTTTTGGCGTGGAGTGAACGATGTAGTGAAGTAGTTTTTCCGTGAGCGATGTACTAACTGACGACTATAATATAATTTATAGGTTAGAATAATCGAAGATACACCAGCCCGTTCGTTTTGGAGCAAAACTACTGGAAACAAATCGGTAACTATACGAGAAACGGAAGCTACTCTAAAAATATATAGGGAAAAATAATCGTTGTTTTGTACAATGTAAAAGGCACATACTAATTAATCTGTGACATAAATAACATTTTATTAAAAAATTTTGTACGCACTGTTTTTTTCCTTTCAAACAACAAATTATTCTTTGGATATTATTTTTTATTTTTTTTAAAGGTCATTCTCCAGACTATTTAATTTAACTAAAATGTTAATAAAGACACTTTTTCGCGTGGTTGGTGGGTAGAATTTACTTGAGTTATTCTGCTTCAATTACTTAACTTTACCAATATACAACTTGAGTAGTTCAAATGACCCAAGAGAAATATTTTTAAAATAGGAACCAAAGAAGCAGGACACCGAAGGAATACTTAAAGATCATCATTTAAAGTCATCCTATATAGAGTAATTTTTAATAAAAATAGTTTTAGTGTGAAAAAGCCTCTTTCTAAATCTAGTTTTTTCTCAAGACTGATTAAATGTTTCCTTCCAACATACTTTTAAAAAAATATCTCGATTAAAACTTTTTTTTCTATAAAAAAAGTGTCTTTATTAAAATTTTCGCGATTAAAAATTTTATATGTACAACGTCTGGATAAATGTACCTATTTAACCAACTCTGGTAACGACTAATATATAACAAGTAACACTGTTCTTCCAATTATGTAACATTTAACATATTTTTAACAATTATACAGTTAGTTTTTACGCACAACGTTCCATATAAACACAAACACACAAGACACATTTATTATGAATTGGTATTATTTGTCACCGCAAGTATTTTTTTGTTAAAAAGTGAATACAAAGAGCGAAAAAAATAGTATCGAAGCTGCCTCTGTTTAATTAAACGTAAAAATATTTGATTACTTCAGAAATTTGCTTAAAACTTTCATTAAATTATAGTAAAAACTGAACAGAAAGAAGCTATGGTACAAATGAACTACTTTTAACAAACTATGACAAAAAATAACTAAAAAAGGTCGTAGTAGCAACAAATAACAGTGGAAAAAGACTTCTGGGTGAAATTTCAATGGAAAACTGTTTTCGAAAACAAAAATTATATATAGGCTGATTCAGAAGATTTGAATCTCGGAAAAAAACGGAAGAAATTGATAAATCACTTTGTAATTCGGTTATGGAGAGTTGAAAACTCGTTATATTTTTTTTGAGCATCCGAGTATCTTACATCTGCAGTTCAAGTTGAAATATATTTTTAAATTAAACACCCTGTATGAACATTGTATTAAAAAGTAATTTTACACTTATAAGCTGGATCTGGATATTCTTTTTCGGTAATATTTTGATAATAGTTACCAGGAAACGGTTATTAGTCGTACAATCTTCAAAAAAATATATATAGGGTGATTCGAAAGTTATGAATTCCAAAAGAAATGCACCAAATTGATAAAACACCCAAAATGTTGGTGAAAATTTTGAAAACTGATTTTTTGAAGCATCTGCAATCGAAAGCAATTTATCTTTGAAACACTCCGTATTTAAACACACAGAGAATTAAAAGGACGGTGATTGGAATGAGGATAAATACTAGAAAAAAATCGATTAAAAATTGTATTTGGAATCGAATTTCTCTATTGGATGAAGCAAAATTGGTTTAGTACCAAAAAAATGAGAAAAGTTTGGCTATTTTTCGAAATTAAAATAGCGTAGTCATTTAAAAAGTAATTTTAAATTTCTTTTGCTGGATCTGGATTTTCTTTTTTACCAAAGAATAGTTTTTATTCATACCAAACTTCAAAATAAAACACAGGGTTATTCGAAAGTTATGAATTACAAAAAAATACGCCAAATTGGTAAAACACCCAAAATTTTGGTAACAAGTTTTGAAAACTGATTTTTTGGAGCATCCAAGTGTGTAAATCAGCAGTCGAAAGCAATTTATCTTTGCAACACACTGTATTTATTTAAACACCCAGAGAATTAAAAGGACGGCGATTGGAATGAGGATAAATACTAGAAAAAAATCGATTCAAAAATTATATTTGGAATCGAATTTCTCTATTGGATGAAGCAAAATTGGTTTAGTACCAAAAAAATGAGAAAAGTTTGGCTATTTTTCAAAGTTAAAAAGGCGTAGTCAGTTAAAAAGTAATTTTAAATGTCTTTTGCTGAATCTGGATTTTCTTTTTTACCAAAGAATAGTTTTTATTCGTACCAAACTTCAAAATAATATACAGGGTTATTCGAAATTTATGAATTTGAAAATGATATAACAAATTTATATAACGCCCCATATTTCAGTGAAAAATCATTGAATATGTATTTTTTGGACATATCCAAGATTGTATGAACAAATTTATGTTAAGTTAACGTAATTTCTGAAACATTATCGAGTTTTTTTCGATCTAGGTATACCAGATTAAAAAAAAACTTTTTCTTAAAAAAAATACCAATTCATACACTTACCACATAGATGAGAAAAGTAGAAAAACGCGAAACGATTCGTCCATTAAAGATGACAAAACGAAAAACTTCCAACTGTCCGTATATATATGATACAAAAAAAAATTAATATTTCTGTACAATATTCCTTAAATTCTAACTATATGTAAGGAGTTTCAGGTACCAGGTTTTTTTTCTTCAACAATATACCGAATGTCCCGCAAAATCAACTTTTTTGGAACATCCAGTATTACATTTAACCGATTTGCACAATCTCTATAAACTTACATCTAAACACTTAATATTCTTTCCCTATTAATTGAATTGTTGTTTTATTCGATTTTGAAAAATTGTACAAATCAGAGAGGAACGTTTAGAGACGAGCAAATGTGTGAAAATTTTGATTTTACGCTCGACTGATTATTATACAGGATGAGAAAACCGAGTAGTTCAAATGACCCAAAAGCAATATTTTTACAATAAATGGCGAGCAAAGGAGGATACTGAAAGAATCTTGAACTTTTCAGTTGCAGACATTTTAAACAATTTTAAATTTGCTATACAGGATGGTCATTTTAATTGGTTCCAGTATATTGGGAGCAATAAGAAATACAAAACCGGTTAAATGGGATAGAAGTTGCCTATTTTAGGGAGCATTAATATTAGTTAATGTTAGTAAATTTAAAATTTCATGGACCGTATTCATATTATTGTCCAAAAACAATTTTTTTTATATTATATACTTAATATGCTATAACTTCTTTGTCATAGAAATTATAAAAAAATTGTATTAAACTCTTTTTTTTCTAATTTACATAGAATATGAGAAAATGTTTGTACAACGTTTCGTTTTCACAGGGTCAGTCTCAGCTTATTTTTTTAAATATGGACCTGCATTGAAAACGAAACGTTTAACAAAAATTTTGGTGACGTTTTCTTATAACCTACGTAAAACAAAGAACACAATTTTTCGATAACTTTAAAAACAAAAAAGTTATAACAAAATATATAAAATTGAAAAATTTGGTTTTTTACCATTTGAAATGACCATCCTGTATTCAGAGTGTTTTATTAAAAGTGACCCCGTTGCTAGGATAAGTAGAACACAGAAAAAAGTGGAGTTTGCTTGGTAAAAATTATAGTAACGTCATCCGTATTCAAGATACAGGATGTTGAAAAAAAAGTTTATACAAATTTTTAGGATTATGTCGAAACTACTAGCTATATTATTATTATATTATAGGAATCCGACATATTTCATGAATTTATTTTGGCTCTCATAGATGGCGGTAGTTACCGGTACAACTCATAAAAGTTATGTCGGTACGAACCGTGTAATTAGCGCCCTCCATGAGAGTCAAAACAAATTTATGGAATGTGTCAACTTCCAAAATTTCATTACCGTTACGCACTTATTTTTCAGTGTTCTACTTATTCTAGCAACGGAGTCACCATTTTTAAACACTCTGAATACATAAATAAAAGAAAATCCTATATGTTAATTATTAGTATTAGTACACCCTGTATAAATAAATAATATTTTTGCCCGTTTCGAAACGTTGTTTTATTTTACTAAGGTAGGGTTATTCTTATATTGAGCAATATAATAAATATGTACACTTAAAAATTAAAAATTAAAAAAAAAACAGAAAATATTCGTTGTTTTTACAAATACTTCCAGAATATTGCCGAAAAAACGTCAGATTTAAAAATAAATCAGTCCCGAACAAATTTATGAAACATGGTTTTTGTATAAAGCTGTTTTCTTTAGTTTGGATTCGATTTAAAATAAAGGCAGTAAGAGCTAAGTGATTGAAATAACGCTTATCCTAAAAAATCTTTTTTGAAATAAATCTGTCAAAAATTTGCATGTTTAGAGAGCAATGAAAGGTTATTGAAGAAAAATTACAATTTGGCAACGTTTAAAAAGTCAAAACTGTCAATTTTCAAGTATTCCTTCAATTGTCAAAGTGTTTTATATGCGTATGTGTTGAATAAAAACGTCAAATCTTCAAGTAGAGAGAATCGATTAATTTCGTAACGCTATCTCTTTTTCTCTCTCCTAACTGGTCGACTAACAATCATTAAAAGAACATCAGAAACGTCAGAAAGTGATCAAAATGAGATTTCCGATGCGTTTTTCCTGTCAAAACTGTCAATTTCCAAGTAACCTGTCAGTTGCCAAACTGTTAAGTGTTGTATGCGCGCTTGTGTGAATAAAAAGTCAAATCTTCAAGTAGAGAGAATCGATTAATTTCATAACGCTATCTCTTTTTCTCTCTCCTAACTGGTCGACTAACAATCATTAAAAGAACATCTGAAACGTCAGAAAGTGATCAAAATGATATTTCCGATGCGTTTTTCCTGTCAAAACTGTCAATTTCCAAGTAATCTGTCAGTTGCCAAACTGTTAAGTGTTAAATGCGTGCATGTGTGAATAAAAAGTCAAATCTTCAAGTAGAGAGAATCGATTAATTTCGTAACGCTATCTCTTTTTCTCTCTCCTAACTGGTCGACTAACAATCATTAAAAGAACATCTGAAACGTCAGAAAGTGATCAAAATGATATTTCCGATGCGTTTTTCCTGTCAAAACTGTCAATTTCCAAGTAATCTGTCAGTTGCCAAGCTGTTAAGTGTTGAATGCGTGCATGTGTGAATAAAAAGTCAAATCTTCAAGTAGAGAGAATCGATTAATTTCGTAACGCTATCTCTTTTTCTCTCTCCTAACTGGTCGACTAACAATCATTAAAAGAACATCTTAGACGTCAGAAAGTGATCAAAATGAGATTTCCGATGCCTTTTCCTGTCAGAACTGTCAATTTCCAAGTAATCTGTCAGTTGCCAAACTGTCAAGTGTTGTATGCGTGCATGTGTGAATAAAAAGTCAAATCTTCAAGTAGAGAGAGTCGATTAATTTCGTAACGCTATCTCTTTTTCTCTCTCCTAACTGGTCGACTAACAATCATTAAAAGAACATCTGAAACGTCAGAAAGTGATCAAAATGATATTTCCGATGCGTTTTTACTGTCAAAACTGTCAATTTCCAAGTAATCAGTCAGATGCCAAGCTGTTAAGTGTTGAATGCGCGCATGTGTGAATAAAAAGTCAAATCTTCAAGTAGAGAGAATCGATTAATTTCGTAACGCTATCTCTTTTTCTCTCTCCTAACTGGTCGACTAATAATCATTAAAAGAACATCTGAAACGTCTGAAAGTGATCGAAATGAGATCTCCGATGCGTTTTCCTGTCAAAACTGTCAATTTCCAAGTAATCTGTCAGTTGCCAAACTGTTAAGTGTTAAATGCGCGCATGTGTGAATAAAAAGTCAAATCTTCAAGTAGAGAGAATCGATTAATTTCGTAACGCTATCTCTTTTTCTCTCTCCTAACTGGTCGACTAACAATCATTAAAATAACATCTTAGACGTCAGAAAGTGATCAAAATGAGATTTCCGATGCGTTTTCCCTGTCAAAACTGTCAATTTCCAAGGAATCTGTCAGTTGCCAAACTGTTAAGTGTTGTATGCGCGCATGTGTGAATAAAAAGTCAAATCTTCAAGTAGAGAGAATCGATTAATTTCATAACGCTATCTCTTTTTCTCTCTCTTAACTGGTCGACTAACAATCATTAAAAGAACATCTGAAACGTCAGAAAGTGATCGAAATGAGATCTCCGATGCCTTTTCCTGTCAGAACTGTCAATTTCCAAGTAATCTGTCAGTTGCCAAACTGTTAAGTGTTGAATGCGCGCATGTGTGAATAAAAAGTCAAATCTTCAAGTAGAGAGAATCGATTAATTTCGTAACGCTATCTCTTTTTCTCTCTCCTAACTGGTCGACTAATAATCATTAAAAGAACATCTGAAACGTCTGAAAGTGATCGAAATGAGATCTCCGATGCGTTTTCCTGTCAAAACTGTCAATTTCCAAGTAATCTGTCAGTTGCCAAACTGTTAAGTGTTAAATGCGCGCATGTGTGAATAAAAAGTCAAATCTTCAAGTAGAGAGAATCGATTAATTTCGTAACGCTATCTCTTTTTCTCTCTCCTAACTGGTCGACTAACAATCATTAAAATAACATCTTAGACGTCAGAAAGTGATCAAAATGAGATTTCCGATGCGTTTTCCCTGTCAAAACTGTCAATTTCCAAGGAATCTGTCAGTTGCCAAACTGTTAAGTGTTGTATGCGCGCATGTGTGAATAAAAAGTCAAATCTTCAAGTAGAGAGAATCGATTAATTTCATAACGCTATCTCTTTTTCTCTCTCTTAACTGGTCGACTAACAATCATTAAAAGAACATCTGAAACGTCAGAAAGTGATCGAAATGAGATCTCCGATGCCTTTTCCTGTCAGAACTGTCAATTTCCAAGTAATCTGTCAGTTGCCAAACTGTCAAGTGTTGTATGCGTGCATGTGTGAATAAAAAGTCAAATCTTCAAGTAGAGAGAGTCGATTAATTTCGTAACGCTATCTCTTTTTCTCTCTCCTAACTGGTCGACTAACAATCATTAAAAGAACATCTGAAACGTCAGAAAGTGATCAAAATGATATTTCCGATGCGTTTTTACTGTCAAAACTGTCAATTTCCAAGTAATCAGTCAGATGCCAAGCTGTTAAGTGTTGAATGCGCGCATGTGTGAATAAAAAGTCAAATCTTCAAGTAGAGAGAATCAATTAATTTCATAACGCTATCTCTTTTTCTCTCTCCTAACTGGTCGACTAACAATCATTAAAAGAACATCTTAGACGTCAGAAAGTGATCAAAATGAGATTTCCGATGCGTTTTCCCTGTCAAAACTGTCAATTTCCAAGGAATCTGTCAGTTGCCAAACTGTTAAGTGTTGAATGCGCGCATGTGTGAATAAAAAGTCAAATCTTCAAGTAGAGAGAATCAATTAATTTCATAACGCTATCTCTTTTTCTCTCTCCTAACTGGTCGACTAACAATCATTAAAAGAACATCTTAGACGTCAGAAAGTGATCAAAATGAGATTTCCGATGCGTTTTTCCTGTCAAAACTGTCAATTTCCAAGTAATCTGTCAGTTGCCATGCTGTTAAGTGTTGAATGCGCGCATGTGTGAATAAAAAGTCAAATCTTCAAGTAGAGAGAATCGATTAATTTCGTAACGCTATCTCTTTTTCTCTCTCCTAACTGGTCGACTAATAATCATTAAAAGAACATCTTAGACGTCAGAAAGTGATCAAAATGAGATTTCCGATGCGTTTTCCTGTCAAAACTGTCAATTTCCAAGTAATCTGTCAGTTGCCAAGCTGTTAAGTGTTGAATGCGTGCATGTGTGAACAAAAAGTCAAATCTTCAAGTAGAGAGAATTTGGTAACGCTCTCTTTTTCTCTCTCTCCTAACAATCATTAAAAGAAAATCTGAAACGCCAGAAAGTGATCTCCGATGCGTTTTCCTGTCAAAACTGTCAATTTCCAAGTAATCTGTCAAACTGTTTAGTGTAAAAAAATCAAATAAAGAATGAATTTTCAAGCAAGCGCATTTCGAAAAACTAATTAAGATAAGCGTTATTCGTATCAACTTTCCTACAAAGTCAAAAAAAATTGATAAGACTTAAAAAATTCCCCTAATCGTTAAAACTCAATGGCGTTAGTTACCCGTTCGGCCCTAAGATGGGGCTCTTTCTCCTACTTTGATCGGACATGTTTAACGTGTCGTTGACAGACGTCATTTGCGTCCCATTTAACGACGCGTCTCTGGATGATTCGGACGAGTGAATTTCATCGCAAGAGCTGCGTATGTCTTCGTTTTGACCGAAATGAGGATTGCACCGATGGTGATTGGTGGTGCGGAGTTTTTTTGAGTTTTCGAAAAGTTTGTGAAGGTCGTAAAATTTGGAAGGTTTAACGTTGGAATTTGGATCTTCTTCGAAGCGTAGAGGGGTGAGTTTTTCGAGTTTTTTAGCGAGGACTTGACCGTTGCCGTTGAAGGGATAAAACTGGAAAATATAATTGTAATAAGCAACTAGTGTTTTTTTTTTAATAATGAAATACGCATACCTGTGGATTTTCTGTAATGTGTACGTGTCCGTTCATGTAAGGTTTGGCGAGGCCGTTGGTATGAGTGTTGGGGAATTCTTCTCCACCCTGAATTTAAAAAAATACCATTAGAAACATTTAAGATTCAAACTGACTGTATAATAAACAAAAATATAATACTCTCACCTTTGTATCGAAATGATCGCTGGGTACGGGCGGTATATTCGTGGTCATTCCATCCGAAACCAAAAACTGATTTTCCTGTTCGTCGTCATTACAGGTTTCTTCGAGTCTAACTTGAACGGCGCCAACGTGAGGCGCGTAGTGCGCAACACCGGGATAATAATTATTCGAAGCCGTCATGCGCGATCTATCCAAAGCTCTCCTTTTAACGCACCGTCGACGCACCAATATACAAGCGATGCAACAAACGATGCACAACAAGGCGATAATGGTGCCGATTATTAGACCTGAAAACAAAAATAAAGTTCCTGAATGGAAAACGAAATATTTTTAATTGTCAAATTGGAATCAGCCTTGTCCATTTTGTGTTGGCGTGCAAGAAAGTGGTGCTGGAAGCCCTCTTATCAAAAATATGAAGATTCCACGCTCGTCCTGCAGGGAAATTTTAGGGGGATAGTTTGGTTTGGAAGAATTTTGGGAGTGTTATAGAGGATCTCTCTTTCTCTCTTTTTATTACCGACTTTTACTCACCGACTTTTTGTTTATATTTAACATCGGTAGAAGACACTTCCCTTTGGGTAATTTTCATTTTGGTAGTAACGTCTTGCGCTATTGTAGGTCTTCCGACACCGATATCGGAAACTGCTCTAACCAAAACCGTGTAATGGGTGTCGCTGTCTAAATTTCCCAGCATCACGGATACATTTTCTTCGTCTTTAGTGGATAAAGTTAAGTTTATCCATTTTTCCACGGGCCAATTGTTGTCGGGAGTGTAAGTGATGATGTATTTGTCGATCTTCGACGAGAATTCTTTAGGTTTTCGCCACTGAAGGTAGATGGCGGTGTCGTTTAAGACTTTGTACTCTAGATCGGTAACGGGTGGAGGAACTGCAAAGAAAATATTTATTTTTATTGAAAAGTTACAGTTGAATTGACGGGGAGTTTACTAACCGTCTGAAGTGGTTGTGGCGAATACGGGTTCGGAAAAAAATCCCGGCGATCCGTCTAAATTGTGAGCTCGTATTCTGAACTCGTATTTGGTGTTCGGTTTTAGTTTTTTCACGTGCATTTTATTTGAAAAACTTTTCATTAGATTTTTCTCGTCGCATTCAGTTTTTTCTTTAGCGGCGGCTGCGTAACAGATCGTAAAAAATTTTGTACTTTTATCGAATTTATTCCACCTGAGTTTAACGGAAGTCGGCGACTGAGCTATTGCCTTTATTTCCGTCGGTGGTAGGGGGGTCATTTCGCTGGTCGCGTTCGTTTCTATTTCATTGAAGTTTGTACTATTCGTTGGATTTGGAATGACGTAAGGCGTCCAAATGACCGGTTCTTTTTCGTCCTTATTGGTTGAAGCGACGCGGAAATTGTACTCTACACCAGGGGTAAGCCCTAAAAAAACAAATAACCGTAGATTCGTCGATATTGTCGATAACTTTTTACCTTACCTGTGACTAGATACGTTTTCTTTTTCGTTGAATTGCTGAAAATGGACCAGGAAAGGTCGTTTTTCCAATGAACTTTGTAAGAAAAGCGTTCACCCGTACAAGAGATGTCCGTACTCAGCTCGGACCATTTCAAAATCACAGAAGTGTTGTCTTTGTTTTCTATTTCTAAGTTTCTGTTACCAAAAGTCCCTAAAAATTCAAAGAAATTCTTTTATATTGGGTGATATTGAAAGCAGGTATATAACCGCAGGTGAGTATTTTGGTCGTTAACTTACCACTTTTGCAGGTAACTTTTTCTGATGGATCACTCGCGCCTGTAGAATACAACCTAACGTAAAAAGTGTATTCAGTGTCACTTTTTAGGCCATCGGCATCGATCGAAGTCACATTTCTAGCGTATTCTGGTCCGACAAATTCCACTCCGTTATCTAAAAAAACCGAAATTAAATAAAACTGTACTGTTTAAAAAAAATTATCTTACCGTAAAAGAAGGAATGAATGCTGTAACCAGTAACGCTAACATTAGGAGGAGCTTTCCAACTTAGACAAATCGACGACGAGTTGTACGGTCTACATTTTAGTTTCTGTGGAGGGCTCGGCGTTTGCGAAACGTTAATAATATCCATTTGTACAGCCGTCCAAACTTTTCCAATAGAATTCGTTGCCACACACTGATACATTCCTAAAAGTTTATATAGACATAGAAATTTTTTTTTATTGGACATGTATGTTCAATTACCTGAGTCGTTAGTGAACGTATGGCTAAAAATAATTCCTTTCGGTTGTCTCCTGACTCTAGAATCGAATTTGAGGATCTGTCCGTCTTTCAGCCACTTTATGGTAGGTTCAGGTATTCCGGTAGCGCGACATTCTAGCCTCGCCGTTATAGCGGCTGGGTATAATTTCGAAACGGGTGTAACAATAAAGCTAGGCGTCTGTCTAACTAAAACGGTAAAACTCTTACTAATACTATCCATTTTATTGTACGCTCTGCAAGTGTAGCTGCCTCCATTGCTTGTTTGTACATTAGGTACGTCCAAGACGGATGTATTACCTACGACTACGTCATCTAAAAAATATTTAAAACGATACTAAATGGATCGGAGGAAAATGTACTGTGAGTGGCCTCCTAGGTCACCAGACTTACTACTTACAATATTGAATTTTATTTTCGATACTTACTAAATAGCCATTGTACTGTAGGTATAGGCCATCCCGTCACAGGACAATACAGAGTGAGTTTCTCATCAATTAAAACTGTAACGTTCGGTGAAATATCGAGAGGTAGAAACGAAGGTGCGGTTGACTCGGTTAATTCCGGCAACACTGTCATATAAGCTACTTCACTATATTCAGTTTTATTAAGTTTATCATTTGTTGCTTTACATCTGAAATCAAATAAGGAATTAAAATTAAAAAAATATTGACGAATATACTATATTTTTATCAACTTACCTATACGCTCCAGTATGAGAGCTCTGAGATTTTTTTATCAACAAGACCCCATTGGGTAAAGGAACATAGCTGAAAAGAAATAATTATTAGTAAACATAGATAAATAGCAGATCCTCCGTGTTTAATAATTTTATTCTTTTTTATCTAGCCGCCATGTTGAAATGGCGCGGTACTCACTACAGATTAGCTCAGTTTAGGTGAACTTTATTACTATAAAACAAAACTAAGCCCAAGATTTTTAAGTGTATAAGATTCAATTATTACAAAAAAAAACAAAAACAAAAGTAGGTATTTAGTAGAAGAGTCATGTTCTGGATTACAATTTTCAGATGGCTGTGGTGGCCAGTCTCCAGAGAGTTTACAAGTAAAAGAAGCCTCCAGGGGGTTTACAAGACGTAAGCGAAGTCTCCGGAGGGTTAACAAGAAGGGAATAAGTCTGATTGCTGCAATACGAGTGGTATTGAAGAAGTTGTAGGGTTTGGGTAACTTGTGCATGGGAAAATTTGCTATCCCGATAGCATTGTAAACCATGCCCATTCACAATATGGTCTCTATATGCATATGTCTCCAGAGCGGTTCTCAGGAAGTAAAAGAAGTCTCCAGAGGGTTAACAAGAAGTGTATAAGTCTGCATGCTCCTATACGAAGGGTATTGTAGAAGTTTGAGAGTTTAGGGAACTTGTGCCTGGGAAAATTTGCTATCCTGATAGCATTGTAAACCATGCCCATTCACAATATGGTCTCTATATGCATATAAGTTTCCAGAGCGGTTTACAAGAAGTAAAAGAAGTCTCCAGAGGGTTAACAAGAAGTTTATAAGTCTGCATGCTTCTATACGAAGGGTATTGTAGAAGTTTGAGAATTTGGGGAACTTGTGCCTGGGAAAATTTGCTATCCCGATAGCATTGTAAACCATGCCCATTCACAATATGGTCTCTATATGCATATAAGTGTCCAGAGCGGTTTACAAGAAGTAAAAGAATTCTCCAGAGGGTTAACAAGAAGTGTATAAGTCTGCATGCTTCTATACGAAGGGTATTGAAGAAGTTTGCGAGTTTGGGGAACTTGTGCCTGGGAAAATTTGCTATCCCGATAGCATTGTAAACCATGCCCATTCACAATATGGTCTCTATATGCATATAAGTATCCAGAGCGGTTTACAAAAAGTAAAAGAAGTCTCCAGGGGGTGTCAAGACATGAACGAATTCTCCAGAGGGTTAACAAGAAGTGTATAAGTCTGTATGCTTCTATACGAAGGGTATTGAAGAAGTTTGAGAGTTTGGGGAACTTGTGCCTGGGAAAATTTGCTATCCCGATAGCATTGTAAGTCTCCAGAGGGTTTCTAATAATCGTAAAAGTTTCACTTTCGTATTATATTCAACAAATATGGTTATATAAAGGATTTTTTAATGAAAAATCTACTAAATAAATAAACTCATTTAACTTAACGTATGTTGTATTGAATTAACCTCGGGATTTTTTTTTTCATAATTTGATCTTTTATAAAAGAACACTCATCACAACTTCGATTTACCTTCATCTGCACACGTATAAAGTTTCTTTGAAGGCATAGAATTTGGTAGAAAACTTTTACTTTAATACCCGTATTTCTTAACGTAACTCGAGAATACTTCAGACAGCTTAAAACTTGACTAATTTCATCAAATTATATATTTTACAATAATTTAATATAAATATGAACTTATAGGATGCTTCTAAATTCAATAACAAGACCGTTAGATAATTTTCACTTAAAGACAGTTAAAAATCTAGTTATACTTTAATATAGAGGGTGTTGCGGAAGTTATAAGATACAAAAAGTTAACGAGTGATGATACGAAGAAAATTAGTTATAATAACGTCACTAACCTTTTTTGGTGAGGTAGAATAAGATTATTATTAAACTCCCATTGAATATCAACAGGAGGAGTTGAGTGGATACCACATCGGAGTATTTTGGGTTGGGAGAGGTAAACTGTGGAGTTGACTGGATTTAACGAAAACTCCTTTAGTGCTAAAAATAAAAAAAATAATAACTTTTACGTTAAAAAAGTTAAATAAGTACTTACAGGCTATTTTCAACTTGGCCACATTGGATAGAAGAGCTCCTGCCCTATTTCTGACCAAACATCGATAATCTCCCACATATTCAACGTCCCCAGTTTTTCCCAAAGTAACTTTCGGTATATACAAATCTCCATTGTCATGGATAATACGACTTGAATCATTATTCAAAATTCTTTGCCCAAAATGAAACCAAGTATACTGAAAAAAACAAAATAATACTTAAATTACAGTAAAGTATAGTCTGTTCATACGAATAATGAAGTGACAAACTAGATTCCTATTAAGAAAGACCCGTGGAAGCTGTCAATTATGGAATTATTGTCATTATAGAATATCTTACTTGTATTGGGCCTTTTAAAGATTCTGCTCGACACTTCAAAAGTGCGCTTTTATCTTTGGGTACGATCACATCCTGAGGGTCGGTCAATTTTAAAGATAGATCTATACTTGGTATTTCGAAGGATTTTCCAAACGCTGAAAAGAAAAGAAAATATTAATTTCTTGAACAAAATCAATAACGACCAACAAATAGAAAAAAAAAATAGCCAAACGACGGAAGAATTCTTAACAGGGTAAACAAGTTGGAGAGGATGGGAAAAGTCAAAAATAATGCAGGGAAATAAATTCAGGTTCTGGATGCATGCAGTCGAGGAGGGGTAGAGGTGGGAATGGGTGAGAAATAGTTTTCCACGATTTGCGGTGTAATTTTGATTTTGAGTATCTTAATGTATACAGGGTGCGGCAATGGAAACGAAACAGATTGAAAATATTTTTTTTTGAGAAAATTCAAAAACAGGTCAAGTGGGACATCTTTCGATCATATCCTCAACTGTCGTACATCCTTTGTCACTATTACCAATGAAAATTGAATAGGGAAAGTATGTGAGTCATCCTTTAAAAGATAATTTTATAATATTGACAAATTAAAAAGTGTGTAGAAATTAAAAAAAAAACTGTATAGAATGTCAAAAAAGTGTATAGAAAGTATATAAAATTATAGAAAAATTAAAAAACTATGTAGAAAACTAAAAAAAACTATAGAAAGTCACTATTACCAATGAAAATTGGATAGGGAAAGTATGTGACACATAATTTAAAAGATAAATTTATAATTTTGACAATGTTAAAAAGTGTGTAGAAAGTAAAGGAAAAACTGTATAGAATGTCAAAAAAGTGTATAGAAAGTATATAAAATTATAGAAAAATTTAAAAACTATATAGAAAACTAAAAAAACTGTATAGAAAGTCACTATTACCAATGAAATTTAAATAGGGAAAGTATTAAGTGTGACTCATCATTTAAAAGATAACTTTATAATTTTGACAATGTTAAAAGCGTTGGAATGATTTCAATAGAAAATTTAATGAACTGAGATCAATACTAAGACTGCGAAGTCAATAAAAATAAACCTTTATTCAAATCAAACTTTTATTTCCCATCATTTTTATTCGTCAAATTCCAGTTTGGAATTATGTTGATTTGCATTTTATTTGTTATAATTTTCAATACACTAAACTCAAGATGTTTTGTATTCTTATATTCGGTATATAAAAACCATTTATCAAAAAGTCGTTGTGTCTCAAGAGAAACAGGAAAAAAAAATGTATCGACTTAAAAATAATTTTTCATAAAGAACGGGGAAGCGTTATAAAAAATGAGTATCATTTAGAACACCCGCATTGTTGACTGAAGCAGCTTTATCATTTATATGAGAGTTGAGAGTTTTGCAGATATTTTTTCATTTTATTAAGTTTACATAAACAATGTGTATAGAAAGTTTAAAAAAAATTGTATAGAAAGTAAAAAAGTGTATGGAAAGCTTAAAAAAGTGTATACAAAGCATAAGACAGAAAGTCAAAAAAAGTGTATAGAAAGTCCAAAAAGTGTATAGAAAGTCTAAAAAGTGTATAGAAAGTCAAAAAAAAGTGTATACAAGGCACAAAACAAAAACAGGTGTGTAGAAAGTCCAGAAAGTGTATATAAAGTCAAAAAAGTGTACATAAAGTCAATAAAGTATATATAAAGTCAAAAAAGTGTATATAAAGTCTAAAGAGTCTATGGAAAACTTAAAAAAGTGTATGGAAAGCTTAAAAAAGTGTATACAAAGCTTAAAACATGTGTGTAGAAAGTCCAGAAAGTGTATATAAAGTCAAAAAAGTGTATATAAAGTCAAAAAAGTATATATAAAGTCAAAAAAGTATATATAAAGTCAAAAAAGTATATATAAAGTCAAAAAAGTGTATAAAAGTCAAAAAGTGTATAGAAAGACAAAAAAGTGTATAGAAAGTCAAAAAAGTGTATAGAAAGTCTAAAAACTGTATGGAATGTCAAAAAAATGTCAAAACTGTATAGAAAACTAAAAAAACTGTATAGAAAGCTGTTTTTAGTCGATAGAAAACTAAAAAACTGTATAGAAAGCTGTTTTTAGTCGATTTTCTGGAGTTTTTTCCTTAAATATTGATAGTTTTTGGGGGGGATTTCTCCCCTAAAAGTGCCAGTTTTGTGGGGAATTTCCTCCAGAAAAAAATACTTTTTTACAGAAATTTTCGTAGTACGCGTTCATGGATCTTGCACCAGTAGTTTTTGGGAGGAGACCTCTCCCCTAAAAGTTCTAGATTTTTAGGGAATTTCCCCCCCCCCCAAATTTCCCCAAAAGAACTCTTCTTTACAGAAATTTTCGTAGTACGCGTTCGTGGATCTTGCACCAGGACAACGCGCTGTCCGTGAAGCGTTATTTAGCCGCAAGAGGTATTCTCGAACACGCGCCGTCCTTTCCTGATTTAGCACTCTGTGACTTCTTCCTGTTTCCGAAAATCAAGTATACCTTAAAAGGAACCCGGTTCGAGTCGACGGAAGATATGAAGCTAAAAATGGCGGAGCTCCCGAATGATCTTTCAATTTAAAATTTCTGTAACTTTTACTTAGTAATAAAACCCTGTGAACTGGTTTTGGTAAGTAAGTTCGGCAAGAACCTACGTAATTAAGAACAGATTCAATCAATATTTAAATCATTTTTTGGCGCCCAACGTATATATTTTTGAAGTGAAAACTTCTTTAGGGCACTTTTTTTTGGGCGAAGAAAAAACATTTTCACGTTTTTATGCAACACACAATACTATTGGTCATTCGTCACGCTTTTATGCAACACACAATACTTTTGGTTATGCAACACAATTAACAATGAAGCGTGTATAGTGTTGCATAAATTATTGTCACGCTTTTATGCAACACTCAATACTTTTGGTTATGCAACACAATATATATGTATACTGTGTATATATGTGTACTTTTTTTTGTAAAAAAATCCATTTACAATGGGCTTACTATAAAATTTTCAAAAGGGATTCATTTATTGGTGTTTTTTTTTTAAATTTAAAATCTTTTTGTCAATTTTTCTACGCCGTTTGTTTTTTAAAGTTTATAGGAAAAGTACTTGTTACACATGGTAATATGTAAACCTTTTAAACTGATTAGCATACCCAGACGAAACGTATCCGTAAAAAATGCAAGTTTGAATAAAACAACATAATTTCGCTTGAATTAGATACATTTTAAAATTCATTTGTTTTGCCCCAAAAAAAAAATCGGACAATTTGATAAATTTGTTACCGAACGAGACGTATTTTAATGATTCTTTTGACAGGTTATGGCATGTAGATTTGCGACCACCAACGCTTTTTGTTATTCATAGATTCTATTTCTCCCATAATTTTCACTCTAATGTATGTTAATAAATACGGACGTCTAGAAGTTTGAAAATTAGTTGGTTATATTCATAATGATTTAATTAAAACTAAGTGCCTACCAAAGTATACAAGATTTACTCTTAGCGCTGCCCTGGAACACTGCAAAAATTCCACAATTGTCAACAATTGTCAATAATTATCAAAAATGGTCAATAATTTTGAAAAATGGTCTAAAATTTTGAAAAATTGTCAAAAATGGTCAAAAACTATCAAAAATGGTTAAAAATTGTCAATTATTTTTAAAAATAGTCAAAAATGGACAATTATTGTCAAAATTGGTAAATAATTGTTAAAATTTTGAAAAATAGTCGATAATTGTCAAAAACTATCAAAAATGGTCAATAATTTTGAAAAATTGTCAAAAATGGCCAATAATTGTCAAAATTGGTCAATAATTGTCCAAAATTGTTAAAATTTTGAAAAATGGTCGATAGCTGTCAAATACTATCAGAAATGGTCAATAATTTTGAAAAACTTTCAAAAATTTTGAAAAATTGTCAAAAATGGTCAAAAACTATCAAAAATGGTTAAAAATTGTCAATTATTTTTAAAAACTGTCAAAAATGGACAATTATTGTCAAAATTGGTAAATAATTGTTAAAATTTTGAAAAATAGTCGATAATCGTCAAAAACTATCAAAAATGGTCAATAATTTTGAAAAATTGTCAAAAATGGCCAATAATTGTCAAAAACTATCAAAAATGGTCAAAAACTATCAAAAATGGACAATTATTGTTTAAAATTGTCAAAATTTTGAAAAATAGTTGATAATTGTCAAAAATTGTTAAAGTTTCTAAAAAATTGTCAAAAATTTTGAAATATGGTCAAAAAGGTCTAAAATTTTGAAAAGTTGTCAAAAATGGTCAAAAACTATCAAAAATGGTTAAAAATTGTCAATTATTGTTAAAAATTGGTAAATAATTGTTAAAATTCTGAAAAATAGTCGATAATTGTCAAAAACTACCAAAAATGGTCAATAATTTTGAAAAATTGTCAAAAATGGCCAATAATTGTCAAAAACTATCAAAAATGGTAAAAAACTGTCAAAAATGGACAATTATTGTTAAAAACTGTTAAAAATGGACAATTATTGCCAAAAACTGTCGAAAATGATTAAAAATTGTCATCATTTTGAAAAATGGTCACTAATTTGAAAAACAGTCAAAATGGTCAGTAATGGTCAATAATAGTTAAAATTTTGAAAAATGGTCAATAATCGTCAAAAGTTGTCAAAATTTTGAAAAATTGTCAATAAATAATACGAGCCGTTTCCGAAAATCGATTTAAACACGTAATTTATAAAATCGATTTACGAAAAATCGATTAATATTACTTTTTTTAACCCCTCATTTTTCAAAAATTGTAAAACAATTTGGAATTTTGTTTATTTAAACGGCAAGTATAATGAAAATAATGAATAAATATGAGGAAATGATTCTAAAAAAGGTGGTTTTCAAATTTTGAAAATTCAAAAAGACGGCCGCGCAAAGTGACTTTATACATACAGGGTGGCCAGACGAAAACGAAACAGAGCCAGTATCAGGAACTGCGTCAACGTTTAAAAAAAAACGCAGAGGCACGTCGATTTTTGATCAAAGGAGGGCACTTTTTTCCGGTATTTTTAACATCAGGGGTCGAGTAAGGAATCATTTTAAAGCCCTTTTAATTCTCTTTACAACAGTCTTTAAATTTTAAAACTCGGCCTAACAGTTTTTAATAAATTACATCAATTAAATCCTGATAATGACTCTGTTTCGTTTTCGTCTGGCCACCCTGTATATGTATATTGTTTTCAATTGCTGTTCATCTTATGAACATTAAAAAATTTCACATGCGGTTTGTTGCAATCGACAGAATAAGAGTTGTTTAATAGAATAGAAAATTTTTGTACAGTTCAAGGCTAGTTTTTAAATATTGTTTTGAAAGAAAATTTTCAATTTTCCCAGCATTAACCTGTCAGCTTTTTTAAAGCTTTCGCGTTTTCTTTTTATTAAACATTAATTTAAAAATCCATTTCTGGTCCGTTAAAACATCTGCCCCGAGAAAATAGCGAGATTTGGTATTTTTCCAAAAAAAGAACAATGTAGGTATTTTATAAAAGGAAAATGCAAAATGGAATAATAAAACGGTAAAAGTGATTTTTGTAATTGTTTTTTCTTTTAAATCCTGCCTGAATATTCGTTTTCGAAGCTACCCCACATTCGAAATGAGATTGGTTAGGTTAACATGAATTTAATACAGGGTAATCAAATTTGGAGTATGAAATATGAAATGCAGATTTGCTACAACTATACAGGATGGTCATTTGAAACGAATCCAGTATTGGGATCTCGAAAACAATAAATGATAAAGCCGGTGACACCTTCTTCGTTTCTTTGTGACCGTTCAACTAAGAAGAGACAACAACTTCCCGGGCTATATGCCCTGACAGACATTGAATTACAATTCTAAGTCAAACGGGGTCGGTATGATCTACAAGATTCCACTTAACCAACCATTCTGGTTTGTAATTTATTCTTCGATATCTATTGGTAAAACGCTTTACTAAATACGACAATTTTACAGGAAACTCTAATAATACATTATTGTTTCAAGCCCATGGGCTTGTTGTCAAATTTTTAGAATTTTTGTTCGCGGTTGGAGGTGGAGATGTCGTTATTGTCACAACATTACTTAACATTTCATGACATGTATTGATTGTGATTTTAGTGTCAAATTCAGTCCGGGATTAGGCTCTTAGAGCTCTCGGAAGGAGAACATATACCTTGTACTGATGAGGCGCAATACGCCGAAACCGGTCTACAAGTTATGTTGTCCCTTCTAATTGCATTCCAGAATGGTTGGTTAAATATTGTAGATCATACCGACCCCGTTTGACTTCAATGTCTGTCGGGGCATATAACCCGGGAAGTAGTTGTTTCTTCTTAGTTGAACGGTCACCGTTTTTGAAAAATATTTTTCATATCTAAAAGTACAATAGGTGATCCTGGTGTTTCAGAAAGACCCCTAGTCATAGTTTAAAGGTTGAAAGATTTAAAAAATAGTTATCTGTATATTTATTAAGAGCGGAGTGCCCTCTGAGAGAAGAATTTTATTAATTTTGCATACTGATTAGCTTCAACAATGACTACTGTTATCAGTATTTTGTATTGCCTACAATATTTTTTCTACGTGCATGCAAAAACCAAAAAATGTATTATTTAGGTTGCTCTAAATGGACTAAAAATGGTGTCGATTTGAATGTTTATGTTTGTCATGATTACAAAGGGGTAAAATGACAGACGAGTGCAATAAAATTTTTATTGCACTAGCACGAATAACTAAAACTCTACACACTTCATAGCGTTCGTAAAGTACGTACTTTACGCACGGTAGTAGAAAATAGTATATTGTACAACAAGTGAGAAAAGTACTTTCGCCACATGTTACACACTATACTTTTTCTACAACTGCACAAATTTAAAGAATACAAGTAAAGTAACTTAATATTTATTTTTATGGTTAGTAAAACAAAAAGAAAAGGTGAGCGGTCGTCGGACCGCCGTTAGAAGCTTGCTTCTTATGCACAATAGAATGACCATTTTTCGTAAATTTTTGACCATTTTTCAAAAATTTTGACAATTATTGACCATTTTTTCAAAATGTTTGACTATTTTTTCAAATTTTAACAATGATTGACAATTATAGACCAATTATAGACCAATTTTGACAGTTTTGACAATTATAGACCAATTTTGACAGTTTTGACAATTTTTCTAAAATTTTGACCATTTTTCCAAATTTTATCAATTATTGACAATTTTTGACTATTTTTGACAGGTTCTGACAATTATTGACCACTTTTTGAACATTTTTAAAAAATGTTGGCAATTTTCTACAATTATTGACCATTTTTGACAGTTTTTTATAATTATTGACCATTTTTTCAAAATTTTGACCATTTATCAAAATTTCAAAAATTATTGACCATTTTTGACAGTTTCTGATAATTTTTCAAAAATTTTGGCAATTTTTGACTATTTTTTCAAATTTTAACAATTATTGACCAATTTTGACAGTTTTGACAATTATTGATCATTTTTGACAATTTAAGACCATTTTTACAAATTTTAACAATTATTGACCATTTTGACAGTTTTTTATAATTATTGACTATTTTTTCAAAATTTTGACAATTTTTGACAATTTTTCGAAAATTTTGACAATTCACCATTTTTTCAAATTTTAACAATTATTTACCATTTTTGCCAATTTTTGAGCATTTTTGACAGGTTCTGACAATTATTGACCATTGACTTTTCAAAAATTTTGACAATTTTCAACAATTATTGACCATTTTTGACAACTTTCCAAAAATTTAGACAATTTTCATACAATTATTGACCATTTTTGACATTTTTTCATAATTATTGACAATTTTTTCAAAATTTTAACAATTTTCGACCATTTTTGACAGTTTCTGACAATTATTAACCATTTTTGACAACTTTCAAAAATGTTGACAGTTTTTGATCATTTTTCAAAATTTTAACAATTATTGACTATTTTTGACCATTTTTTAAAATATCTGACAATTTTTTATAATTATTGACCATTTTTGACAGTCTTTTATAATTAGTGACCATTTTTTAAAAATTTTGACAGTTTTTGACAATTATTAACCATTTTTCCAAATTTTTGACAATTTTTGAAAATATTTGGCAATTATTAACCATTTTTTCAAAACTTTGACAGTTTTTGACAATTATTGACCATTTTTCCAAATTTTTGACCATATTTCAAAATTTTTGACAATTTTTAACATATTTTCTAATATAATCTGACAGTGTTGTGACAACTAAGTAGGTATTTAAAGATGACAGTAGCCTACTAAGTTTTTGTCGATTTTATTCGATTCTCCATATAAATATATGTGGCGTGGGCAAAGTGCCGTGAGAAATATTATTTCTCACAGTATGAGCAATATTTGGTTTTGAAATCAAGTAAGGTATGAGAAATACGTCACTTTTCATAGCAGTTATAGAAAAATTTATTTATTTTTCAATATTCATATTTAAATGGTTAAAACACTTTTTTTTAGTAAGGAAGCGAAACGTGCCACCAGGTTTGAAGCCCAATTTTCACCCCTAATAATTTTCCGTTTTTCGGGTTTGGTTTGAAATGGCACTTGTGAACAACTTTACAATGTCTCAAATTGTGTATATGTAAATTGGTTTTTTTTAGATAGGAAAAAATAAAATGGTTTATCGACTTCCTACTGACTAAATCAGGGGTCTCCAAACTAAAATGAATTATTACAGTTTCTTGTAAAATTGTCGTAACTGGACAATATGTACCGTTGTGGATTATAGTGACATTTCAGTCCGGGATTAACTCTCAGACGATAACATATACCTTGTACTGATGAGGCGCAATACGCTGAAACCGGTCTACAAGTTATGTTATCCCTTCTAGTTGCAAACCAGAATGGTTGGTTTAAATCTTGTAGATTTACCAACCCCGTTTGACTTAGAAGTGTCATTCAATGTCTGTCGGGGCATGTAGCCCGGGAAGTAGTTGTTTCTTCTTCGTTGAACGGTCACTGTTTTTGGAAAAATTATTTTTCAAAACTTTGTCAAAGCGTTAGAATAATATATTTTTATTCTTCGACATCTATTAGTCTCCAAACTATTTTACCTAAGGGCCAGGTTGTAAATAAGTATCTGAACACCAAGCGCGGACCAACAAACTGCTGAAAATACCGCCCTTTCCACGACAAACAGTCTGAGGGTTCTCCTTTGATTTTTTTAATGTAGGTGCAAAATATTGACTTTTGGTAAAATTCAAACTGAAATTTTTTTTATCTTTATATTTTTTATTGTTACCAACTTTTTCACCGTTAAAAGTTTATTAATGTGTAAAATGCTAGGAAAATGCAGGTTTCAAAATGAAATTTTGCTTAAATAAAATTAAAAAATTTCTTTTTTTTACAACATCAAAACCTTTGGCGAGCCGTAGTTTGGAGATCCCTGGTCTGAATTAAACTGTATCTGATAAAACCTCATTCAAAAGACGTCTCTTCGCATCATTCTGACACATACTGTATTAACAGTCGTTTGTATATAAGAATATAAAACCAATGACGTAACCAGTCAAAAGGCACTAAACGAAAAATTATAGTTTATGAAATAGGTACATCCTGCTAATTACTACGGATTAATTCACTAATTATGTGAATGTTTAAATTAATGGGAATTCGACATAGGCGGAGCCCGCATTTATTTTACATTTATAATATAGGGGTCGTAAATTCAATTTTATTAATAAAAACTATTATTTATTCTGTATTTGTTTAATTAAACTTTCATTTAGTCTTTTATTATTTATAAAATATTAATTATCTTAAAAAAAAATCAAGTAAAGAATATTTCACAATATTTCGTTGACTTGGTATCTGGCCTTAAGGATTACTAAATGAGTGCCAGGTGCAGGAAAATTTAGTAGTAAAAAGTTCTTAATTACCTCGGAAACAGGGAATTTTAGCATTCAAAATATTGAAATATATAAAATGATTCACTAAGTGGTAGATTCATTTTTTGTAAATCACTGCAGTAATAAAATTTTTTAGGATTGTGTGATTGGCAGCACTTTTAACGTTGGCAGCTCTTTTAAAGTTATGTCATGTCACTATATGTCATTTATCATATGCATATGTCATGTCAAATAGTTAGAACTTATGGTCAATAATTATCAAATATGGTCAAACATTTGGAAAAATGGTCCATAATTGTCAGTAATTATCAAAAATGGTCAATAATTTTGAAAAATGACCTAAAATTTTGAAAAATTGTCAAAAATGGCCAAAAACTATCATTATCAATTATTGTTAAAAACTGTTAAAATGGACAATTATTGTCAAAAACTGTCAAAAATGGTTAAAAATTGTCATCAATTTGAAAAATGGTCAGAAACTATCAAAAATTCGGAAAAATGGTTACTAATTTTGAAAAACAGTCAAAAATGGTCAATAATTGTTAAAATTTTAAAAATGGTCAAAAATGGTCAATAATTGTTAAAATTTTGAAAAACGGTCAATAATTGTTAAAATTTTGACCAAATTATATGAAAAATTATCAAAATTTTTGAAAAATTGTCAAACATTTTGAAATATAATCAAAAATGGTCAATAATTGCCAAAAATTGTCAAAAATGGTCAATTATTGTCAAAAACAATCGAAAATGGTCTAAAGTTGTCAATTATTGTCAAAAATGTACAATTTTAGTCAAAAATGGTCAATAATTGTCAAACATTTTAAAATATGGTCAATAATGGTCAAAAATAGTCAAAATTTTGAAAAATGGTCAATAATCGATATTTATCGAATTAAAAATCGAATGAAATTATATGAAAAATTGTCAAAATTTTTGAAAAATTGTCAATTATTGTCAAAAACTGTCAAAAATGGTCAAAAATTGTCAAAAGTGGTCAATGATGGTCAAAAACTATCGAAAATGGTAAAAAATTATCAATTATTGTCAAAACCTGTTGAAAATGGACAATTTTTGTCAAAAATGGTCAATAATTGTCTAAAATTTTGAAATGTAGACAATAATGGTCAAAAATAGTCATAATTTTGAAAAATGGTCAATAATCGTCAAAAGTTATCAAAACTTTGAAAAATAGTCAATAAATAATACGAGCTGGATTGTTTTAAAAAGTACATGCTTTTCATATTCCAATAATAAACCTAAGAGATTCATTCGTTAACGATATTTATCGAATTAAAAATCGAATGAAATTATATGAAAAATTGTCAAAAACTGTCAAAAATGTTTAAAAATTGTCAAAAATGGTCAATGATGGTCAAAAACTATCGAAAATGGTCAAAAATTATCAATTATTGTCAAAAACTGTTGAAAATGGACAATTTTTGTCAAAAATGGTCAATAATTGTCAAAAATTTTGAAATATAGTCAATAATGGTCAAAAATAGTCATAATTTTGAAAAATGGTCAATAATCGTTAGAAGTTGTCAAAACTTTGAAAAATAGTCAATAAATAATACGAGCTGGATTGTTTTGGATTGTTTTTAAAAGTACATGCTTTTCATATTCCAATAATAAACCTAAGAGATTAATTCAGCTCATGTACGAACGGATGAAGATGAAAGTTTAGATTTCGACGAAATTTAATGTTCAAGCTACATCATTAAACACTAATTACTTCATTTTCAACAATAAACATAGTATTTTTAACTACAAACATTTTATTTTTAACAATAAACATTGCATTTTTAAAAACAAATTTTTTTTAAATTTTCCATTTCCCCCCTCCATATCTCCTTAAGCATTGATCCAAGCAAAAAAGTGAATGGAACTATTTTTTCAGAGAATTTTATGTAGATTAATTTAGTATATAAACATTTTTTCGCTAGAAGCAATTTTTTTCGAGTTATCAACAATAAACTGAAAAAAAGGTACAATATTTAAATCCCATTTGAGAAATAGCTCTCCACAAACTTGTTCGGCTACTAACAATTCCCGTTTCGTCTTTAATTAACCGCTTTTTATACAATCTAGGATTGGCTTTGGTTTTATTAGCGTCACTTTGTTTTTTTTTTCGTTCGACTTAGAAGTGTAATTCAATGTCTATCGGGGCATATATCTCGTGAAGTAGTTGTTTCTTTTTAGTTGAACGATCACACAAATATTTTTCAAAACTTTGTTGTAAAGCGTTAGAATAATGTATTTATTATTCGCAATCTATTGGTAACACGCTTTACTAAATACGACAATTTTACAGGAAACTGAAATCATTTTATCATTTACTTGTTTTATTTTTCATTTGATTTTGAAATATAATCTTTTAATCAATATACGGAATATTTATATGAAAATTTGCTTACGGCAATTTTTATGGTATTCGACTACATTTACACTACTACATTTTGAAATATGGTCAAAAATGGTCAATAATTACCAAAAATTGTCAAAAATGGTCAATTATTGTCAAAAACAATCGAAATTGGTCAAAAGTTGTCAATTATTGTCAAAAATGTTAAAAATGTACAATTTTTGTCAAAAATGGTCAAATAATTGTCAAACATTTTAAAATATGGTCAATAATGGTCAAAATTTTGAAAAATGGTCAATAATCGTCAAAAGTTGTCAAAACTTTGAAAAATAGTCAATAAATAATACGAGCTGGATTGTTTTAAAAAGTAGATGCTTTTCATATTCCAATAATAAACCTAAGAGATTCATTCGTTAACGATATTTATCGAATTAAAAATCGAATGAAATTATATGAAAAATTGTCAATTATTGTCAAAAATGGTCAATGATGGTCAAAAACTATCGAAAATGGTCAAAAATTATCAATTATTGTCAAAAACTGTTGAAAATGGACAATTTTTTTCAAAAATGGTCAATAATTGTCAAAATTTTGAAATATAGTCAATAATGGACAAAAATAGTCATAATTTTGAAAAATGGTCAATAATCGTTAAAAGTTGTCAAAACTTTGAAAAATAGTCAATAAATAATACGAGCTGGATTGTTTTAAAAAGTACATGCTTTTCATATTCCAATAATAAACCTAAGAGATTCATTCGTTAACGATATTTATCGAATTAAAAATCGAATGAAATTATATGAAAAATTGTCAATTATTGTCAAAAATGGTCAATGATGGTCAAAAACTATCGAAAATGGTCAAAAATTATCAATTATTGTCAAAAACTGTTGAAAATGGACAATTTTTTTCAAAAATGGTCAATAATTGTCAAAAATTTTGAAATATAGTCAATAATGGACAAAAATAGTCATAATTTTGAAAAATGGTCAATAATCGTTAAAAATTGTCAAAACTTTGAAAAATAGTCAATAAATAATACGAGCTGGATTGTTTTAAAAAGTACATGCTTTTCATATTCCAATAATAAACCTAAGAGATTCATTCGTTAACGATATTTATCGAATTAAAAATCGAATGAAATTATATGAAAATTTTTGAAAATTGTCAATTATTGTCAAAAATGGTCAATGATGGTCAAAAACTATCGAAAATGGTCAAAAATTATCAATTATTGTCAAAAACTGTTGAAAATGGACAATTTTTGTTGAAAATGGACAATTTTTGTCAAAAATGGTCAATAATTGTCAAAAATTTTGAAATATAGTCAATAATGGTCAAAAATAGTCATAATTTTGAAAAATGGTCAATAATCGTTAAAAGTTGTCAAAACTTTGAAAAATAGTCAATAAATAATACGAGCTGGATTGTTTTGGATTGTTTTTAAAAAGTACATGCCTTTCATATTCCAATAATAAATCTAAGAGATTCATTCAGCTCATGTACGAACGGATGAAGATGAAAGTTTAGATTTCGACGAAATTTAATGTTCAACACTAATTACTTCATTTTCAACAATAAACATAGTATTTTTAACTACAAACATTTTATTTTTAACAATAAACATTGCGTTTTTAAAAACAATATTTTTTTATTTTCCATTCCCCCCCTCCATATCTCCTTAAGCATTGATCCAAGCAAAAAAGTGTATGGAACTATTTTTTCAGAGAATTTTACGTAGATTAATTTAGTATATAAACATTTTTTCGCTAGAGGCAGTATTTTTCGAGTTATTAACAATAAACTGAAAAAAAGGAACCTCTAATTG
The DNA here is from genome assembly GCA_947563755.1 of Lochmaea crataegi. Lineage (NCBI taxonomy): Eukaryota > Metazoa > Arthropoda > Insecta > Coleoptera > Chrysomelidae > Lochmaea > Lochmaea crataegi. The sequence goes on along the minus strand of OX387432.1, from coordinate 36,035,829 downwards.
ATGGTACAATATTTAAATCCCATTTGAGAAATAGCTCTCCACAAACTTGTTCGACTACAAACAATTCCCGTTTCGTCTTTAATTAACCGCTTTTTTATACAATCTAGGATTGGCTTTGGTTTTATTAGCATCACTTCGTTCTTTTTTTTTTCGTTCGACTTAGAAGTGTAATTCAATGTCTATCGGGGCATATATCTCGTGAAGTAGTTGTTTCTTTTTAGTTGAACGGTCACACAAATATTTTTCAAAACTTTGTTGTAAAGCGTTAGAATAATGTTGTTATATTTTTCATTTGATTTTGAAATATACGGAATATTTATATAAAAATTTGCTTATACGGCAATTTTTATGGTACTCGACTACGAAATAAAACCTAAGAAATATTGAAAATGAAAATCGTCAATGAATTTAAATAGACAACAAGGCACGCAATGCGTGGAATGTCAACGGCTTCCTGTCCGGTGATTCGTTACCATATATAGTGAAGTCGTCGATTTTATTATGAAAAATCCACCGACACTGAATAACTAGACATTAATAAACACAATATTATTTACAAGACGTTTTAAAATAAAAATTAAAATTGCAGTCTCGGGTAGCGGTAAATACATACATTTATATATTGTATATCAAAACGGCCATTTTGATGCGTGCGTGTGCATTTTAGAATGCATTTTGCGTTTAGGCTATTATTTTGCTTGTTGTAATAAATACATGGAAAAAGAAAAAGAAAAAATATTGTATTAGACGCTAAGGATTTTCCAAGTAAAATATTTACCCTTATTAATGAATCACCCTATATGTAAGTAAAATTGCTATTTTTTTTTGGTACGAAATTAAAAACTTTCTCGAACAATGCAATCGTTTTAAATTTAAAAAAATACAGTGGCGTAGCGTTGAGGGGGCAGCAGGAGCCGTGGCCCCGGGCGGCATGCGAAAGGGGGCGGCAAGCGAAACTGCAAGAGTGCGAAAGAGAGAAGACGAGATGAAGTCGTATCGTACTAAGGAAGTGCTAGTAACCGATGCGGCGGCACCGAGTCTTGACTTTAATTAACTATAAATATTTAAACTTTAAACTAATAAATTAAATAAGGGGGGCGGCAAATTTTCATCGGCCCCGGGCGGCAAAAACCCACGCTACGCCACTGAAAAATTAGCATAATTAAAATTATTAAAAGCTCCAGGAAATGGCAAACATGATGTACGGTAGACACTTTCTTTTCAAAGGGTTAAACTTTTTTTCAAATTTCTTTTCTTTTTCATACTTCTACAGCAGTTTGTCAAATGTGGGTGCTTAATTTCGTTCCTTAAAAAAAGTTAGGTAATTTTAATGTTTAAATCGGCTCGGCGAGACCGTTATTTCCCCCTCCACGACGCCTAATCACTAATCACACGCACTATATTTTCGTTGCGAGCACTGCCCCTTTTGTACACATGCAGCGGTGCAACGAAAATTAATCAATTTACAGATTGGAAATAAACAAGGAGGTTTCTAGAAGAACACTCAGCTGATGAATAGAACTAGGAGTGAACAGGTCTAGACCTCAATTTTTTTCAACAAAAACTAATACCTTAGAAAAATGGAACAAATTACAATCTTACAGCATTATAAATTCATGAGTTCGCCAAACGTTATAAATTATTAATTGAATAAACAACGACCAATAAGAATATACTTACAGTCAGAGCTCGTTTAATACAAACAAAAGCCAACACCCTGTATCTCATTAACACATGTTTATTGTGAGGGTGAAGGGAAGGAGAATTCGTATGGAGGAGTATGTGAAATACCTAGGGATGTGGTTGAATAGTCAATTATCCTTCAGAACGCATATGTTAAAGGCGAAAGAGAAGAGGACAGAGAGGACAGCATGTGAAGGGGCCGGGAGAGTGGAAGAGGAGGGTAATTGGTAGGAAGGTAGAGCAGAGTATGCTGTACAGTGTGGGGTGAATGCGAGTGTTAGACCACTCCTGCGGGTGCAGAGAGGGATACTGCTGGGGGTGGTGCAGGGGTACAGGATAGTGGGTGGACTGGCAAGGTCCTACCCATTGGACGTGATGGCTAGAACCAAGAATAAACGCTGGAGAGGTGCCAACAGAAAGGAAGTACAGGAATGGATGGAGGAGGAAAAGGAGCGATTGAGAGTAGGAGAGATTGGATGGACCAGAAATTCGGGGAAGTGAACTATTTCTTGACACAGGAGCTCACAGGACATGGGTTAAGTGTAGGGTACCTCCACAAGATTGGGAAAAGAGAGACTGGAGTGTGCGAGAGGTGTGAAGTGGAGGTTGATGTGGGGTATGTGTTTAGATGCTGGAGGAACGAGGAAGTGCTGAAAAAGTTGGAGAGGAAACTAGGGGAGGCGGTGTATTGGGAGAATATGGTGAAGATAATGTTGATGGGGGAGGTGGAATGGATGGAGGTGAGTGGAGTAGTAGAGTGCATGATTAGGGGGAGAAAAGGACTCGATATGGCATGAGTGGTAGGAGTGATAGTAGGGAGAAGATGACGGTGTGAGCGGAGAGTGTGCGAGGGAACGCCACCCGTTTCGAAGTATGCAAGGGTAGTGATTCCGAGGCGGGGGTAACGGCGAGTTTGAGGTGGGTTTGGTTAGTGAGCATCCCCTTGGGGATGAGTACAACACTGTTTGGGCCCTGGACCCATTCGATCACGAGTTTCCCATGTTGATCCGATAAGAAAGGATGCTCCGAAATTTTATCCCTAAGGGGGTGAAAAACGGGGGTAAAGTTTGTATGGGACAACGTGATTCCTTGGTCCAATCTACTTCAAATTTTTCATAAAGATTCTTTAACAAAATTGACGGAAGACGCCTAACGGGGTCAAAAAGGAGTAGAAAGTTATTTTGGGGGTGATTTGCATAGAAGTTGATATCAATACTATTTAATGCTATTGATTTAAATTACATTTTATTTTGGCACGTTTGAAAACTCAATCCGATTCTATTCAAAGAACTTTGAACTCACTTAAAAGTCTGGTGCAAATCAATACTCTTTAAAATTGGAATGTCAAATATAAAAGAATATTTAAATAAATAAATAATAACGTGAAAAACTAATTAAAAATCCTATTAGAACCATTATCGACAAAAGCTAGTCCTGTATAAAGAGTGACTTAATTCACATTCAAAGGAAAGTGTTTTTTTTTAAAGGACTCCTGGATGTTTTTAATCCTTTATTGATTTCCTTGATAGTTTGCTAACATTCTCACCAGTAAATCTTATTTTCTACTGAAATGGTAAAAATTTTTACCCTTCTTGAAAATTGATTATGTCTGTCAAGTCGAGGACTAATTTCGTGTACAAATCTATTTATTTGATAAAAAAAACCATTTTATCGAAGACAACAGCCAATTTAAAATTACCGCCAATTGTGTACGTGTTAGTTTTTCTTTCTAAAGTATTCTAACTGCGTAAAAAAATATTTAACAAAAATACATGTTTCTACGAAAACCTTTGTGGTAATAACCTCGATCAAGGCGGCTTTCACTGCACTACAATCTGAATCAATAAATAATTTTATAATGGTTGAGTGATTTATACAGGGTGATCATCGAACCTATTTTAAAAATAAACTTATTTTTAATCAGTGTACAAGTGCTGGTTAAAAGCAAACCGGAACTTTTGGCTATGACCCTGTATAGAATACACCGACATTGGTACTGGTAAAGCGATGATTCAACAAAGGTTCGCTAGATATTCCAGGAATAGCTTCAACGTTTGTAAATTTGATTTTTATTGGAAAAATAAATATCGATGTTTTTACCTATTGTAATGTTTTTGTTATTTATTTAAATAGTTTTTACTTGTGGGATAAAATTATACAGACCACTATGGCTAATTACTGTCTACTAATTTAGTTACACTCGGTTTTTACCACTTGAATATTACACTATTTATCTTCACTATTTTATTCACTGTCCGATTACTAAGAACTTCTGTGAACTAACTCTTTACTGTCCGTTTCACTAATTGACAACGCACTCAAAAACCCGCGTATATTAATTTAGTCTTTATCAGTTCTGGAAAGTTCTTGTATTTTCCGCTCTCGTCCTATGCGTAAACAGTGCGTCTTTTCGAGAACATTCTCGAAACTCGAAAAAAATTTATGGTCGACACACCAACATTATGTTTATGCTGTTTGTTCCTGGAACTTGTTTCTGAATGTTTCCAAAACTGTTTTCCATGTCACTTTCTGTCTTGAAGACTTGGTCTAGGCCAACATTTACGGACTAATTTTTTTCTGTTTTTGTAGAATAATTACAATTTCAACTGCTGTTGCCTGTAAATCTTCATTGCACCACATTGTTTATACAAAAAAGTTGAAAACAAAACAATTGTTCAATCACCTCCATCTAGCGACTGTTAAGACTACTGGAATGAAACGATGATATAATATTTGATTAGGCATTGAAATCCCTTTCAAATGATACTAAGTTTGTCAAAATCCATAAAGCGGAACAAAAGTTATAACAGTTTTATTGAGTCACCTTTCCCACTCACCCATACCAGTTATTTTACAAAATAGAGGAAAAAGTACTGGAGCAAAATTACTTAAAATAATCTAATTATTACGAATATTTAAATTTTGTGTTACTATAACGGTACATTTATTATAGAAAGTTGATATTTTTGTGAACTACGCGCTCTAACGGTGGAGTAGGAAACTTGAAAATAATTTCCAGCAATTTCTCGTATGCGATTCTGTACTACAGATTTTTTTTTCTAAGCTGTACGATAAATAGTTTCTGTGTTACAGCGTCCTACGAGTCCTGTCATTACAAATTTACATTTTATTACCCCACCTCCTAAGTATACATACCCTAATTATGATGTTATCGACATTAAATAACGGTATTCGTAACTACTAACAACCCTCTTTTATAAATTTTTTATCACGTCACCCTTAACAATAAATGTATCCAATTAAAGTCCCACCCACATTAAATAAAACTTATCTAATATCGAATATGCACCAATCCGAATAGTGAATAATAAATTCCGAATCCAAAATGCACCCTAATAATAAAATTTATAAGCACATTGAAAATGTTAATCGTTAAAATCGTTATAGAAACACGCTAACAGTACTTTGCTCTGGGTAGTATCACGCCAACATCATCAGAGGGTTGACTCCCAGAGTCGCACTAGCTCCGAATATAATATTCAAGTCAAATAGAAAGTTTTTCAAGTGAAAACTTCTTTAGACAACTTTAGGCTTTTATGCAACACACAATACGTTTGATTATGCAACACACAATACGTTTGATTATGCAACACACAATACTTTCGGTTATGCAACACATAATACTTTTAGCTATGCAACACACAATACGTTTGTTTATGCAATACACAATACGTTTGGTTATGCAATACAGAATACAATACTTTTGGTTATGCAACACACAATACTTTCAGTTATGCAACACATAATACTTTTAGTTATGCAACACATAATACTTTTAGTTATGCAACACACAATACGTTTGGTTATGCAATACACAATACGTTTGGTTATGCAATACACAATACGTTTGGTTATGCAACACACAATACTTTCGGTTATGCAACATATAATACTTTTTGTTATGGAACACACAATACTTTCGGTTATGCAACACACAATACGTTTGGTTATGCAATACACAATACTTTTGGTTATGTAACACATAATACTTTTAGTTATGCAATACACAATATGTTTGGTTATGCAATACACAATACAATACTTTTGGTTATGCAACACACAATACTTTCGGCTATGCAACACATAATACTTTTAGTTATGCAACACACAATACGTTTGTTTATGCAATACACAATACTTTCGGCTATGCAACACATAATACTTTTAGTTATGCAACACACAATACGTTTGGTTATGCAACACACAGTACTATACTTTTGGTTATGCAACACACAATACTTACGTTTATGCAACACACTACTTTTAGTTATGCAACACACAATACGTTTGGTTATGCAAAACACAATACGTTTGGTTATGCAATACACAATACGTTTGGTTATGCAATACACAATACTTTCGGTCATGCAAAATACTTTTAGTTATGCAACACACAATACGTTTGGTTATGCAATACACAATACAATACTTTTGGTTATGCAACACACAATACGTTTGGTTATGCAATACACAATACAATACTTTTTGTTATGCAACACTCAATACGTTTGTTTATGCAATTTGGTTATGGAACACACAATACTTTTGGTTATGCAACACACAATACGTTTGGTTATGCAATACACAATACTATACTTTTGGCTATGCAACACACAATACTTTCGGTTATGCAACATATAATACTTTTAGTTATGCAACACACAATACGTTTGGTTATGCAATACACAATACGTTTCGTTATGCAACACACAATACTATACTTTTGGTTAGGCAACATATAATACTTTTAGTTATGCAACACACAATACGTTTGGTTATGCAACACACAATACGTTTGGTTATGCAACACACAGTACTATACTTTTGGTTATGCAACACACAATACTTACGTTTATGCAACACACTACTTTTAGTTATGCAACACACAATACGTTTGGTTATGCAAAACACAATACGTTTGGTTATGCAATACACAATACGTTTGGTTATGCAATACACAATACTTTCGGTCATGCAAAATACTTTTAGTTATGCAACACACAATACGTTTGGTTATGCAATACACAATACAATACTTTTGGTTATGCAACACACAATACGTTTGGTTATGCAATACACAATACAATACTTTTTGTTATGCAACACTCAATACGTTTGTTTATGCAATTTGGTTATGGAACACACAATACTTTTGGTTATGCAACACACAATACGTTTGGTTATGCAATACACAATACTATACTTTTGGCTATGCAACACACAATACTTTCGGTTATGCAACATATAATACTTTTAGTTATGCAACACACAATACGTTTGGTTATGCAATACACAATACGTTTCGTTATGCAACACACAATACTATACTTTTGGTTAGGCAACATATAATACTTTTAGTTATGCAACACACAATACGTTTGGTTATGCAATACACAATACGTTTGATTATGCAACACACAGTACTATACTTTTGGTTATGCAACACACAATACTTACGTTTATGCAACACACTACTTTTAGTTATGCAACACACAATACGTTTGGTTATGCAATACACAATACGTTTGGTTATGCAATACACAATACTTTCGGTTATGCAAAATACTTTTAGTTATGCAAAATACTTTTAGTTATGCAACACACAATACGTTTGGTTATGCAATACACAATACAATACTTTTGGTTATGCAACACACAATACGTTTGGTTATGAAATACACAATACAATACTTTTGGTTATGCAACACACAATACGTTTGTTTATGCAATTTGGTTATGGAACACACAATACTTTTGGTTATGCAACACACAATACGTTTGGTTATGCAATACACAATACTATACTTTTGGCTATGCAACACACAATACTTTCGGTTATGCAACATATAATACTTTTAGTTATGCAACACACAATACGTTTGGTTATGCAATACACAATACGTTTCGTTATGCAACACACAATACTATACTTTTGGTTAGGCAACATATAATACTTTTAGTTATGCAACACACAATACGTTTGGTTATGCAATACACAATACGTTTGATTATGCAACACACAGTACTATACTTTTGGTTATGCAACACACAATACTTACGTTTATGCAACACACTACTTTTAGTTATGCAACACACAATACGTTTGGTTATGCAATACACAATACGTTTGGTTATGCAATACACAATACTTTCGGTTATGCAAAATACTTTTAGTTATGCAAAATACTTTTAGTTATGCAACACACAATACGTTTGGTTATGCAATACACAATACAATACTTTTGGTTATGCAACACACAATACGTTTGGTTATGAAATACACAATACAATACTTTTGGTTATGCAACACACAATACGTTTGTTTATGCAATTTGGTTATGGAACACACAATACTTTTGGTTATGCAACACACAATACGTTTGGTTATGCAATACACAATACTATACTTTTGGCTATGCAACACACAATACTTTCGGTTATGCAACATATAATACTTTTAGTTATGCAACACACAATACGTTTGGTAATGCAATACACAATAAGTTTGGTTATGCAATACACAATACGTTTGGTTATGCAATATACAATACGTTTGGTTATGCAACACACAATACTATACTTTTGGTTAGGCAACATATAATACTTTTAGTTATGCAACACACAATACGTTTGGTTATGCAATACACAATACGTTTGGTTATGCAATACACAATACGTTTGGTTATGCAATACACAATACGTTTGGTTATGCAATACACAATACGTTTGGTTATGCAATACACAATACTTTTGGTTATGGAACACACAATACTTTCAATTATGGAACACACAATACTTTCAATTATGCAACACATAATACTTTTAGTTATGCAACACATAATACTTTTAGTTATGCAACACATAATACTTTTAGTTATGCAACACACAATACGTTTGGTTATGCAATACACAATACGTTTGGTTATGCAATACACAATACGTTTGGTTATGCAATACACAATACGTTTGGTTATGCAACACACAATACTTACGTTTATGCAACACATAATACATGTAGTTATGCAACACACAATACGTTTGGTTATGCAACACACAATACTATACTTTTGGTTATGCAACACAATTAATAATGGTGTTACATAAATCATAGTCACGCGATTCATTTATTGGTGTTTTCACTTCTGTCGGCAGACCAATGACTGGACTCTACCTGGATATCTTCAAGATGATCGGGATTATTGTGAATCCTTTTTTAACATAATATTCAATTTTGTACGATATTTACGAATGTGGCATTAAAAAAAAAAGTTAAATAGGAAAGATCCGGTCCTGTTAGAGGACTATAGGGTCTTTCGAAATTCCAAATAAACTGCACCCGCACACGCTACCCACTATCAACCTCCCCTCTTTCTCTCTCGCTCGCTCACCGCCATCGAATCCCACCCTTACCCGCCCCTTCATGCAGTGAAAAGTGCATTGAACCCGATGCAGCTTGTCCTAGTTGAAAACGCGGTCGATAGTACACACTCACTCTCTGGATCTAAATGATTCAATAAGGAAAAAATTTTGTATCGTTTTCCTCTTCTTCTCTACGACAACATATGCCGCTACAAATGGTTAGAAAAAAAAGGCAGATTCTATAAATCAAATTTTGATAGGTGAATATGTCACTATTGATGTTCCGTTCTTTATAATCATACAGGGATAACAATAGTACAGTATCGTACTCGTTTCTTCGAAAAGATGATGTCTGATAGTATGATTATTTTACAACTGAAATGTTTGGATGGTAAACGACCACGAATCTGTTACTGTTACAAACTTTTACTGTTTTTTTTCTACAATGATCAACCCCCTACATCCAAGTATAAACAAAAATTAGAAAACAGTCTGCAGTCTGAAGTTTGGTCGATATTAAAAAAAATGCATGGAAAATGGAAATGCATGGAAGAGAGAGAAAGAAAGTGTATTGCGTGTGATTACAATCATTATTACAAATTGTCAGAATCTAAGACGGATTCGATAAGGTTCGCGACCCTCGGAATATTGTAGGACTTTTTTTTCTTATTATACCATTTTTGACAATTTTCCAAAAATTTTGACCATTTTTCAACTATTATTGACCATTTTTGACAGTTTTATAATTATTCACCATTTTTTTTTAATTTTTAACAATTATTGACTATTTTTGACCATTTCTGACAAATTTTTGACCATTTTTTACAGTTTCTGACAATTATTGACCATATTTGAACATTTTTCAAAAATTTTGACAATTTTCAACAATTATTGACCATATTTGAACATTTTTCAAAAATTTTGACAATTTTCAACAATTATTGACCATTTTTGACAGTTTTTTATAACTATTGACCATTTTTTTCAAAATTTTGGCAATTTTTGAACATTTTTCAAAATTTTAAGAATTATTCACCATTTTTGACAATTATTGACCATTTTTCAAAATATTTAACATATTTTGACCATTTTTCAAAATTTCAACAATTATTGACTATTTTTGACCATTTTTCAAAATATTTAACAATTTTTGACCATTTTTGACAGTTTTTGAGCATTTTTGACAGGTTCTGATAATTATCGTCCATTTTTTAACAATTTTGAAAAAAATTTGACCATTTTTCAAAAATTTTGACAATTTTTAACAATTGTTGACCATTTTTTCAAAATTTTGACAATTTTTGACCATTTTTTAAAATATTTAACAATTTTTGACAATTTTTTTACGATTTATGTTTGATTTTGACAATTATTGAGCGTCTTTGACAATTATTGTCCATTTTTGACAATTTTTCAAAAATTTTAATCATTTTTGACAATTATTGACCATTTTTCCAAATTTTTGACAATTTTTGAAAATATTTGGCAATTATTGACCATTTTTTCAAAATTTTGACAGTTTTTGACCATTTTTGACAATTATTGACCATTTGTTATAATTATTGACCATTTTTTCAAAATTGGGATCAAATTTGGGTCAAAAATTAAAAAAAATGACAATTCAAAAAAATGAGACAAAGCTTTGGCAGAAGATGCGAAAAGATTTTTGAAACAAAATTTTGGTGCAAAAGTCAAGAGGGGAGGCAAAATTTCATTTTTTCAAAATTTTGGCAATTATTAACCATTTTTTCAAAATTTTTGACAATTTTTGACCATTTTTTCAAATTTCAACAATTATTGACCATTTTTACAGTTTCTGACGATTATTGACCATATTTGAACATTTTTCAAAAATTTTGACAATTTTCAACAATTATTGACCATTTTTGACAGTTTTTTATAATTATTGACAATTTATAGTATGATTATTTTACAACTGAAATGTTTGGATGGTAAACGACCACGAATCTGTTACTGTTTACTGTACAATGATTTATAAACTTTTATTACTAAATACTTGAGAACAGATGCCGAGTCAACGAAATATTGTGAAATTTTCTTTACCAAATATGGGAAATTATAAAAACAAAGTTGCCAAAAAAGAGGACAGTTTAAGGATCTTTGCGTATTTCTCTATGTGATATTTAGCATGAAAATGATATAAACCATATTTTGCGTCGTTGCCCAGATGTAAATACGATAGTCAAATGATTTATTTGATAATTTTTAACGCGAAAATTAGAAAATGATATTTCCGGTTCTCATCAAAGCATATTATATTATGCGACTAATTTACGCACAGTGTAAAAAAAAGGTGACTCACCTTATTATTTAATTTACATTCACACGTTTAAGTAACAAGGTGGAAACAATACCGGGTTTATAAAAAAAATACTTCTTTTCACTGAGCTTTCTCAAGATAAATTTTGGTCGAAATGCAAAAATATGGGACCAATTTTTGGTCAGAACTAAAAAATTAACAAAAATTTAAAAGTCGATAATTAAAAAAAACTGAGAGAAAAAAAGTGAAAAGAGGATAAAAATTTTGGTCAAAAATACAAAATAAACTGGATTCCCATGTATAAATGGGACCAAATTTTTGTCGAAAATTCATAAAAAAGGGGCAAAGTTTTGGCATAAGATGCGAAAGGTTTTTGAAACAAAATTTAGGTTAAAACCTAAAGAATAGGTCAAAATTTTGGTGAAAAAGTCAAGGGGGGCAAAATTTTGATCGAAAAATACAAAAAAAAATGGATTCTAAATTGCGGAAAATGGGACCAAATTTTGGTCGAAATTCATAAAGAAAGAGGGCAAAGATTTGGTCAAATATTCGAAAAAGTTTTTGAAATAAAAAACTGGTCGAAAATTTGATGGGACAAAATTTTAAAAAAAATGGGATCAAATTTGGGTCAAAAATTTAAAAAAATTACAATATTAAAGTCGACAATTCAAAAAATGAAACAGGAGCTTTGGCATAAGATGCGAAAAGGTTTTTGAACAAAATTTAGGTTAAAACCTAAAAAATAGGACAAAATTTTGGTGAAAAAGTCAAGAGGGGGAGCAGAATTTTTAGTCGAAAATGCGAAAAATGGGACCAAATTTTGGTTGAATATTCATAAAAAAAAAAGATGGTCAAATATGCTAAACATTTTGGACAGAAAATCTGGTCGAAAACTTAATGGGACAAATTTTAATCGACAATTCAAAAAAATGATACAGAGAGCTTTGACCCTCCTTGTGCAAAGCGATCAACTTTTTAAAGAGGAAGCGTTTTGATCGCTCTGAAAGTTGCAGTTTCGGGATTTGTTTTGGAAGCGCAAACTTTTACTGTTTTTTTTTCTACAATGAGCAACCCCCTACACCCAAGTATAAACAAAAATAAGAAAACAGTCTCCAGTCTAAATTTTGGTCGAAATTTAAAAAAATGGGTTCAAATTTGGGTCAAAAATTGAAAAAAATTACAATTCTAAAAAAAAAGAGTCAAAGCTTTAGCAGAAAATTTTGGTGAAAAAGTCAAGAGGGGAGGGCAAAATTTTGGTCGAAAATACAAAAAAAAATGGATTCTAAATTGCGGAGAAATGGGACCAAATTTTGGTCGAAAATTCATAAAAAGAGGGTCAAAATATGCGAAAAAGTTTTTGGAGAGAAAATTCTGGTCGAAGACTTGATGGGACAAAATTTTAATCGACAATCCGAAAAAACTATGAGCCGTCACGGGACGCCTGGCAGATGTGAAACATCGAAATTGTTTTGAATAAGTTATATGCATAAAAGAACAGATTAAAAAAGTGAGATATAGAAGAGAGAGAGAAAGAAAGTGTATTGCGTGTGATTACAATCATTATTTTAAATTGTCAGAATCTAAGACGGATTCGGTAAGATTCGCGACCCTCAAAATATTGTAAGACTTTTTTTTCTTATTAGACCATTTTTGACAATTTTTCAAAAATTTTGACCATTTTTCAAAAGTTATTGACCATTTTGGACAGTTTTATAATTATTCACCATTTTTCAAACTTTTAACAATTATTGACTATTTTTGACATTTTTTAAAATATTTAACAATTTTTGATCATCTTTGGACAGGTTCTGACAATTATTGACCATGTTTCAAAAATTTTGACAATTTTTGACCATTTTTCAAAAATTTACAATTATTGACCATTTTCTCAAAATTTTGACAATTATTGACCATTTTCAAATTTCAACAATTATTGATCATTCTTGACAATTATTGACCATTTTTTACAGTTTCTGACGATTATTGACCATTTTTTGAACATTTTCAAAATTTTGACAATTTTCAACAGTTATTGACCATTTTTGACAGTTTTTTATAATTATTGACCATTTTTTCAAAATTTTGACAATTTTGAAAATATTTGGCAATTATTGACCATTTTTGATAGTTTCTAACAATTATTGACCATTTTTGACAACTTTCAAAAATTTTGACAATTATTGTAAATTTTTTAAAAATATTTAACATATTTTGACCATTTTTCAACATTTTAACAATTATTGACTATTTTTGAACCAATTTTTTGAAGTATTTAACAATTTTTGACCATATTTTAAAATATTTAATAATTTTTGACCATTTTTGACAATTTTTGAGCATTTTTGACAGGTTCTGATAATATCGACCATTTTGACAACTTTTTAAAAACTTTGACCTTTTTTCAAAAATTTTGACAATTTTAACAATTATTGACCATTTTTCAAAATTTTGACAATTTTTGAACATTTTTTAAAAATATTTAACAATTTTCGACCATTTTTCAACATTTTAACAATTTTTGACAGTTTTTGAAGATTTTTGTTTGGTTTTGACAATTATTGACCGTCTTTGACAATAATTATTGACCATTTTTGACAATTTTTCAAAAATTGTAACCATTTTTCAAAAATTTTGACAATTATTGACCATTTTTTCAAAAATTTTACAAATTTTGGCCATTTTTGACAATCATTGACCATTTTTCTAAATTTTAGAAAATATTTGGCAATTATTAACCATTTTTTTCAAAATTTTGACAGTTTTTGACAATTATTGACCATTTTTCGAAATTTTTGACAATTTCTGACCATATTTAAAAATTTTTGACAAATTTTCAAAAATTTTAACATATTTGGCAATTATTAACCATTTTTTCAAAATTTTTGATAGTTTTTGACAATTATTGAGAGCTTTGGGATTTGTTTTGGAAGCGCAAATTTTTACTGTTTTTTCTACAATGGTCAACGTTTAGTTGTAGAAAATTACACCAGAGTGCGTTAAGTATTAAGTAAGCAGATTTATAATAATTTCAAACCCTCCTACACCCAGGTATAAGCGAAAATTGAAAACAGTCTCCAATCTAAATTTTGGTCGAAATTAATAAAAAATTTTGGTTAGAAATAAAAAAAATTGACATTAAAGTCGACAATTCAGAAAATTAGACAAATCTTTGGCAGAAGATGCGAAAAAGT